>PYXC01001041.1:32500-75000 GCA_015244755.2 Tenualosa ilisha
GGACTGGGCCTCTCAGTGCATCACCCCTGGAGTCAAACATCCCACACATTTGGGTAGGGCTGAGATCAGACACACACGCACACACACATACACACACACACACACACACACACACACACACACACAGATCACTCTTTCCTTTGTTCTTTCATTCATCTACACACAGACAAAGAAAAACTGCTCAGAAGCAGATCTGAAGTGGGGGTGCTGTCAGAGAGGTACATACACACACACACACTATGCAAGCACAACATAGTATACACTCTAAATCAGAGCATCTTGTCTTCCCCAAGAAGGGCTCTCACTCTCACACACACACACTCTCTCTCTCTCTCTCTCTCACACACACACACACACACACACACACACACAGGCACTCTCCCTCTCCTGCTGGAAGCCATCAGTTAATGAGGCCAAAACACCCACTCATCTTGATCAGGTGTTTCCAGGCAATCAGCTATGGGAGCCACAGTGATTTTAGCCAATTAGCAGGCAGATGGGTGTGTCTTCTGCTCCTGATTGGCCAAGTCAGGTGTGCTTGGCCAATCAGAGGCCCTGATGCTTATCCGATGAGCAGGGGTTTGGAGGTGTGGTAGAGCAGGGAGACGAGGCTTCCATGGCAACCGGAGACTGGAGAATGGTTGCCGTGGCGGCAGGGTGAGGGGGAATTCACATGCCCTCCAGGAAGTGCAAAACTGATCAAAAGTCTCTCTGCTGCTGCTGTAGTCACTCCATACTTTTGTTTCTCTCTCTCTCTCATCTTTCCATCCCCTTTAATTCTCTCTCCGTCTCTCTGCTGCTGCTGTAGTCACTCCATACTTTTGTTTCTCTCTCTGTCTCTCATCCCTCCATCCCCTCTAACTCTTTCCCCGTCTCGCTGATGTCTAGCCTAGTCTCGTCTCTGGTAGCTGGGGAGGAGGCCATTCTGTGGTTCACTACAGGGCTTCAAAGACTGTTTCCTCCATTCCTCACCTGACAGCACCCTAACTCACTGTGTGTGTGTGTGTGTGTGTGTGTGTGTGTGTGTGTGTGTGTGTGTGCATGTGTGTGAGACACATACACACACACACACCTACACAAGCCCGGGTGCTGCAGCAGACACACAACCACACACACACACACACACCACAGAGTCAGAAGTTTCCAGGATCCACTGTCCTTTTATAAACCCTATCTGACCCCTGCATTTACCCCCGACACACTAATGGACACACTTACCCTACACACACTCATCCCACACACACTAATGAACACACTTACCCCACACACACTTATGAACACACTTACCCCACACACACTTATGAACACACTTACCCCACACACACTCATGAAACACACTTACCCCACACACACTCATGAAACACACTTACCCCACACACACTGATCAACACGAGCAAGCACTCTCTTCCTGTGAGAGTTGCATCAACATGCATGACACTAGCTACAAGCCAATCAGTACTCCACTCAAACCACAGACACGACCAGAACACACACTGCACACAAGAACACACACTGTACTCACACATGACAAATATCCTAACACACACACACACACACACACACACACACACACGCACACACAGTGAGAGACAGAGGAGCTAGAAATGCCTGAAACAGAAAACATGGAAAATTGCTGAGGGCTATGGTGACTGGTGTGTGTTGTTGCTCACTAATGACTAGTATGGTGTGTGTTACAGTTGTACAGTTCGGAACGTAGTGTGTATTGCATCTGATGATTGGCATGGTAACGCAAGATGCATTGGGTCTTCTGTCACCAAGTCAACAGCAATGCTCTACACACAGACAGACACACACACACACACACACACAGGTCCCCTCTTCAAAGCCAACAGCATTGCTATTACAGTATAGGCAATTACTACCACCCCTGGTGTATTACTGACCCACTTCATACTCTCTCTCTCACACACACACACACACACACACACACACACACACACACACACACACACACACACACACACACACACACACACACACACACACACCAGTCTCTTCCTCAAAGCCTTGCATGACAGCCTTCACAGGAGTTGGGTGTTTGCCCTGATCAAAGAGCCACCAGTTTATTCTGAGTGAAGCACTAGTCATGAAAAACAGGCATCACACACACACAAGCACACACACGCACCCACACACACTAGTCATGAACAAAGGCGTCACAATTCTCTCTCCTCTCTTCCCTCATCACATTTTCCTGTCTTGCCCCATTCTGTCTGAATCTTGGGCACCCAGGGGGTCATTGTGTGTGTGTGTGTGTGTGTGTGTGTGTGTGTGTGTGTGTGGACAGGCATGCTTTTAATCATCTTGGGCAGCCAAACCAGCTCCTCATCATCCATTTGTGTGGTTGGCCATTATGGCCCATATTACTCCAGTCTAATCATCATGGCAGTTTGCTGGGGAAGGTAATATTACCGCACACACACACACACACACACACACACCTATTATCATTCCTCCTACGTCCGTGTCTTAAACGCATTCCAGCACACACTGATACTAGGCTATTCCCTTCTTCAGAGAAACAAAGTACACCCAGCACAGACACATGGACTCACACAAACACACACACCACACACACACACACACACACACACACACACACACACACACACACAGGACAGGCTGTCTCCAGTCTGGTTGCAATAGTCTGGATCCAGTTTGTTTTATTTCCTCTCTGGTTTCAAAGACCCCCTTGGGCTCTCACAGTCTCACAAAATCAGGCTTGCGTGTGTGTGCGTGTGTGTGTGTGGCTGGTATAGCTATGGCCTTGACCAGGTTCAGTGATGGTGTCAAAGAAAAGAGCACACAAGAAAATCCATATTTCACTAAACACACACACACAAACACATTCTCTCTCTCTCTCTCTCTCTCACACACACACACACACACACACACACACACACACACACACACACACACACACACACACACACACACCCTACTAAGTAAAATGAGGACTAGAGACCCTGGGGAAATCCTTTGTTTCTTCTTTACATCAATCCATTGGACCACTGATCTCCTTTACTGAAGCTTTAGACAAATCAATGCCAAAGCTCAACACACACACACACACACACACACACAAACAAACAAACATGTGCTTACTCACACACACACACATTTTTTAAATGATTTACTTAGAGTTCTCCATCATCCACACACACACACACACACACACACACACACACACACACACACACACACACACACACAGCAAGCATAAGGCAGAGACTATCCCATCACTCCTGAATAACTGCATAAGCTAAATTGGAATCTGTCACACTGCATGAAATTAGGTTAGCATTAGGGTGTGTGTGTGTGTGTGTGTGTTCACGTGTGTGTGCGTATGATTTGTGTTAGCCAACGAGGTCTGCTGGAGCTTCGAGGGGCTCCAAGGAAACACACACATCCATCAGGTACAGCAGTGGCCTCAGGGCGCCAAAGGAACAGTCTGTGTGTGTGTGTGAGAGAGAAAGAAAACAGAGAGAGAGAGAGAGAGAGAGAGAGAGATCCTATAAGAGATAGATTGTGAAAATAGAGGGCCCTCCCTGTGTGATTTCAGTAAAGATTAAAATCAACAGATGTCCATTCATCTCCAGTCTCTCTCCTCTCCTCCTCTCCATCTTCACCACCACCACCTCGAGACATGGCCCACCTTCCCATCATCCATCTGGCCCCGGCGAGGGCCCGGCCGCCGCCAGTCAACAGGAGTGCCAAACTGGAGGAGAGAAGTCTGCACTCGCTCTGTGAGTGCTTCAAATCAATTGGCTGTGATTGGCTCAAGGGTGATGGGACAGGAAATGACACGGAGAGTGAAATGCCCGAGAGAAACGCAACGACAAACATCAACGGGCATTTCGGCAGCAGCTCGTGTGCTTGCGTCTCACAGCCGCAAGACTTCACTGTCTGACAGAGTCTGGACTTTGCTGAAAATCCGGCACATTCCAGGAGAAACGTTTAGTTGACGTCACGTCAGGGCATTCCTCCAGTGCACCCCCGAGAAGGGAAACAGTATGTGTGTCTGTGTGTATCTACATGTGTTTGTGTGTGTGTGTGCGCGTGCGTGCGTGTGTGTGTGGCTGCCATGAATGCAAACGGTATGTGTATGTGTGTGTGTAGCAACGGCAAAGGCAAACGGTACGTGCGTGTGTGTGTGTGTGTGTGTGTGTGTGTGTGTAGCAGCCGGGAAGGGAAACGGCCCATGCGATTATTTCTCTCCTGTTCTGCGCTAAGAGATCGGCCAAAGAATCTGCAAGCATTTATTTCCCCCAACTAAAGCTAAGAGGGGCAGCAGCAGAAAAGAGAGGCAAGACTGTGTGTGTGTGTGTGTGTGTGTGTGCGTCCGACAATGTACAAGTGTGTATGAGTGCGTGTGTGTGTGACTGACAATGTACAAGTGTGTATGTGTGTGAGTGTTTGTGTGAGTGTGTGTGACCGACTACATACTTAAGTGTGTGTGTGTGTGTGTGTGTGTTTGTGGTCCAGGGATTTAGAACAAGTTTTAAGAAAAGTCTTTACCGTTAGTGTGTAGGTGGACATTCTTTATAAGAGATGAAGTGTGTAATCCCCGCAAGAAGCCTTGACTTGGTACAGTGAGCAAAACATTTCAAAACACTGCCTTTGTGAAAACACCCTGAGTGGCACATAAGACAGAATAAGTCCTACCTGAACAGGTAAGCATTCTTTCAAAATAAATAAACAAGACTTCTTCTCTGTTAACCCATCTGAATGCACGGTTCATGTGTGCCAAATGCATCGGGACGGTTAGGAGGGGTTCAACAGCACTGACTGGTATAAATACACTCTCAGAACGACAGGCCTTTACTTCTGTGGTACTGATGAGAGATTAAATGGATCATGGCAAACCTCACAAGGCAATGGGGGGGGGGAGAGAGAGAGAGAGAGAGAGAGAGAGAGAGAGATGAAGAGGAGAGGAGAGGACAGGCCGAGGTGTCTCAGACTCCGAGATGCAGTGATGGAGAAAGGAGACTGTCTGTCTCACTAACCCCCATTTCACCCTCATGAAGCAGAAATGAAACGGCTCTAGTCCTCAGAGAACTGTCCTGCACCGTCCTCTGTGTGTGTGTGTGTGTGTGTGTGTGGTGTGTGTGTGTGTGTGTGTGTGGGTGTGTGTGTTTCACCGCCCTTTTCCCAAAACACAACCAGTGCACCAACCCTCACCACCCTACTGTAAAACAGCATCAATTAACAGTCCCAGTACTCAAGTGTGTGTGTGTGTGTGTGTGTGTGTGTGTGTGTGTGTGTGAGTGAGTGAGTGAGCGTGTACCTGTGTGTCATCTCTGCTGTCAGAGATGATCTCTTCAGTCACTGCAGGCACAGCTCACAGCTCTCCTGACAGCAATCAGTGTAAACACCAGTGAATGGAGTCTTCCTAATACAGTGTCAATGACACCAGCACATCTCAGCCATACCCAAATTATAAGAGAATAGCATCCTCCCCATCCATACCCCAGATATACCCCTCACAGGGAACAGCATCCTCCATCCATACCCAATATACAGACACATCCATACCCAGATATACCCCTCACAGGGAACAGCATCCTCCCACCCATACCCCAGATATACCCCTCACAGGGAACAGCATCCTCCCCATCCATACCCAGATATACCCCTCACAGGGAACAGCATCCTCCCCATCCATACCCCAGATATACCCCTCACAGGGAACAGCATCCTCCCCATCCATACCCCAGATATACCCCTCACAGGGAACAGCATCCTCCCCATCCATACCCCAGATATACCCCTCACAGGGAACAGCATCCTCCCCATCCATACCCCAGATATACCCCTCACAGGAACAGCATCCTCCCATCCATACCCAGATATACCCTCACAGGAACAGCATCCTCCCATCCATACCCCAGATATACCCCTCACAGGAACAGCATCCTCCCCATCCATACCCAGATATACCCCTCACAGGAACAGCATCCTCCCCATCCATACCCCAGATATACCCCTCACAGGGAACAGCATCCTCCCCATCCATACCCTGAGTATCACCCTCAAAGACAACTGAATCTCCCCGGTCAGATCACAAATATCTCTTATCTCCACAATCAGATCCAAAATACCTCTCCCCTCCCCTACCTCCATCAATGTCATTCTCACCTCCAGCCCTCAATGCTCTACTAAGCAAGACCAGATACAACTGCAATGACTCAAAAACACACACTCCTGTTGGCACCAATGGCTAATGAAGGTGAGCCAGATTTAGGCCAAATGTAGCAGTAGCATATGCTAGGACGTGTATCTAGACTACTGTCAAAACACTGCTTCATTCCACTATGTTAATACAATAACAAAGGCCTTGCCAACCATTTCAGGTGTGTGTGTGTGTGTGTGTGTGTGTGTGGGAGGGTAACAATAGCCGCTATAAATAAATTCTGATTTTGGGGCGTTTGTGAGCTCCGAGTCTTATGTAGCCCCTGGATGCAGACGGGCATGAAAAGAGGCCAACAAAGCGCATTCAGTGCTGGACACACAATGACTTCAAATGGAGGCGTGCCAACACATTAAAAAGTTGTACAATGCGGCTTGTGCAGAATGCCGGGATAGGAGTGAGTCCGTGCCTTCGCGCGCTCAGCCGCACATCTGGGTGCACGCGAGGGGAAAGGAGGTATTGTTCCACCCGCTCCCTCCATCTCCCCGCGCGCTCCTCCCGAGAGGTCGGGCTATTTCATTTCCAATCCAAACAAAACCACCGTTCTCACAGGCTCCCGGCGGCAGGACAAGACAGCTTGTATGCTCGTGTTTATCTTGGAAATAACTGATTACAGAGTGATACGAGTCGCTTTGTGGAGCCCGCGTTGAACGCACCCCACCCTTTTACCCCCATAAAAAGCTGAGCTCTCGCGTGCCAAAACCCCTGCTTGTCCCTCAATGTACCCGTCGACACACACGCCGATACAACACGTGATGCCCTTTATTCTGTCCAAACGTCCGACCAGTCCCCTTCTCCTGTCGTTTATCCTAAGTCTGGATCATCGGAGTTTCGTTTGGTGACAAATTAACACTGTACGCGCGAAGTCGGTAAGCTTTCAAACAGCTCCGCGCCAGCTGAAATGAAGACACGCAGCGCGAAGAAAACGCCCAGTTATTCCAGCAATGTACATGTCAAAGCACACGGCGCCTGAGACGCAAAGAAAACTCCTATCTGAACAAAACATATGAGCGCTTTTAACGAACAATCCTCTCGGATGATTACAATACCTCAACCTACACATCTATACCCATCTGGTCAATCTAGAGGGAAAGAATAAAGCCATTCGCTGTTCCTATTCTTTACAACACTCTCACAGATTTCCCATGTGAAATAACTGCCAGGCTACTAGTGAAAATAATGTGTTGCTGTGTGTGTGAACTAGGAGATGTACATTGTAACAACGCAGCCGCGTCACTGCAACAACCCGTTTGATACTTCAAAGTGCTCACTTCCAAGTGGCTACTTACCTTTAACTTGAGTCTCATATTCGGCAATAATCTCCTTCTCTTTACGAAATTTCGCCGGAGACGTCATCGCTGTCAGATCACGGCAAACCTCTGGCAATTACCTTTCCTGGGTTATGGGTCGTAATATTGGAAAAAAGGCAAGCGAATTTCTTTCCGCACCAGGGCTCGCGGTAGACCCAGCAATAGATTCTTCCAACACAAGCTGTCCGCGGGAGTATTATTGTTTCCTGAAGCTGCTCAATCTATCCGCATTATGAGTTGGGCCAGCCGTAGGTTTCTTCAAGTGGCTTTTTTTGTCCAAATGCGTTCCTGAAACGGTGGTAAAGAAGGCTTCGGGAGGCTCTCATTCCCCTCGGCGCTGAGTTGGACGGCGATGACTGGTGTGGGGGCTCAAAAAGTTTCTCAATGCAGCGTGCAGGCACAGGCTACCACGACGGCCACGACGTCGCTCAGTGGGTGTCTTCCGTCTAGGATGCACAGAGGGATAAACCCATTTCACAATGCGCAATCTCACACACACACACACACACACACACACACACACACCTGGATGTTTACTATGCAGCAGAATCCTATCCACTGAAGACAATTTAATGTCATAAATCTGATCCAAAATGACGACATAGTGGTAGAATTAAATCACACTTCAGTTTGAAATGTCAGTATTTGGTATTTGGAGAAGTCCATAGCTCTAAGACTGTTAACATAAGTGACTAAAATTCACAGGAAAAAAAGAATATTCTCAGGCTAAGATAAGGAAACGTAAATGGCCCACATCCTTGGATGTTATGGAGGGGTCTACTTGTGGGTTGAAGTGGTTGGCGAAAGGGGTAGCTTTAAAAGAAAAAAAATGCACACTTGACTGTAACTAAAAGATCGATTATCTGGTCTACATCGTCTGCAAATCCAAACAAAGTGTTCGCTGAAAGTTGAAAAGGCAGAGGAATAATAGGACAACACAAAATGCATTTTCTCGACATTATGTTTTTTCGCATATATTTATGCTTTCTTGAGCGAGTAGGATACGATTCCAATTTGTCTCTGAGATGGAGACTATGAATAAGCGCCCAACCTAGAACGCACCCTAGAAGTGATTTGCAGTGATCTCTGAAAAGTTGCAATGAAAACGATAGAATTTAAGTATTCTCGTAGAATTCTCATAGAATAGTGTCCAAAATACATCATCATACATGAATCAAAATCCAGAGGACCCAAATGTCTTTTTGTGAAAGACGTGGTCTAACGGCAACGCTAACCCAGTTTCTCAGGGTACGTTAGCTGGAATGCTATGCCTCCCTTTGGGAAACTACTTAGCCCAAAGCTCATAGAAGTTACGGAAATCTTGACTTATTTCACGTTTCGCTGTAGGCTACTTAAACCGTAGAGGTTCACATCGCTTGGTTATTCTAAAGCATGCAGTCAAGTCAACGATTCCACTTACCTTGACTGATAATTTCCATTTGAACATTTAAAATTTGTAAAAGTCGCTTTCTGTTCTCCTCATTCCAGCTACTTTGTAATATTTCGCTGAAGACTCACAAAAAATTAGTCCGCCCATTTTCATGGAAAGGGTAACCTGACTGGCCATCTTTGGGGAAACTGACATAAATTCCTCGAATGGCGACAAAGAGTAGGCGGTATCCCTTGCCCATGCTCCCCAAATCAACCAATAATTTTGTTAATCGTAATAAATTATGGCCTGGGGCGGTGAAGGGATTGTCAAGCTTTAACAATAAAATATTGAACTATATATGTACTTAGCAGACATCATATTATTATAAATTATATGATAAAACGTGAATGTTTTCGTTCACTAATGAAAATGTCCCCCAAAATCAGACACACAGCTGAATTTTAAGTACAATGAACAAAGTGACGACGTCCCTTTCAAACCAATCACCTGTCACTATTTCTCATCGATAAAGAGTCTAGCCAATCAGAATGTGGAATATATTTTTAAAGCGCAGTAGGCTGAACCAATCCAAATGTCAAATAGAGCAGTTCGAAGTGTTTCAGGAAGTTTACATGAAGGTGTAAACAAAAAGCAACGCTGTGCGTCGTTCATCAGTTCATTCCATCAGGAAAAATTGACTTTTATGTGGACTAGGAAAGGAAACCGGTCATTATTCGAACAATTTAGGTTGTCTTTAGTCATTAGCTATCGGTCTAGTACTCCAAAGCCACCTTCCCAGGCTAACGTCAGCTAGCTTGGCTAACGTTAGCTGTTGTTTATAGCAAACGTGTTAAACAGCCGTTGTTAACGTGGAGCTATAACGATTTACGCTGTTTGTCAACGGGACTAGCAACAGGGCTCATATAAACTAATTGCATTTAGTGGTGGCTATTCAATTCATCAATTGGAGAGGACGGCTAACCCAACGAAAACAAACCAAGCTAACGTCACGTTAGACCTCTTTGCTATTGTAGAATTAGCTTGCTAGCTATCAAGGTAATTTGCACCTTGGCAGCGGCCCAAACAAGAACAACCTTGTCAACATGTCCACTTCGAACTTCAAGAACAAATGCGTGACTCAGTTAAACTGCATATACTGTGATAGTCTTCTGTGTACAAGAGGAATGAAAGCTGTACTCTTAGCTGACACGGAAATAGAGTTGTTTTCAACGGACATCCCACCTAACAGGTATGCCAGGGCTAGCCTGCTAACGCACCCACCCAGTTGGTAGCAGGTATCTTTGTTTAAGATTTCATTCAAATACAAATTACAATAAGATTGCGCGTTGATGTATGTCGCTGGTACCAAGCTGCAAAACAATACTTTAGTGCACGTGAATGATGAATTCAAAATGTTACGTTAATTGGTCATGTTGTGACATTTTCTTTCCTGTAGAACTGTTGACTTTGTGGCAAGCTGTTATTCTACCGACAGTTGCAAATGCAAATTGAGAGATATAGCCTGCTTAAAATGGTATGTCCCCCAACCACGAACATGTGGTGTGTGTGTGTGTGTGTGTGTGTTATTAGTTATGAATTTATTTGTTTGTAATATGACTGATCTACTGAATGCTACTTTAAAACTTACTGTGGGTATAAGAGTATTATGCTATACATGACCCTTTAATATTCTCAACTTTTCTTACTTGTTTTATAATAGTTGTGTTTACTAGTCAGTGTGTTTATTTAATGTGCTGAATTTGCCCGCTCTGTTTCTGGTGCTTTCTATTGTGTCCAGTGGGAATGTTGTTGGCTATCATGTGGTGGCCCCCTGCAAGCCCTGCCTGCTCTCCTGCAACAATGGACACTTCTGGATGTTCAACAGTGAAGCCGTCTCTACTGTCAACAGGCTAGATGCTACAGGTTTGTGCTCTTTCATGTCCTCGACATCTGCAAGCCTAGCCTTAGCCTGCCAGACGTCACTGAGGATGACTTAGCCCCTGTTACATGAGGGAGAGGTTTTAAGTCCAGTGCTTTTACTTCACAAAAAGCCTTCTTTAGTATCCATCCAGATTGGCTAATGTGAAAGCACCAGATTATGGATTAGGCATGGAGGGAGGAAAGATGTGTACAAGGACTAACTGGTGTGTGGATGAGAACTGTGGATGTGCATGAGGTGTTGCCAGCGAGGTGGGATTGGATGTTACATGCCACATCCAGCTGATTTACAGTTGCATGTCAATGTGTCTCTAAACCATTTCATCCAGTTTCACATTGCTTTCATACAGCCATCTAGTGTGTGTGTGTGTGTGTGTGTGTGTGTGTGTGTGTGTGTGTGTGTGTGTGTTTATCCATTCGTCATCGGACTCAGGATCCTCTGACAAAACCTAAACCGCATACAGTAACAAACAGTGACTCATTGCTAGGGCTGGGCAATGTGGCAAAAAAGTTGATCACTTGATCATAATTTTTCCAGATTGAACGGTATAATTTTTTATCACGATTAGGGCTGGGCGATAGAACTTCAAATCAAAATCATCTTTCATTGACTGGACTGGGCAGAATCCCTTGACAACACATGTAGTAGTGTGCTTTCAAGGAACAGTACATGAACACACACAGTCTGTCAATTAACAGTTACGATTGTTGGTTTGATTAATTTTTTGATTAATTGCCCAGCCCTACTCATTGCACTCATTAAAAAGCCCCCACTGAGTTGCTCTTTCTAGCTGATGTGATGTGTAGGCTATATATACATACATATATATACGCATACATACATACATACATACATACATACATACATACATATAATCTCAACAGTCCCATTCAGTTGACCTGAAGAGTGAAAGATCATCCATTTCATTTGTCCTGTGATGTAGCTCCAGTGCTATTGCCTCTATTTAGCCTAGCCCGACTGATGGCTAATGCAAGTGTAAAACACACAGTCCAGTCTGGGGTCCGTTTCCCAAGAGCATAGTTGCTAACTAAGTTAGCAGTTTTGTTGGTTGCAATGCAAACCAACTTAGTTGCTAACTGGGTAGCAACTATGCTTTTGGGAAACACACCTGGTTGTTCTGGAAGAAAAGTGTAAATTGTAGTGTGAAGCTTGTTTGTTTGTGTGTGTGTGTGTGTGTGTGTGTGTGTGTGTGTGTGTGTGTGTGTGTGTGTGTGTGTGTGTGTCTAGGGCTGAATCTGCTGCTGTGGGGTGATCTTCCAGAGCTGGAGGGCAGTGAGGATGAGAGTCCAGAGTGTGGCCCAGAAGAGGACTACATCAGATAAACTCAACTCACTCACTCACACACACACACACACACACACACACACAATTGTAGACTACAGCACACAAGAGTACGGTGGCCACTCAAGAGCCTGGGGATGAGGAGATGACCCCCCGCCCCCCCAAAACCTCCATCTCCTTCCAGCACATTGAGCCTGCTGTCTCCTTACTGACACCATCTTTAGTGCTTCACCCTCCTCTCCTCTTCTCTCCTCTCCTCTCTTTTCTTCCCCTCTCTCTTCTCTTTTTCCTCCCCTCTCATCTATTCTCTGCTCCCACACACACTCTCACACACACCGTTAGTGGCCGTACAGATTCACACCAACCTGTTCTCCTCTTGTCAACCACAAGCCGTATTGATAAGCACATTAGTTAGACCACCAGTGTTAAAGGTCTTCATCTCACCAATTATTATTATTATTATTATTATTATTATTATTATTGACAATGAGATGGTCAGAGGTTAGTTTTGTTTTGTTTGTTTTGAACTATCATTAATGGCATGGCCCATTATTATTATTATTATTATTATTTATTTTTTACTGCCTGGGAGGCAGTCCAAAGCCTGTGTATTCATGTCAGACTGAATACTAAACATGGCTGTTTTTTTGTTGCCCCAAATTGTGATTTTAATCACAATGAAAAATGGTGATTGGTTGGTATTTCCATCACCAGGGGGTTATACTACTAAGAGAGGTTATTGGCTAATCCAGATAACATCAGGCGTAACTGCTGATCTCCAAACAAGATGTCACTTCAGAGATAACAGATGCTCAGTGCAGTGTTCTTTTGGAGATCAGTGGATACACCCAAAGGTACCCAGGTTGACCAGTAACCTCACTTCATAGCACACACACACACAAGAGTGTGTGTGCTTTAGATTTAGGTGCAGGTGTGTGGTGATGGAGAGAAGAGACCATACACACTCTTCTTCTGTGAAGGAAAAAAAAGAAGTGAAAACTTCCTTGGTCCTAAAGTAGCGTATGGGGTCTTTTTTTACTATTGCTGAAGCTACTGAAGCGTACAAACACACAAACAAACTGCTGCCAAGCAAACAGTCCCCATCTGAATATGCTGTTTAGAGGTTAGCAATTGGTCTGAACAGGGTTGTGGCTTTTGGCAAACTATTGTTTTGTTCATAGCTTTTTTTTTTTTCTAATGATACTGTAGATGTCCTCATGCATTGGTTCAGTTCTGTTTGAACTGAATCAACACAGCAGCTGCTGCTAGTGAGGGGTGAATTCTTAGGAAGAGGAGCCAGCCTCTGCTTCTGCCTTTGGCTCCTCAAGGCTGCTCATGGTCGAGAGAGAGAGACCTGAAGAAAGATGGCTGCCTTTGGCTCCTCAAGGCTGCTCATGGTCGAGAGAGAGAGACCTGAAGAAAGATGGCTGCCTTTGGCTCCTCGAGGCTGCTCATGGTCGAGAGAGAGAGAGACCTGGAGAAAGATGGCTGCCTTTGGCTCCTCGAGGCTGCTCATGGTCGAGAGAGACCTGGAGAAAGGTGGCTGCCTTTGGCTCCTCAAGGCTGCTCATGGTCGAGAGAGAGATAGAGACCTGGAGAAAGATGGCTGCCTTTGGCCCCTCAAGGCTGCTCATGGTCGAGAGAGAGAGACAGACAGAGAGAGATCTGGAGAAAGATGGCTGTGGTGACAGCAGACTTTGCAAAACGACTCCAAGAGAGAATGCAAGTTATTTGTTTACACGTTGTCTTAAAAAATTACACTGTGTCATATTTGGGCCAAAGTAAATCCATAATACCTTCTCAGATAGCTTGCTTAGATAAAAGGAATTTCTTTAGATTAGATGCCAGAGATGTTTTGTTATCTTGATTTTGATTGCACAGGAATCTTTATTATTTAATTGAAAAGTGATCATGTAGCACTTGTACCTCTGGGCACAGTAGCATCGGTTAGTAGAGTGGCTGAGTCTCCTGTTTGTTGTCTTCTGACTGCGTCCAGTTAGGCTGTTCTAAACAGACTGTATGTCCTTCTGACTGACCAGAGAACCACCGTAGCACAAAGCCTCCGTTAGGTAGCGTCACCCAGTGTCAAAGACACCCAGCTGCTTTATCTGTCCCACATGGCCGTTTGGGAGTCATCCCTGTACAAGACTTGACTACCTGTTCATCTGTGTGCCCTAGTGTGTGCCCTATTGGACATTCTGATATCTACCTGAGAAAGTGGCTGCTATTTGAGTGGTTGTGGTTGTGGTTGCACCTGCACTGGGTCTGAATTGGGTCTGGAGCTGGTCTAGAGGCGCTCAGAGGGCCTGGTTTGGGTAGGTGCAAGCGGTTTGGTACCACTGACGGACTGATCTGGAGGAATTAGTCCCTGCTTGGTGGATGGATCCTACAGTGTCTGTACTATGCCAGCAGGGCATCCAGATGCTTCTTTGGAAGTGTGAGACATTCCAGCATAAACCCTTGCTGTGGCACACCATTGTAGGTGCGTGTGTGTGTGAGGGACTGTGTGTCGTACCTCTAAACGTCACAAAGACAAAGGAGTGTTTCCTGAAAGCATCGCTGAGAAGCTGCCGGACACACTGAGGTACCAGGCTGGTTTTTGAGTTACTCACTCGAGACACACACTCCTGCTTAGTGAGAGGGAACATTGTTTGGCAAATTGTTGAGCAACTCCACAGCAAGTTGTAATGACTCTCAGCTGATTTATCAGCAGAGTTTTATACATTCTTCTACTGGACAAAACAATCAAGTTTAATGATCACGTTTAACCACCCATTAAAGGAAGCATGAGCGTCAGTCAGAGCCACTGGGGACATTTGACTGGATAATCAATCAGTGCATCTGCTGACCAGCCACCCGGTACGCCACGCACAGCACAGGCCGTTGCTCTCCATGGGTACTCATATGCTAGGACTGAGCAAGTACTGTTTCTAGGTTGACTGGCTTGCTTAAGGTGGAGGGTCCAGTTGATTGATTGATTTGATTGATTGATATGTATGTATGTATGTATGTATGTATGTAACTATTCAAACGATATACCCTGCATATTTGCAATAGCTGGATTTGTAGAGGCTTTTGGGAAAGTGAAATATTAATGTGAAATAGTGGCACAGCAAGGTACTATCAGCACATTACACAAATTGATTGAGGGATTTTTCTCTTACTATCTATTTATTTGAAGATTTTGTTTCAAACAACCACAATTTATCATTCTGTATTTTTGCAATTTGTATATTTCCCAAAGTCAGTTGTGCATACACATTTCATAGTTGACAGTCACACACTGAAACATTCTTCTGTTTTGAGTTTTACTAGTGACTGCCATTAGTAGACTTCATGTAAATCATTCATCTGAGTTTCAAAAGACGTATAAAAAAGACCAAACCAGGACTTCTGGAAAAAAGAGCATTATTTTGTAACTTGAAAGTATAACAAAAAGGAATATATGTGGTTTAATTTATCAGAAGTTTGAATGTATGTATTTATTAACTCCAGTTCTGTATTTATACTTGTGCTACGTGTGTGTGTGTGTGCGTGTGTTTGTGTGTGTGCGTGCGCGCTCGGGGATGGTTTGTATGTTTGAAGTTTGCACTGAAATTCTTTTAGATTGACCTTTTGAGTTTGTTTTCAATACTCACTGTATGGCTGACATTAAACCTTTGTTCTTTTCTTAACCATGTGTGTGTTTCCTTTTTCAGTTGGTCAAAGTATAGACTCATGCAGGGATTCAAAGGGGGTGTTTGTAAGGTGGCTGTTGGTTTCAAATGGGGGTTGTGTATTCTGTCTGTCTGTGTGTGTCTGTCTGTGTCTGTCTGTGTGTGTGTGTGTGTGTGTGTGTGTGTTCTATAAGCTGCTGCTGTAAGGTGGCTCAGTGTCAGGGGCAGTTTCAAACGGGCCCTATTCTCTTGTAAGGTGAAGTCAGTTGTACGTCTCTCAAATAAATGCCTTATATAGGATTTCTTATCAGACATTGGCTTTGTCTCCACCGTCCCATCACCCATCTAAAAAAACATTGGGAATCCTGAAAGCTGCTACACTCACACATGAATACAATGAAGCTTGTGGTTTAAGTCTGAAACTTAGACCGGTTGTGACAGCCTTACAGCAAGTGAAGGGAAAAGAAAACTTGAGGTGAAGTGAAGACATGAGTGAGCGTGTCGGCCACAATGGGCAGAGGGCTTGTTTGAGCCTGAACCGCTCTTGACAGCTATGCAACCATCCTGAGAACACCTTTGTCAGTCAGCATGGCATATAATGGTGCATCAATAAACGTTACATTATTGAGCCTGTCCTCTGTGCAGCAGAGAGAAAAAAACATAATTGTGTGTGTGTGTGTGTGTGATTGTCTGTGAAAGAGCTGACCTCAGAGGTCTTTTCTGTGACAGTAGTGAGTGAAGCGTCCATGAACAGAGGTGAGGGTGTGAGTGTGTGTGTTTGGGGGACACTGGCCCACATGGCTGTCACTGCCTGTCTAACCCATAATGCCCTCCGTTGTTTTCCATCAAACCCGCAAATGAGACACACACACACACACACACACACAAGCATCCACACAGAATGGTCCACACGCATACAATGGGAATGGCAGACAGCTCAGCACACTCTACTGTTCTCTATGCCTGTGTGTGTGTAGCTTTTCAGTGAAGCCCAGAGTAATACAGGTCTGGATTGTTATTTGTGACACAGAGGCTCCTGTCAACCCCTTATTGTTTTGTTTGGAGCGTTGGATGTCTGTCTGTCTGTATGTGTGTGTGTGTGTGTGTGTGCACAGAACACACAGCCCCCAATAGTGTAAAGCAGTATCAGTCCAGTGTGTGAGGGAGGACCACTGTGTGGTCACAGGGCTCTGGGGCTGTTGTTTGGTTTTACATGTACATAGCTTTGTTTGTTTGTTTGAAAGTAGATGGAGGGGGGTGATTGAACTCAAAGAATTTTACAGAGCTGACAGTCATGTGCCACCTGACACCTGCGCAGATGAGAGGAGAGGAGAATAGAAAAAGAGGGGGAGAGGAGAGGTGTGGAGAGGATAAGAGGAGAAGAGAAAAAAGAGAACAGGATGAGTAGTATAGTGGAGTGGAAAGTCAAGATAAGGGAGAGGATAAAAGATAACAGACAACGCTAGGAGAGAGAATAAATGGGAAGAGAGGAGAGGAGAATAGAGGATGAGAGGAGAATAATGGAGTGTTGGTGAGTGGAGTGGATCTCTGGGATGAGCTGTTTGACGTGTGGATGCTTAGTGACATGATGTCACTATCTCGCATGCTTAATGACATGATGTCACTATCTCGCATGCTTAATGACATGATGTCACTATCTCGCATGCTTAATGACATGATGTCACTATCTCTCGCATGCTTAATGACATGATGTCACTATCTCTCATGTTGTGTGGGAGCCCTGGGTGCTAACTCTGCAGCATGGGTCACATGCAGGAGACAAGGCTTTTAATCAGTCAAATATAAAACACACGGCATGTGGAATGCACACACACACACACACACACACACACACACAATTGCACCTCAACATCTGAACACCCCATGTACACACGGTTTGATTACATGATGTGTCTTCGTCACATCTGGTCTCTCTCTCACTCACACACACACACACATAATTGGTTTGATGTGGCAAGCTAGCTTCCAATGCTATGACAAACAACGGCACAGGGTTATCCTGCTGCTTATATCATCATGAGGGAGGCAGCTCTCCCTGCTCTGCCCTGGAGGCGGTTGACTCTGGGGTGGATCCGGCGTGGATCCGGCTCAGCTGCGGCCCTGATCAGCTCCGTCAGCCTCAGCATCTGTTTCCTTGGTGTTGTTCCTCTCCAGCTCCACATGCAGAAGTGTCCCGTTCAGCAGAGCTGGGAGAGCACTAGCAGGGTCAGGGCTGTGACTAAACCTCAGACAGAGTCTCCATACTTTGTCATGTCACAGGCATTCCAAATATACCACATTTAGACAGTTACACAAATGACTTCATCTCGCCACTCTGCTTTTCTAGAAGACCACTCCCCTCTATTCTACCTCCATTCTTATAGTTCCTGATTGGATAGTAATGGACATCTAAATGAAAGCAACACACTACACTACATGCCAGAGTTTATTTAGTGGTGTGATATAGTGTTGTATAATCATTTACTCTCTAACTCTCACCCCTTTAAATCATTAACCTGCTGGAAAGGAACATCACACACACACACATACACACACACACACACACGCAGACACACCAGTGTTGTGTGTGTATCTATTTATTCCCTAATGCCAGTAACACATTGCATCAGCTGCTTGGCTTTGTGTCTGTGGTTAGTCCAGTAGTCTGCCTCGGCCAATCAGCTGCTTGACTTTGTGTCTGTGGTTAGTCCAGTAGTCTGTCTCGACCAATCAGCTGCCTGACTTTGTGTCTGTGGTTAGTCCAGTAGTCTGCCTCAACCAATCAGCTGCCTGACTTTGTGTCTGTGGTTAGTCCAGTAGTCTGCCTCGACCAATCAGCTCCACACGGGCATGATGGAAGACTCAGGGAATGTTTTTTTTACCACCAAGCAATAATGTAAGCACAAAACAGCTGACAGTAGAATATTGCTCTGTTGCAGCATCGAATTTATTTTGATTACACTGGTCACACTTTCAGTCACACACACACACACACACACACACACACACACACACACACACACACACACACACACAGGTAAAGAGGTCATGGGAAAATGACACACTTGTGGCTAGGGGAGATAGCATGAGTGACCTTCACTTTGATACCTGACAATTTGGCAGGCCTTTCAGCGGTTCACCCAGATGGGCCCCCTGTTGTACAAACACTCTTACGGTGGCCAGGAGCAGAGTCCTTCCAGTCAGTTCCAGATTAACTGGATATTTCCTCACAGCCACTCAGCGCTCTGTACACCAAATGAAAGTTCCTCCACTGAGAGGTCTGAGACTGTATAACTTTACTGTTTATGACCCAGTGTCCTGAGCTTGTGTTTGTGACGAGCTCACCTGACCAGACCAAACAAACCCATGCTGGGTGCTGGGCTCCTGTAAAACTGACGCTGTGTTGGGAGGTGGGTGGACTATCATCACGAATCAATCTCTCGCTCTCTTTCTCTCTCTCTCTCTCCCTCTTTCCCCTGTCCCTCTTTTCTCTAAAACTGTTAAACATAGATGTAAGGAATCAATTTAGAATTCTATGGCCACAGTTCTCTGGAAAAAAACACAGACGAAAGTGGTGAAACATTTAATGAGTGTGTGTGTGTGTGACAGAGAGGGAGAGAGACAGAGAGAGAGGGAGTGTGTGTGTTCACACGGGAGTGTGTGATGATATTTGAATAATTCATCTCCAGTGGAATTGGGGAATTGGTTTGAGTGGGACAGTTATTCTGTAATATCAGCACAGTATTAAGCAACCTCAACAGCCTTGCCTGCGCTTGTGCAATGCATACCTGCACACACACACACACAAACACACACTCACTTACCACACAGACGCTTATTATACACACACACACACACACACACACACACACTCACTTACCACACAGACACTTATTATACTCACATGCACACACTTACTTACCACACAGACACTTATTATACACACACACACGCACACAAACACACACACATTCACTTACCATACAGACACACACACACATGCACATACACTGTTAAGCTGCGCCAAACCAGACAACCAGAAAGAGATATCGCCTGGTGCTTACACACACATACCACACACCCAGCTACACCACTGCAGTGTGTGAAAGTACACACAACTTTTTTATCAGGCTCCACTGGAGCATATAATGCACATGACACATAAGGGCTTTTTTGAGGGTAAATGTATTGACATGTTGAGGGGAGCAGACCATATACCTGCGGATTTGAATATTTCTAGAACACTCCTGGGTGTTTGGGCATGCTCAGTGCGGGTAAAGTGATTGCGCTGTCTGGATGTACATGGAATTCTGTTATTTTTGGACGTTTTGTCCAAACATGTCCTCCCCCCCCCCAACAACTCCTCCGCCTCCCGTTCATTCACACCATCCATTATTTGTCAAACTGTATCTTGTATTGCAACACACACCACAGTCAAGTCAGGAAACATGTCTCTACACCAACTGCAGAGGTGAAAAGGAAGAGAAGAGAAGACATAGTGGCCGTGTGTGTGTGTGTGTGTGTGTGTAGGCGTGTGCATATAGTATAGTATATATACTCTTTTGATCCCGTGTGGGCTCCCTGCTACAGTGGCACCCTGGGGAGTAGTTAGGGGTTAGGTGCCTTGCTCAAGGGCACCTCACCTGTGGATGTGGGCATGGGAGAGCAGTGTTCAACCACTTCCCCCACCCAAATTTCCCCTGCTGGTTGGGGAATGAATCGGCAACCTTTCAGTTTTAAGCCAGAAGCCCTAACTAGTAGATCACAGCTGCCCCACCATCTAGATATTAGATGCCTGCTAGACAAGTACTAATGAGCAGATATCCCAATGCGTGTGTGTGTGTGTGTGTGTGTGTGTGTGAGAGAGAGAGAGAGAGAGAGGGTTCATGAGAGTGTGATCATACCTAGCCTCAGACCTTGGACAGTGGTGAGTGGAAGATACATGCTTAAGTTCCCTGACTTCACTTACACCAGAGACACCTGCTTCTTCATTTGTGTGTGTGTGTGTGTGTGTATGTGACATTAGCAGATGAGAAGAGAGTTCAGTGGAGATGAGAAGAGAGTTCAGTGTTCAGTCATGGCTTAACTCTCACCATGCAGAAGCTTCTTATCCTTTTCTTCACCTTATCTAACATCCCATTTACCAACTGATCTACTGTTGCCAGACCTCTTCTTGAGTCCTGTTCAAAGTCCAGTCTGTATGTGTGGCCATAACATGCAGCTCCTGAAAGGCTTTTTGGTCGCACTAATAAGAACTGTGTCCACTGACTCGCTATACTAAATTGGGCCTGTTATCAAAGACTGGTCAAAGACTTTATCAAAGACTTCCCACTTCAACAGTTTCCAAGCTGTTTGTGTTTTATTACCCCTTTGCTTCTCTAGTTCCTTCCTATTCAACATTTCTGTAATGCTTTGTATTTTACTGGTGGCATCATTGCTGGACTCTTTTGACAGACATTTTTAAGTAACGGATAATTTTGTTTCATTCTGATGACTAAATGATGAACATATTGCCAAATTCCAACATAAGGGAGAGAGAGAGAGCAATGTAATCATTCAAAACAAGGCTAGGTACATTTGAATGGTCTTGAATTGTCATGGATCTATTCACTTACACCAGTGGTTCTCAAACTGGGGTCTGGGGACCACCTGGGGTCCGCACTGCATTGCCAGGGGAGTCTTGGTCAAAATAGCATCTATATATCTATTTATATGCCTGTATGGTCCAATTTGTGTTGCAATTATGAGGGGTCCTTTGAAATATTTGAAACTTGTTTCTTGGTTGAAATGTGTGTGTGTTCAGTTGGTTCAAGTGGGCGGTAAAACACTGCTAAAAAACTGCTAAAACACTAAATCCTATTCTCTGAAACAAATTCTCAAATGCCTGACCACAGTTATTGAATGAATCTTTTTTTTGGCAAAACCATAAACTGCGTGAAAATATGTGTAGTATTTTGCAAATCATTGTGTGTAGAGTTTTACAGAAAGTGTGAGGCAGCCATTGTACTTACTGTTGTAAAAATCTGCACAGGTCTTTTGCTCCTTGAGAGTGGAGTTTTGCTAACTGTGTGATTTTTTGTTGTTGTTGACGTATTTAGTGTGCAAACAACCATAAACAACTATAATGCCCTTCTTTGTGAACCTTTGTCTGTCTTTGGACACACCCACACATCTAAGGAAGCTCCACTCTTTCAGATGTGAGATACAAACAAACATGGCCCCATGTGTCTGCTGTGTGCTTCTACTGGGCTGAAAGTTGACTGGTTGTCATTGTATTGTACTCTGAGCTCTGTAGACGGGGGGTGTGGGGGTAAGGCCTGTGCTCTATGTCTGAGGATGCCCTGCGTGTGATGGAACTGTTTGGACTCCCTAATTTGCAGCATAATTACTTTCAGATGAAATATTCCCCCACTTGTGTGTTTCTCTCTCTCTCTCTCTCTGTGTGTGTGTGTGTGTGTGTCCTGAAAGCCATTGGAGTATTGGAGTTAACCTCTGGAACTGCTCCACAGCTCTTCTGTGTGTGTAGCCTTAGCCTCCCACAAGGATAAAGACTTTATGCTCAATTTGAGGATACAGGGTTATGAAAACTAATAATGTCTGAAATCAACTGAAGCGCACAAATGTCCCTGCCTGGAGAAAAATTGCATGTGCTGTGTCGCCACCTACTGGTCATGATTTGCACTTACGCGTGTGCTCACAGTGGGATTCCGCTGTTTTACTGCTCTTTGCTGCTGACTACAGCTTGTCAACATAAAGCCATGATTTCATGTCACCATTTGGCTCTTGCACTGTAACATAACTCCAGATGAAACCAAAGGATCACACCAGTGTATTTTCCACTGAACTCTGGGAGAATTCTCTCTCAAACCTCATGACTAGAGGGCGCTCAGAGAACAAAAAACCTGAAACTCCACAGGGTACATTTACAGTTTTTAACAACTGCTAAAACACTATACCCTACTCTCTAAATCAAATTCTGTGCCTGAACACATTTATTGAATTAATCTCTTTTTTTGGCAAAACTGTAGACTACTTTTGTAAAACTTATTAACACCTTTTGCAAAACTCTAAACACATTTTGCTTTGTGATGCACTTCTTAATTATGTTGTTAACCAAACAAAGTGCAATGTGTCACCATTTAAACACTACAACTCAAAATCGCTAACACTTGTGTCTATGATGTGACAACCAAAATATACCAATTCAGAGTTGGATCAGGCTGGTTTGAGTTTCCCATCAGCAATGGACAGACACCGGAGGCGCAGGGGAAGAGGGATTTTTTTTCAGCCTATTCTTTATTTTTATTGTAATATTTTATTTTTTGAGTGTACAATTAGAAAACTATGGCTGGTCCATGGGATGGATGAAGCTGGGACAAGTCTCAATGCATGTTACAGTAAATCACATCTAGAGACCATAGGCTTTCAGAAAATGTAGTTTACAGTAACCTGTGTATGTGCTCTTGGTTTATTCTTGATTCAAAAATCTTAAACATAGATGGTGTATTTTTGCCTTATGGGGTGAACTCTGACCCTGTTTGGCCCGCAGCCTAAATGTTTGTTCATTTCAATACAGTACTGTAGATGCATTATACAGCCCGTGGCCTAACTACAGAATCCATATCCCTGAACATTGTGTCTTCCAATGTTTGATGTATTGTTTAATCACTGCTCTGCAGGATTTTTTTGGCCTGCTGTGAGATCTGATGTCAGACCATTAGCTGGTTTTGAGCACAGTTAAAGGGTTTTGGGAACATGGTTTGTAAAATGAGTTTTGTGTTCACAGGTTTTAGAAAATGGTAGTTTCAAAAAATGTGTTTTAGCAATTGTGAAAAACTGCAAGGTTTGTGACAGTCAGCAGTCAGCAAAGGACAGCAACACTTAAAACTGTGTTCAGGGATCCACAAGGTCTTGGACAGACTCTACAGTAGTAACATCTATTATCAGTGTTGGGTCACAAGAGTTCATCATCTTGGATTTAATTCTCATATTATCTGTCTGGTAAGTTTCACTTCTGTTATCAGCCTGATATCTGCTAAAGGCCTGTGAATAATCACAGTAAGACATCTCTTTATAAAGCTGAGAATCACAGTTTTGTCACTGTTATCATAGATTCCCATTGCATACCAGTTACAGAGTAATCTGTAATGTGTAGGTTGCTCTCTAATACACAATCCCTCACTCACACCAATGCAAAATGAATCACATGGTTACATGGTCGCCCATATATAGGTTTACCTGGTTTTGATAGAATCTTGGTACAAGTTTGATTGTGATTGTTTTAAACTGACAGTATATATGGCAACTTTCTGAGTAATATTGCAGGGTGGGGTTCCCTAAGTACTGATGCTCTGATTGGTGAATATTCCATTGGTACTAGGAAACCTTTTCGCCCCTTGACAACTATGTAACCTGCAGAGAACAAGCGGTCATCCATTAACCGCAGAACAACTGACAAGCAAAATGCCATGGACCGCCAGCATCTTGCTATCTGGAAAATAAGGAACGTTCCCAACACCTTGTTGAATCAGTTCCATGAAGAATTAAAGCAGCTCTGCTGTTAAAAGGGGGTCCCTTGTATTTTTTGTCCAAACAACTGATGCAGAAAATCTTCCACTAGCTCAACCCGATGTGTGCTCTCACTTCAGAAAAAAAGGATAGTTGAGATCGAAGTCCTTGCTGACAGAGACTCTCTTTATTCACAAAACCAACAGGGCGTATGCATAGACAGCTGTCAAGCAATAGACGCTGTGCATTGGCCATGTGAAGAGGATTCACTGCAGGGAAGCTGGTTGTTCTTCCAGTAGAGCTGCGCAGGTCTGAATTTCCACCAGCGTTCCTCCAGCTTTTACAGCAAACTGAGTCCTTACATCATGGTAGACCTCTTAGCCAATCAGAATCATGCTGTCCTCCCTAGGACAGTTTTATATTGGTGGATATTTCCTCCCAATTTCCTATAAAAACATATATTTTAATTGGCTATATTCATCACTTTGTTTATGACAGTTGTCTCCAGTAGTCTGAGTCTTCCTGCACTTCATCTACCCCAAATCTCACTTATTGCCTGTTGTAGTTGTTTTAATTGTTTTTCGTTCTTTCATTGATCATTTTGCTCATTTTGTCATGACAGCTGTCTCCTGGAGTCTGCCTCTTCCTGCCCCAAATCACCTGGGTGCCAGTCACTAACTGCCTCTCCATGACTCAACATATTACTCTTTTTTCACTCAACTATGTACACAAGTGGCCATTAGCTGACATTTAGTTCTTTAAACTATTACCAAACAAGTGGAGAGATGTGAAATAGATACATTTAGTTCTTTAAACTGTTACCAAACAAGTGGAGAGATGTGAGATAGATACATTTAGTTCTTTAAACTGTTACCAAACAAGTGGAGAGGGGCAAACACTATTAGTAACATAAACAATAGGAACATGCTTTCAACAACACCCATACATGTTCTACTAAAGTTACAAGAGAGGGACACACACACACACACACACACACACTCTCTCTCTCTCTCATCCACCTGCATGTTCTCGGAGCCACACACTAATGAGGCACAAAGACATAACTCATGTCCTCCCTTCCTGCTGTGTGAGAAAACTGAGCTCAAGGCCCCTCTTCTGTCTGACCTCACCTCTCTGACTCTGTCCTTTCACCAGTCTGACCTCACCTCTCTGACTCTGTCCTTTTACCAGTCTGACCTCACCTCTCTGACTCTGTCCTTTCACCAGTCTGACCTCACCTCTCTGACTCTGTCCTTTTACCAGTCTGACCTCACCTCTCTGACTCTGTCCTTTCACCAGTCTGACCTCACCTCTCTGACTCTGTCCTTTTACCAGTCTGACCTCACCTCTCTGACTCTGTCCTTTTACCAGTCTGACCTCACCTCTCTGACTCTGTCCTTTCACCACTCTGACCTCACCTCTCTGACTCTGTCCTTTTACCAGTCTGATCTCACCTCTCTGACTCTGTCCTTTCACCAGTCTGACCTCACCTCTCTGACTCTGTCCTTTTACCCGTCTGACCTCACCTCTCTGACTCTGTCCTTTTACCAGTCTGACCTCACCTCTCTGACTCTGTCCTTTCACCTCTCTGACTCTGTCCTTTTACCAGTCTGACCTCACCTCTCTGACTCTGTCCTTTCACCACTCTGACCTCACCTCTCTGACTCTGTCCTTTTACCAGTCTGATCTCACCTCTCTGACTCTGTCCTTTCACCTCTCTGACTCTGTCCTTTTACCAGTCTGACCTCACCTCTCTGACTCTGTCCTTTCACCACTCTGACCTCACCTCTCTGACTCTGTCCTTTTACCAGTCTGATCTCACCTCTCTGACTCTGTCCTTTCACCAGTCTGACCTCACCTCTCTGACTCTGTCCTTTTACCCGTCTGACCTCACCTCTCTGACTCTGTCCTTTCACCAGCTACTGTCTTTTTAGGAGTATAAAGCAACCAAATAATGTATCCTATATTCTACTAAACATTTACCTTGAACTTATCATATTATGTATGTTAACCAAAATTCACCACTCAACACCAAACTTGGCACTGTACTCACTCATGGCATTAGCACGACAATTCCCATAGACACACACACACACACACACACAGCCACACAGACAGACATTCCTTGCATTTATAGATAGATGGATAGACATTTCTTGTTGGTAAGTGTTCCTCATTCTTGTGTTTCTGGTACATCCCCATCAGGGGCGCCTCAAGGAATTATTGTTATGCAGGCGTGTGCGTATGGTTCAAATATATAACGACAGCACAAATAAATAAATACATACATACATACATACATACATACATACATACATACATACATGCATAAAGTGTGGAGAACATAAACTGATTAGGTTTATCTAATTTATTTTGAGACAGAAAATATCAACTACTTAGTAAATAAGAAGGTACTCACAAATTTGCCATGAGTCAAGTCTTTAGATAACATTTATGCCACTACACGGACGCATCAACTTACAACCACATTACCTAAGTGGCAAATGTACAAATGCTGTGCTCACTTGCTTTTCAGTAACAAACAGAAAACCAGTAAGTAGGCCTCAGTGCTATAAATAAAACTACAAGAGCCACGACAGTAATATAACAAATAAAATAACACCAAAAACAGTCATAAACCTGCAGGCCTGAGTGCGACTCACAACCACGATAGCAGTTTTCACAATGGAACCCGCTACATTCCAGGGACTGAAATTGCGAGTTCATCGTGGGTCTAGCAGTGTGAAAGCAAGGCATGTTATCTGTCTAAAGCCAGGTAAGGCATGTTATCTGTCTAAAGCCGAGTAAGGCATGTTATCTGTCTAAAGCCGGGTAAGGCATGTTATCTGTCTAAAGCCAGGTTGCTGTGCTGGGACAAGAGTTTGGAGAGTTGCACAGGGTAGCCAGCAGAGGGAGCTCTGCAGAGACTCAATAAGATTATGATACTTCCTGTGAAAATCCAATAAACAAATCTTAGATAAGCAATCTGCTGGTCTGTGGCCTATGCCTATATGACTGAAACACTGGTAATGTTGAATGTGGATTATTGATAAAGCTGGACCGTGTAAGGTAATGTTAAGCAATTTTTTGTCTACTGCAGATGGTGCTAAAATGATGCTAACGTTATGTGTGCTAATGCCAAAATCCCTTGACATGAAGCTCATTAGCTCATTCTTGTTTTATAAGGTAGCCTCCAACCAACAAAGTTCTACCTGTGATAGCAAATGCAACTGTAAAACCCTCAGTAGTTAGCATGACAATGACATGAATACACCTCCTCAACAAAAGTATGTGGACACCTGACCCTGTGTCGGTCAGTGTGAGAGGAACAGGCGACACGTGAAATTCAGGTAATAATCGCAGGATATTCATCAGTGTGAAAAGGCCAGTTTTGTGTGAAACGTGCTACAAAGTAAAGGGTATTATCTGTATATAAGTAACGTGTATAAGTAACGAAAAAAGTGGTTATGTTATTGTAACACGCTACTACTGAAAATTTGGCACAATGTTATTTTTCCCAGGGGCAGATCTAGAAAGTCCAGAATGATCATTCAGTCCGACGGCCTTCGGCCAGGCTTCCTTATCGGCCAATCTGTCTAGTTCTCTTAAAGCCCAATCAAAGCTATGAATATGTCTACCAGATTAGCAATCAGCTACCATGTAACTGCCTCAAAATGAGAGCAAAAATAGGCATTGTTTTATTATGATTGTGCTGTGCAGCATCATACAGGTGTTACTGACATTGCTTTCTTCCTTTCTCATAGGATTATTTGGTCGCCGGGAAATTGGATGCCGGGAAAGAAAGGGGCCTTTGAAAGAAGGACGGGAAAAACAGATGGTAAAAGACATGCAGCCAGACATAGAAAGTCTGATGGATGCTCTGCAAAACATGTCAGATCAGGACTTTTTACAGCAGGGCTTATGGTGCATTCATAAGGAGTTTCTGCATACTATCTGAGGGAACTGGTTATGTAGTTATCCAACAACACTGCTCAAAAATTTGTCAGATGGATCATCACCTTTAGTAATTTGCCCAGGCTTGGCTTGTTATGATCAGAATATTGAGATTCAGAAAGATGATCCAATGTGAATAATATGTAGGTTGCTCTCTCATACACAATCCCTCACTCACACCAATGCACAATGACCTCACCCATATATAGGTTTACCTGGTTTTGATAGAATTTTTGTGCAAGTTTGATTGTGATATTGTTTTAAACTGACAGTATACATGGCAACTTTCTGAGCAATGTTGCAGGGTGGTGTTTCCTAAGTACTGATGTTCTGATTGGTGTATATTGGTGTATATTCCATTGGTACTAGGAAACCTTCTCCCCCCTTGACAGCTATGTAACCTCTACAACTACTGTCTCATTAGGAGTATAAAGCAACCAAATGATGTATCCTTTTGTCAGGCACAGACTGGACATGATAATATAGTTCAAAAAAATTTACTGAGTAATCAAAAAACGAAACTCAGTCAACTCAGCTACTGATAGCTGAGGATCAAAACACTACAACTCAGAAGAAACACTACAATGCTCAGAAGTTTACGGGGGAATCAAAACGTAAGAAGAAAACACAAGTGCTCTAAGTACTTACTAAAGTAAACGGTAGAACAAGAACAACACCGAAACTGAGAGTCCAAGAACTAGGAGCGCATGGCACACAGATTTCGCTGGAGACACAGAGTAACACGGCTGACTCGGGATTGATCCTAGGAAGGAATGACGAGGCCAGACACCAGGGAATCAGGGAGAGACACATATATAGTGTGGAGACCAGGTGACACCAATTAGTACTCAGGTGAAGGTGATCGTGCACAAGGAAGTGACTGCGAACGGTGAGTTTGTAAGGCGGAGTGAGGGGGCGTGGTCGTGGCCAGATCTGATGCAGACCTGACACCTATATTGTACGTAACATTTACCTTAAACTTATCATATTATACATTCACCACACAGCACCGAACTTGGTGCTGCCCTTACTCATGGCATTACAAAGACACTTCCCAAATTTGAGTTCAGTCAGTTGGACAAATGGTTTGAGAATTCTACGTGGATCACACACACAGAGACACACACACAGCCTTGCATTTATAGATGGATGGATAGACATTTCTTTTGGTAAGTGTTCCTCATTCTCATTATATTGTTTTATTATGGCCATGCTGTGCAGCACAGCGCAACTGGTAAGTCAGGTTCCCATAAGCACTGATGCCATGTTATTTGATATTGTCAAATAACATTGGGCTTTAGTGGTGGTGTTGAAGCCTGGAATAGCCCAATGTTTTCTTGTCAAGTGCTCTGTTTCTGGCATTTTTTTATAATAAAGAGCTAAAAAAAAATGACCGTTTCTTGTCCGCCATAGTAGAACTTTGTGTAGGCCTACACATTTAGGAACAGATATGGGGTTCTGCTCAAAGTCCAGCAACATAAAAGTAACATAAACGTAATGAGTGACATAAAAAGTTACTTTCCGTAGAGGGTAGCTAAGTAAAGTGACGGGTTAGGAAGTAACAAGTAACGAGCAAACACTACTTTATATGAGTAACTTCCCCAGCATTGGAAAAGGCCTGATGTCTCTTGCTCTCAAGCCGAGTGGTTCCGATTTCCTCATTGCCGAATGGAGCTGTTAGCATTCCCTGTTAGCTAGCGTCATACTTGCTACAAACTTACTGTTTGTATGGAGCGTGTATTCTTTTAGGGCCCAAACCCTCAATTGTTAACTAGTTAACATTCCCCCCCAGACATCCCAATACATCCCAGTAATCTGTGATCTTGTCAGCAGATCAGTGATCTGACAGTAGACATAACCCATAATATTAATAAGCAGGCAAGCCAACTGCACACTGAGTCATGAATTCTAGGTTGGGTGTCAGCATTTCCAATATGGAGGAGGAGAATATACCCGTCTTATAAATACCATATTTGAAATGTCGACACCCTTCAGCTTCCCAGAAGTCATGTGACTTAGTGGAGTGGGGTAGCCTAAAATAGTCTTGGTCAGGGATAGTACTCCCAAACAACTCTGGACCACAGGCGCACACACACATACAGCTCATCCAGGTGAGATGCTCTGACTGAATATTTAACAGGATTATTGTATTATATTATATTACAGTAAAATAAGAATAAGAATATGAACTGATGACTGGATGAGAGACAACACAGCTCATCCTTAACTTTGACTTCTTTAGTAATATTTCATCTGCAGCACCTCTGTTGATGTGTTTTCACTCTTTCTCCATCAGATACTGAGGGGCCATAGGCTACATCATCATGGGCAACACACATCGGCAGTGCTCAGTTGAGATCACTAATAACAGTGACTGGACTCTATGTAACCCAAGGTGAGCACTTACAGTTTGTCACTGTTACAGTAACAGTTCAGTTAGCTTGGAGCTGCTTTGAATGCTTAAACAGTAGTAAAGATTATTTTGGCACGATTTCTGAAACTATTAACACTTGTAGTCAATCTATTCTCAAAAGAAAAACACAACCAGTGTTTCACACTAATACCATTTTTGTTACACTGTAAACACTGCATACTGCACAGCAGACTTGAAAACTGTAAACACAACTCACTGTAAACACTGCATACTGCACAGCAGACTTGAAAACTGTAAACACAACTCACTATAAACACTGCATATGGCACAGCAGACTTGAAAACTGTAAACACAACTCAATGTAAACACAACTCAATGTAAACACAACTCACTGCTTTAGACCTGCAATTTTATAGCACGCTTCTAGAAAAACACACATTGGTGCCCTCTACTCACACTAAGTGCCTTCCTACAATGACACACGTCAGAGCACTTTTAGATAATTACTTCACCCAACATTCAGACCTTTAGTACAGTAAGAAAGACAGGTAAGCATTTGGTCTGGACAATATTAGAAAGAGAGTGAAAGAGGTTTACAGTTAGAATGAGAGGAGCAGAAAAGATGAAGAAAGAGGGAGAGAGGGATGAGGACCATGTTGTTAAGAGATGATAAAATGAGGAGAGGGAGAGAGGGATGAGGACCATGTAGTTAAGAGATGATAAAATGAGGAGAGGGAGAGAGGGATGAGGACCATGTAGTTAAGAGATGATAAAATGAGGAGAGGGAGAGAGGGATGAGGACCATGTAGTTAAGAGATGATAAAATGAAGAGAGGGAGAGAGGGATGGGGGCCATGTGAGGAATTGAAGACAAGATGTAAAGGATGAACTATGAAATCTTATGACTAGACCTGTCAGATGACAAGGTCAGACTTATTTTTTCCCCTTATGTATTGTAAAAAAATACATACTGTATATTGAAATAAACATTTCAGTAGCTGTGTATAAACATTATACTAGGCTACATGAAAACTTCCATGCCTTGCACACAGGATATGCAAAAGCCAAGTGTGTTTTCTATTTTTACTTAGTGTGCAGTTGGCTTGCCTGCTTATTAATATTATGGGTTATGTGTTATGTTAGGTACAAAAATATTATTGTTAAAAGACTGTGAACAGTTCAACAAAAGGTGTGTGTTTTGCAAGTAATTGCAAATACAATGCTTTGCTGGTTTGGTGAAAGGTTTTGTGATTTGTTTGTCAAGTTTTGCAAAAATAGCCAATATTTAGGCCTACATAAATTGTGTCTAAGCGATCATTAAAAAAAACTATAATACAGCAGCCACAACATTTACATTTATGCATTTAGCAGACACAAAGCAACTTACATTTTGTCAACTTTCAATTATCAGGTCCAGTCTCCCCTAGAGCAACTTAGGGTTAGGTGCCTTGCTCAAGAGGGCGACACTGGTATCACAAGAGATTCCTGACCTGCACTGCTCAAAGAAAGGGCAAAAGACCCAGTTGGGTAGAAGACCCAGTAAAATCAAAATGAAATCCCCAAGTCTCTAAGTCTCTAAGTCTCTAATGTCTCTAAGTCTCTAATGTCTCTAAGTCTCTAATGTCTCTAATGTCTCTACGTCTCTAATGTCTCTAAGTCTCTAATGTCTCTACGTCTCTAAGTCTCTAAGTCTCTAATGTCTCTAAGTCTCTAAGTCTCTAATGTCTCTAAGTCTCTAATGTCTCTAAGTCTCTAAGTCTCTAAGTCTCTAATGTCTCTAAGTCTCTAAGTCTCTAATGTCTCTAAGTCTCTAATGTCTCTAAGTCTCTAATGTCTCTAAGTCTCTAAGTCTCTAATGTCTCTAAGTCTCTAAGTCTCTAAGTCCCTAAGTCTCTAAGTCTCTAATGTCTCTAAGTCTCTAAGTCTCTAATGTCTCTAAGTCTCTAATGTCTCTAAGTCTCTAAGTCTCTAAGTCCCTAAGTCTCTAAGTCTCTAAGTCTCTAATGTCTCTAAGTCTCTAAGTCTCTAAGTCTCTAAGTCTCTAATGTCTCTAAGTCTCTAATGTCTCTAAGTCTCTAAGTCTCTAAGTCCCTAAGTCTCTAAGTCTCTAAGTCTCTAATGTCTCTAAGTCTCTAATGTCTCTAAGTCTGTACCCCCTCCAGTGAAGTATTTCTGTAGTGAGTTGTTTAAGTGGAAGTTGCATCACACTATCATGGTTTAGCAACATCTGAGCTAACATTTGGAGAAAAGCTCGCCTGTACAGGAATTAAACCAGGTTAAATTAAGGTAATCTGATTAATAATGCAGTTATCCAGATACGCTTACAAATGTTGCTTGTATTATCTGGTGATATTAACTTGCTTACAAATGTTGCTTGTATTATCTGGTGATATTAACTCGCTGTGATGTTTTCTGGCTTCAAGTAACTACTTTGTTTTGTAATGAAGTGTTTCCTAAAAAATCATGAAGGTGGACTAGTTATTTATTTTCTGTTTCCATTCTTCCTGTGGCCAGGTGGCATTTCTACAGTGGGCACTGTTCTCAGCCCTTGCCTTCAGTAATAAAGCCCACATCAGAAGGAAGTGCTGTGTTCATTAAAACTCATGACACAGCGTGTGGTGCTGTTGGAGTGTTCACCTACGACTTGGAACAAAATTGCACAAAGAAGAAAATGGCAGTTTTGTATTCTGTTCCCTATGATTATAATTGGTACCAAAATGAGTATGCTGTGGGAATCACTAACGTGACTAAAGACTGTGGTCGTGATCTTTATAATGAGATGTATTCCAGTGATGGCACATGGTTTGACAAAGTTTGTGCAGGTACTGAAAATCATGTCTTCAAAAGAGATGGGTTTACCTTCAAGACTAAGATGACGGACTGTCATGAACCAACCCTGATTATCAGTTTAATGTATGATGATTTGCTCAAGGTGTCTGATATAGGATGATTTCAGAGCACAAGTGAACGTGAACTGGACTTATTCAGTTGTAATGTATAGAATAGAGAGATCTTGAATGTCTGGTAACCCTAAATAAAACAAATAAACAAAATACACACACCCCTTCCAGTGTAAGACGTATGATTATTATCATTATTTTCAAAATGACTAATATCATTATATTTCTCTTCCCTCTCTATCTAAGACATAATGATGACATTAAGGATGAATGATGAAGAGGCCGATCATATCTCAACTCATCACATGCACATAAATTGCCCAGTCCAGGTCTTACCGATGATGTATCCTGAGCACTCATTAAGGCCTATATGAACCATTCATGCTACCTGTTTAATTTGAGCTCTGATGAAAAATGTAAAATAACATTAAAGATGTTGAACTTTGAGCTACAAGGGAAATGGGAGTTGTAGTAGACAGCCACACCTGTGCAAAGCCTTCAGTATTGTCACCATCACAGTATTGCTTTAAATGCCTTAATAGAACCATCTGAGTGAAAACTGCTTTACATCATATATGTCTTACTATATCACCAGAATATGCTTAATAAGTGATCATGTTATATATTTGTTTTATCATAACATTAACATTCTTCCTTTTTAAATTTGAGATATTTTATCTTTTGATTTTTTCTTATTTTTTAACCTTTTTGCATTGTAGTTCTCTTTTAGTAATTCTCTTTTTGTTGAAATAAAACCAGCTCTATCTGGTTTAGCAGTTTAGCAATGCAGATATGTGATGTAATTTCAAGACCGGATTACCCAGTAACTGCTGATCGTAGAGAGGAATGCTATACACCTCTCTTTTCACATGGCAATTGGGTTATAATTTCCCTATAGAGTAGTAGAGTAGAGTAGACTTTTTAGAGTTACTTTATTGATCCAGAAGGAAATTAAGGAATATATAATTCCAGTATACCAATAAATGAAGAATAGTTTTTGGTAGATTATTCATTTCTATTCACTCTGCAGTTACCATCATTTTACCTGTGTTAGTTACCTGTGTTTGTTACCGATGTTGTTACAAGATAAAAATACCTAGTAATAGTGCATTCCATTTGTTTCGGCAACTGAGATTCGGAGGTCGTACTGACGTCACGTCCGCTAAAAAAACACAACAAAAACCGAACTGCATTCCATTTGCCAAACTCGGACTGAAGATGCAAGCATCCAACAGTGCGGCTCTGGGACTGTCTCTCTCGGAATGCAAGAGGCTCCAAGCCGAGGGTCTCTAGCATCTAATGAACCTCAAGGAGGTACATAAAAAACGTGTCAGCATTGATGAATGAGGAATATCATCATTGTCCTCGAAAAGATTCATCTTTATGTCTAGATAAACTGCAACACATACAAAGTGTTTGCACTGCAGCTATAACCTAGGAGATCACACACAGCTTTTAAAGCCTCCCTATGCAGGATCGACCATTCCTTCACTGTTTTCTTGGTTTGTGCTCACATGTTTCTCTACAGAGCTCCCCCTCAGGTTTGGAGTAGATATGTTACAACGCTGCTGTTTCCTCTTTCTCTGTTCCAACAACATCGGTTTTCTCTGTTTCTTTTTCTTTGGCTGTTCCATGTTGAATGTCTGAGTACCTTTGCTACGTTGTGTTGTGTCATGAAGCAATCCGTTACTTCACGAGATCTGAGACTCCCATGAGACCTGGCTGCGGCTTTCCGGCCGAACTTTGCATCTCCGCCCATCAAAGAGTTTATTCATCACATACATTGAAATACTAATATAAGACATGTAGTGAAATTGCATAAATTAGATTATTGCCTCAATAAAACAAATAAAAAAAAGCAAACAAATCGGCATTAGTCCATATGGGATCAGGATCCATGTAGCCTGTGGACCCAGACGTTATTAGTCAGTTTGTATCCAGAACCTTCCAGAGACCGTGGCTGCTGAAGTTGGGACAGAGGAGTGACATTACGTATGGGATAGGTCATCATCTTCAGCCAAGGTGGTTATGGAGATGGCATCACTCTGCCCACCCTGTGAGAATGGAGACCACCGCACAGCCAAACTATTGGTAGGCAGGGCCGCATTCCTCTGAACCTGGCCAGCGGAACGTAGCCCTCTGCTGGCACATGGCCCCCACTTGAGCCAAGAATGAACGATCCTCTACGCCGCTCTCTGCACCGCAGATCCTCTACACCGCATCTCTGCTGCACACAGTAAAAGGAGACGCTGCAGCTCCGCAAATGGAGATGCCCGGTGGAGCTACAGCTTAGTCCCGTAGGCAAGCAGATCAGTTGGAGCACATTACACAACACAACACAAGCACTCTATAAAAATGCCAGACTAATCTAAACTTTCCTAACTATTGGAGACTAAAAACTAAAAAAGTAACTTAAGTCATTTAAAGCCATGATTCAAGACAATGCAAGTCACAAAAGGTGAAAAGAAAGGTGATGCAGATGACGCAGAAATACTTCTCATAGAAAAGGCTCTCGGACCCTGGGGCGGATACACTCTGGCCGCCTCATATGCTAAGCCCATTACCTCACAAGTCAGTGTGCCAGGTGTTGTTTCGACAAAGCCCTCCCATGGGTTTGTGCACCAAAACATATGAAAAACTGCTCCGTTCTCCGCAAGGAGAGGGTGTGCACCTCTGACGGGGCATACTCCATGATTTAATTTACAAGAAGATCTAGTCCTAGTCTGTTGATGCACACTTCACTTTTCAAATGTAATGACAGGTTAAGATAACACAGACATGTCCACAAGTCAACAAATCTTCAACATTAAAGAAGTTCTAATGTCAAGTGATTGCAACATTTACATTTATGCATTTAGCAGACGCTTTTATCCAAAGCGACTTACAACTTGTCAACTATCAATTGTTCAGGGCCAGTCTCCCCTAGAGCAACTTAGGGTTAAGTGCCTTTCTCAAGGGCACAACAGTGGCAGCTGGGATTCGAACCCACAACTTTTCAGGCTAGTTGCACGCTAGCCAGGTTCCTTAACCACTACGCAACCATCGCCCATTTAATTTGACTTTTGTGAGATAAGAATTCATTTATACTCAAAAGGTGTGTCTGACAAAACAGAAGTAACTTATCACATGGGTCCCTTGACAGAGTAAGGTGAAAACATTTCACCTGAGTTCAGGGACATCCACATGGAGTGGCTTCACTACTGCACGTGTGAGAGGCTACACAATCTAGAAACATTAACAACACAAGTAAACATACATTGACAGTCCCAGGTGACATACAACCCACAGTGTGAGTTTAGTAATATTAACCAGTGGCCAGTGAAAATACGGTGGCATATGCACTGTCCATGGCAGGTTCAAATAGTGACGTTCTCTGAACAAACATGGGTTTTGTCACACTGGTTTATTGTAGACAACACAAACTTTTTGACAATATGAACACTTACAGGTCCAAGGTCGTTTGCGCCTCAGTGGATGAGTTGGACATTCAAAATATTTTAGTTGAAGACAAGGAGAAAGGCATGCCACTTCAGCCCATCACAGCCTAACCGTTTTATCTGGGCAGTCAGGTCAGTTGCAGGTTCACAGCAACAAAAAAACTGTACTGCACTATTGCTGATGGTACGTGCCGTTTGTTTGCTCTTTTAGGACACTTGCCAACAGTTCCATGACATTCACCTAGCTTTGGAAAATAAAGAGGCCAATAAAGATCAGGAAATATGTTTCCACCAATTTAGATGAGACTATAAAAGAGCACTCTGGATCAACATTTATGGGTGTAAATAGTAGTAGAGCAGCTTGGCCATGTTGATATTGTCAAAGCAGCTCCCGGAGGAGAAAAGGTTGGAGACTTCTGGTTTAACTGCACTGAATGGATAAGTGTCACAGTGTGTTGCTTAAAACTCAGCACATTGTTGCTGGCCTGTGAATTTACAATAATAAAGACAATCTGTTCAAGGTAGTTACCCCTCAGTAAGTCCTCCACCTAACATTAAAATAGACTACAAAGCTACTGATACTAATATACAACGACAGACAAAGAGAAATTAGCATTCGCTGTCAACAAGAAATTAAGGGTTAGCAAACGTCGTTACTTTCATGTTAGCAATCTACCTTGTGCAGCTACTTCTCTAATATTACTGGTAAGTACAGAGTGGTAACCTTAATGGGCATTGAAGCGTCATGAAGAGGCACCATTGAACGGAGGGTTAGAATGAGAAACGGATGAGAAAACTTAATGAAGGATCCAAAGAAAACCAAGCTAGTCACTAACAGATTTTGTCTGTGTCCACGCTAATGTGTACTTGCTATCAAGCACCAAGCTAGCACTTTAGCCAGACAGTTATCACATTCTTGCAGTTCCTTTCTAAGCTGGTATTTGCATTCATCTTCTACACCTTTTAACCTTCTAAAGTTCTCTTGGCAAATCTTGCAAGTTTTGCATTTTGTTGGAAATAAAAATAAAAACAAAACTGGATATTGGATGAAACAAGAATAGTGGGGATACCTCTGCATTGGTGCCCAAGACCAAAGTGTTCAACCTGTAATAACAGAAAACATCTTTATCAAGTCCAGTGGTTTAATGAAAAATATACAAAAGATCCGTCTTTGATATAAATAAAGGAAAACATTCAACATTCAATCCACTGTATACTAGCCCTTCAGTCCCCTCAGGGATTCTACTAAGATCACTGCATACTAGCCCTTCAAGGATTCTACTAAGATCACTGTATACTAGCCCTTCAGTCCCCTCAGGGAATTGCACAGTGACGCACAGGCATGTGATTGTCACATGAGAAAGAAAATCATTAACCAAACATATTAAAACATGCAGTTTACCCCACGATGAGCATTTGTTTGAGAACAATATGGTCTTCAAAGGTTCTAGTGGAAATACTAGTGTATTAATTCAAAACATTTAAAAATAACTGAGAAATAGTCACATAATGTGAAGAGGCAACATTTTTGACACAACATTAAAATGCATTATGCAGATATCCACTGAATTTAGCATACAAACTGTCTGGGTTTCATGTAATTTGTAGAGGATTTATGTATGTATTTGAGTTGCTTTGAATAAACCTCCAACTATCACCCTAAATTGGAATATTTGGGGAAATTTAGAGTTTTTCAGTTTTGTTGGAAGATGTCACCATTTCATGGATACATGTATAGATTGTTTAATTATGTTAGCCATTACTTATTTTATGAAATAGTATTGTATTATTTTGTAATATTTTATAAATCATGGTCAACCACTGTTACAGTAGCCTAGTAGGCTGGCTTCTGTCTTATTTTATGTATTTTGGCTGCACTGAGAAAGTCCTCAATGTATTCCCCGAGTATAAAAATTAAATGAATGAATAAATGATTGATTGAATCATTGATTGAATTTAAATGAAATGGATGCTCATTTCTCCCTGTGTGCACTGTGTCATATTTGCCAAAAATCTCAACATTTCCTGAAGCACATTGGTGTTTATTTTTGTCCAGAAATATAATGTAACATGAAATGTCTGAATCGTGACTTAAACTCTGTGCTTTGTGTATCTAAATTCAAAGGTATGTTTCCTTTGTTTCTCTGGCCAGAGTGTATATGTGCAGTGGACAGTACAAGGACCCTATAACAACTTCTACTATAACTTGTTTGCAATGGGAGTTGTTGGCAAAAACAAAGACTGTGATAACAGCCTTTATCAGGACATGTATTACAACAACATGTCAGACTTTTGCAGATTTCATGCTGATGGCATTGATCATGAATACTCAGATGATATTGCTGTCATTGCAGCCAACATGACTGTAGATCATGAAGCAACAGTGACAACAGAGGTAAAAACGGGGGGTGTTGAAATGTGAGTCTAAAAATGACAGGTTTTTGATTACTTTTTCTATTTTTATTTGTCTGTATTTTTTATTTATTTGTCTCGACTCATTCCGTCGCCTGTATGTCGGTCATCCTCGGTCATCCTGATTCAACCTTGCTAACTTCCACAGGCAGCTGGGCAGTGCAGGAGATTACCTGTCCTGCAGCTGAGCCAAAAGGTGACAGATAGGCTGAGCCATCTATCAAGACAGACAAGACCCAAATGACACAAATTTAGGCCTATACCTCTTACCCAAGTAAACCAACTGATAGCATGCTACCCAATAGCACTGTGCGCTGTAAACTTGTCTCAATAGGTAAAACTTGTCTCAGTAAGTCTCAATGTTTTGAAATGGATAATGTTCACGTGACATGTAAACTGTCTAAAACATTGTCTAAATGTTTGTGTGTGTTGCCGGCCATGTTGTGTTCAAGCATCGGCATTGATGAGTACAGTAGCCCTAAACGAGTCAAGGGACACAGTTTTCTAAGGGTCCCTGCTCTCACACTAGATATGCGCTAATCTATGCATTTACTCATTTGTGCTCTTGTGCAGTGTTCAATGAACAAAAACTGTAGCCTGGCTGATTCAATGTTTCATTTTGGGGTGTGTGAGTTGGGGTGAAAATGTAATCTGAACTGGCCTGGGGCAAATGGGGCAAATGTCGACCCTGTTTTTGGGCCTAGAGCAGACCGCTGCTGTCATTCTACAGGCACATGTTGCAGTCCATGTGAGAATTCTTGGTCAGTGATGATGTGTCCACCCTGCTGTTTACCTCAGACTACAACGGCTCAACTCTGATTCTTAGGAGCAAAGTCAACATACTGTGCATCATTCAGGCCATACAGCCATACATGCGTGAGGTTGGGGATGTGGGGCCATCAAAGCCCTCAATGTCTAATTATAATGTCTGCTCAGATCCAAAAGACAGGAATTGCATTTTTATTTCATTCTTTTTTTATGACTTGTTTTCACATTTTCTTTTTCATTCATAAAACAGGTGAAATACAAGGACATTTTTATTTAGCAAGTGACAACAGAATTTTAAAAGTCCGTAAACCACTTATTTTTCATTTTCCTTTTTACTTCTGAAATCGAATAATGAATCGAAAAAGCATAATGCCCCTGGTTGACTGACAACTTTTTTTTACATGGAAGCACACAGATTTTGCTTGTGTGTGGTCTTCTTTGAGACCTGTGACCTATGACCTTTACATTGCAAGCTGGTTTTTCAATGTTTGGATCTTCGGTTTTAGTTCACTATGGCCTAAATCAAGAAGCTGCTGCTACCTGCTGTCTGAACTGGAATGTGAGCTGCATAGACTTGGGGTAGTTGAGATGGAGTGTGTATGTGAGTCCAAATAGAATGCACATAGCTTCTGGCAGGTCTTTGATGTCATCTATGACAACCTCTCCTTCAATGATGATTTTCAGAAATGTTGGACTTACAGTAGATGCATAGAGGATGATGTTGCATCAGCTTCCCTCTCAATGAGGAGGATCCCCAAGTCCATGTGGCAGAAAGAGTCATCATCCTCTGAGTCCTTAATAAACAAACATAACGCAATAAGCACATTTTACATCATTTCAATTAGTGTAGCCTAGTCAGAGATGCAGGCACAAGTGGAAAGTTGTTCATTTGTTATCACATAGAAACTGGATGGACAGATTGCGCTATTTATCACAGTACTTGCACTTCCACTGCATCTTCACAGGAACCTGTAAGAAAGAAAACTTTTACTTCAATGTCCCAGTTGCTGTTGTTTGTGCTTATCAATGATAACTTTTAAAAGTTTGCCACGTTACTACTAGCAGTAGCTAATTTGAATCATCACAGACTGCGAATGTTAGTGTGGAAATTATTATCATAAAGAATAATAGTTTGAAGTTTGTTTTAGTATACACAGTATGTTTTAGTATACACAATATTAACTTGAGAGTGTAACGCTTATACTAACATATGAAAGAAGGGTGGTTTGTAACATGTTAATGGTAACCCAGAAGGCCGAAGCAGTTCAGGCAGATAGAGAATAGAGACTTGGGTAGTTCAAGCAGAGGGAAAAAAACAAGCAAGAGGCCATGGACAGTTCAAGAGACAAGATTTAATGCAGCGAGATGCTTCGGATTCGGGATACCTTAGTTTGGGTGGATACCATGATATGTGGCAGTGAGTGGGGTCTGCTGTATGAGAGGATGCTGTTCACATCAGACCCATGGTACAGATGGGTCCTGAGGAAATGAGAAAATATAAATTGTAGAGATGTTTACATCAGAACCATGGTACAGATGGATCCTGAGTAAATGAAGAAATATGAATCATAGAGATAAAAGTCCAGCATAAGAAAGTATACGTCAGACTAAACGCCCAGCAAGGAAGAATAATAATTTTTGTAATAACTGGATGGGTGAAGGAATCCACCAATATGAATTAGGCCCGAAGCCTCCTAATTAATAAACAAGAGCCCCGTGACATAGGCAAGGTAGGAGGAATCAGTGTATGCTTCAAAGTGGAATAAAAAGTAGATGTTTTGAAAGGAACATTCAGAGCCTGATCAACTCTCAAGGGAAGCGGTATCCTCTCTGCAGTAGAACTCATTCACACTGCTCAGCACTTTATCACTCAACGTCTTTATCATCAGCTTGACTCCAACAGTGAGTTTTCTGGTTTAGACCAAGTTTATTGGGTGGGCTAGGACTTGATTGTTGGGGTTTGCAGACATCGAGGTGGTTTTCCACGACATTAGCCAAGTGCGCAAACACACATTACATTAACCTAACTTATCCTCAAACGTGTTGCAACCAGACTGGTCTTAATAATTGATTTTCACTCTCATTCTTCCACTTAGCGTAGTTAACACTACTTTAAAAGATCTACAGTTTATTTTTAAATACACAGTTGTTTTCTCAAAGAAATTTTACCATTATACTGTCGTGCACAACGGCTAGGTGAACTGCCAGAAAGACGTTAGCATATTAACAGTAATATTTCTTTAGTATTTAGCTGACTTGGACCGTGTAATAAAATTTCCTCCAAAAGTTCTTCACTTTCCTCCTTTCTCCACTCCACAAATACACTTCGATGTGATTTGACTTTGGCTTCAGGCTGCT
>PYXC01001041.1:80000-87500 GCA_015244755.2 Tenualosa ilisha
GGTCTAGTCATAAGATTTCATGGTTCATCCATCACACCCTATCTCCACTTCATGGTCCTCATCCTTCCTAACAGTATTTCTTCACCTCTTCTGCTCCTCTAATTCTAACACCTCTTTCGCTCTCTGTCCAATATTGTCCTACATTGTAATCCAGACCCAAATGCTAAACTGAATGTTGAGTGAAGTAATTATCTAGAAGTGTTCAACAGGTCAGTGTAGGAAAGCAATAGCCAGAATAGTGTGGGTAGAAGACACCAATGTGACACCAAACTTGTACCCTTGTACTTGTACACTTGTCCGTTTTTCTAGAGGTTTTTCTAGAGGTGTGGGATAAGATTGCAAACTGTGTCTAAAGCAGTGAGACTGGGTCTAAACGTTTTTTTAGTACGTAAGCAATGGGCAAAAACTGTAATATTAAACAGAAGATAAAGTTATTTAACTTCCCGACCCTTTGACTTTTTTTTGCATCAACACAAACAAATGTTTGTCACATGACAGAAAGCTTGTTTTTGCAAAAACACCACCTCATGAATTTACTTCCTGAGCCTTTGACTGTTTTTTAAACAATGCAAATGTTTCCTTTGTTTCTTGGGTCAGAGTGTATATGTACAGTGGACAATACAGGGACCAGCTGCCGGCAGCAATCCCTCCCAATGGAGAAGGCAAAGCTCTGTTTGGGAAAACGAGTGGAACAGCGTGTGGAGCTGTTGGAGTCTTCACTTATGACCTGTGGGAGGAAAATGAGATGACAGCGAGTAAAATTGCCATCATGTTCTCTGCTCCCTATAACCATGACTACTACAATAACATGTTTACAATGGGAGTCTTTCACACAGACAGGACCTGCACCAAAGATCTTTATGAGGACATGTATTACAACAACAAATCAGGCTTTTCCAGACATCATGGTGATGACTCAGATTATGAGTATGTAGATCCATCTACGTTGATTGTCATTAGAGGCCGCATGAATAATTCACATGTAGCAACTCTGATACTAACTGTATGCTCGCCTCCATCTGAGTAAGTAAATGAAGACAACATGTTAATGTGAATGAGTAATACGATATAACACTAATAATGGCTGTCTAATCTACTGGTGGCTGCAGAAAAATAAACTATTACCAAGAAATGCTGATGGAAGCGTGGATGCAATGTGACTTCAGTGTTGTTAATTGAATGATGTATCGCAGGTGGTGTCCCAATCATGGAAACAGCAAGATGAACACTCACAGCCATGCAAATTCATTCACAAAACAGCATTAGTTAGTTTAGTCTGTGAGGGCTCAGGGCTTAGTTTGCAGGGAGAACATTGAAACTCAGACACACTGTCTGAAAGTAAATCAACTATCTGGACTCACATGCCCAACACAATCAATGCAGCACTTCTTTTAGAGAAACACTGTATCTGAATGCCATACCTAAACAATTTACTCCAATTCACACTGTCATGTCAATATCCGCATCCAACAACTTTGTCCTTTAGAAGGTGACTTCCTTCCCCTCTGTATCTGACATTGTAACTAAAGGCATTACTGTTGATGTTAATGTTGATCTCACAATATATCCTGCACTGTAATCATTTAACTTAATCGTTTAATATTCAGACGTATTTTCCACTGAACTCCAAACCTGGTGCTTGAATATAGGCTGGCCTAGGTAAGGGTTTAGGTAAAAGGTACCTACCATTTGTTTTTCACAGTCTTTAAAGATGCTATGTGTGAAGAAACTAGCCAGGCTAGTGCTGCCTAATTCTTCTGCTCAATATCACATTTCACTCCAGCACAGTCAGGTATTTCTCCATTAGCAATCAGCAAACAGAGGGCTCAATGTGTTTGTTGTAAGGAGCCTTTTGTTGTGAAGAGACACTCTGTTTGAAGATTCTTCATCTAGACGGATCTCTGTTTTTAAGTCTGCAGAAATCCTAGTAGATACTGTGATATTGTTTGGCGGTTAAATTAGTTGTCACTGTCTGTGGTGGGAGTTGAGATATTCACTCTTTCCCTAGTCCCCATACTTTCCTGCACTGTATATGTTGTGGTGGGTCGGGGGACTAATTTAAGGTAAATGCATCATTTTTTTTCTACCCCCACTGCACCCCACTCATTGCCCACTCAAAAGTCTAGCATAATGCCCCTGGTTGACTGACGAATAATGGTAGAATTTGGGCAACGGCAGAATGTTGGCATCTAATGGTAGAAATACCAGCATGCACTCTGTAGCCTCACCCTCCTCCACTGGTCTGGTCTAAGTCTGGATCTCTGTAGACAGATCTGCAAGGGTATTGGCATTTTAAGATCAGGACTAAGGATGGGCACTAGGCTACACTATAGTCTTGAATACTAACCACCGCTTGGAATTGGTTAACTTCCTGTGAGAAGTGTATATTATTAAAAAAGTGGTGGTCTGTGTATATAGGCTTGAAGAATTGTTGGTTATCTTAGCTGTGAATTAAATCTGTAGATATAGCATTGCTGAAGGTGCCACGTGAGGAGTTTTTAGTAAGATCTTACTAAGCAATCTTAGCAAGATAAAGCCCAGAGCGCCAGCATTTGCACAAATAGTTGCATCCCAGACTGCTTACTGACAGAAATCAAAATAGAAACCCCACACTGAAGTGTTTAAGTTGTATTGACATATATGACTTGGACATATTCAAATTTACGTTTGTACGTTAGTAGTTTCTACTCAAAATCATTAGTTCACATAAATTATCTGTTTTCTGAAGTCTTACCAACTTTTCAGTCAAATGCACATAAACAAATATGTGAAATAACCCATGGAACATTATTTAGCAGTGCTTAAAATAATTTGTTAATATAAGTAATGTATTTTATTCTAATTGAATGAATGAATTATACTGTTTTGATTTAGAGATTGTATTAATTACATTGATTCAGGAATATTATATGGGGGAAAAAGAAATTAAACAATACATTTAAATTGCTCAAGTTTTTTTTTTATTGCAGAAACACTGAAATTATTACTCGTCACAAATTATAAAAAATAAATAATAATATATACAAATATAAATTAAAAACATTCAATTATAATATAAAAATAAAAATAACAATAACAAATTGACCAACAGACAAATTGCAGTAAGATAAAACAGCAATACAATAAAAAAAGACAAAAGATAAGTTCAACATTTGTTAAAACTTGTTACACTTTGTCACACTTTTGTTTTTTACCAACTTAATAGGCTACTAAAGAGCACAATTTCAAATGCTACTGTGCTTGTATTGAACATCTGCTCCTATTGTGCTCCAGTCCTGCTCCTGAAGAGCTACTGCCCTGCATGGTTTAGGTGGTTCCCCATTAAATTATCTTTTTTAAAACTATGGCTTCAAATTTTGTAGATAGCAAAAGGATGACGTGCAACGTCCACACGCTGCAGTTAGCCGTGTGGATGGCATGAGATGAACTGGTCATAAGTGACGTGATTTCTGAGACAAATGTTGATTCTGACTGGAAATGGCCTTTAAGCTCATTAAGGGACTTGATAATGATTTAATTATTAGAATCGGGTGTGTTAGAGTGAGGAGCTACCTGAAACATGCAATGCAGAGCAGGGTTGGACACCACTAACATCATCTAAAAGCACATACTGAACATATAGTGCTAACATATAACTACAAATATTTACCCTTGAACAAAACATGTACAGCTAAAACAACAACTTTTTTTACATGGAAGCACACAGATTTTGCTTGTGTGTGTGGTCTTCTTTGAGACCCGTGACCTATGACCTTTACATTGCAAGCTGTTTTTTTAAAGTTTGGATCTTCGGTTTTAGTTCACTGTGGCCTAAATCAAGAAGTAGCTGCTGTATGAACTGGAATGTGAGCTGCATAGACTTGGGGTAGTTGAGATGGAGTGTGTATGTGAGTCCAAATAGAATGCACATAGCTTCTGGCAGGTCTTTGATGTCATCTATGACAACCTCTCCTTCAATGATGATTTTCAGAAATGCTGGACTTACAGTAGATGCATAGAGGATGATGTCGCATCACCTTCCCTCTCAATGAGGAGGATCCCCAAGTCCATGTGGCGGAAGGAGTCATCATCCTCTGAGTCCTTAATAAACAAACATAACGCAATAAGCACATTTTACATCATTTCAATTAGTGTAGCCTAGTCAGAGATGCAGGCACAAGTGGAAAGTTGTTCATTTGTTATCACATAGAAACTGGATGGACAGATTGCGCTATTTATCACAGTACTTGCACTTCCACTGCATCTTCACAGGAACCTGTAAGAAAGAAAACTTTTACTTCAATGTCCCAGTTGCTGTTGTTTGTGCTTATCAATGATAACTTTTAAAAGTTTGCCACGTTACTACTAGCAGTAGCTAATTTGAATCATCACAGACTGCGAATGTTAGTGTGGAAATTATTATCATAAAGAATAATAGTTTGAAGTTTGTTTTAGTATACACAGTATGTTTTAGTATACACAATATTAACTTGAGAGTGTAACGCTTATACTAACATATGAAAGAAGGGTGGTTTGTAACATGTTAATGGTAACCCAGAAGGCCGAAGCAGTTCAGGCAGATAGAGAATAGAGACTTGGGTAGTTCAAGCAGAGGGAAAAAAACAAGCAAGAGGCCATGGACAGTTCAAGAGACAAGATTTAATGCAGCGAGATGCTTCGGATTCGGGATACCTTAGTTTGGGTGGATACCATGATATGTGGCAGTGAGTGGGGTCTGCTGTATGAGAGGATGCTGTTCACATCAGACCCATGGTACAGATGGGTCCTGAGGAAATGAGAAAATATAAATTGTAGAGATGTTTACATCAGAACCATGGTACAGATGGATCCTGAGTAAATGAAGGAATATGAATCATAGAGATAAAAGTCCAGCATAAGAAAGTATACGAAAGTATAAGAAAGTATATCAGACTAAACGCCCAGCAAGGAAGAATAACATTTTTTTTAACAACTGGATGGGTGAGGGAATCCACCAATATGAATTAGGCCCGAAGCCTCCTAATTAATAAACAAGAGACCCGTGACATAGGCAAGGTAGGAGGAATCAGTGTATGCTTCAAAGTGGAATAAAAAGTAGATGTTTTGAAAGGAACATTCAGAGCCTGATCAACTCTCAAGGGAAGCGGTATCCTCTCTGCAGTAGAAATTCACACTGCTCAGCACTCATACTGTGAGGCAATTGTCTCTTGTATTCCTGCTGGTATTGTGAATAAAGTCTTTATCATCAGCTGAGTTTTCTGGTTTAGACCAAGTTTATTGGGTGGGCTAGGACTTGATTGTTGGGGTTTGCAGACATCGAGGTGGTTTTCCACGACATTAGCCAAGTGCGCAAACACACATTACATTAACCTAACTTATCCTCAAACGTGTTGCAACCAGACTGGTCTTAATAATTGATTTTCACTCTCATTCTTCCACTTAGCGTAGTTAACACTACTTTAAAAGATCTACAGTTTATTTTTAAATACACAGTTGTTTTCTCAAAGAAATTTTACCATTATACTGTCGTGCACAACGGCTAGGTGAACTGCCAGAAAGACGTTAGCATATTAACAGTAATATTTCTTTAGTATTTAGCTGACTTGGACCGTGTAATAAAATTTCCTCCAAAAGTTCTTCACTTTCCTCCTTTCTCTACTCCACAAATACACTTCGATGTGATTTAACTGGCTTCAGGCTGCTCAGACTCTTCCACAAGACGTGCCCACACATGTCTCACGGTGAACTTCAAAAAGGCCCCACCCATCCCTCACAGAAATTTCACTTCAAATGTAATCTCTGCTAAACATGACCATTGCTCTGTATGTTTTCAGTTTTCTAATTCAAACAACTAATTTGGTATAGTATTGACATTGCTTTTTACAAAACATAATAGAATAAGTAATGAGAACCAAAAAGTTTAAATAGAATCAAAATTCTGGTTTAGAGTGCATGTTGAAACCCCATGAGGCGGACCTCTTTGTAACTGAAAACCGAAATTAACTGTCTGATTCTTCATTTTCAACTGCTGCGCCACTGTCGTGGTAAGTGATTGTCTTAAATGTCTTCAAAATATCTGCACAATAATGAAGTTGGAACGACACGTCGACGTAGTTCATTTAATTTACTATAAATTTACTCGACAAGAATAACTTGCGTCCGTATCAAACTATTGTTTCGTTCTAATGTCACGGATCTTCTGCAAGCTGAAATAATGCTCACACTCGATGCTGGAATATTTTACTTAGAACGTGAACAATTTGGTATTCTGCAGACTTTGCAAAATGCAGCGACGAATGTCTGTGTCACACCACGTCCATGACACATCATCACATAGAATATGCTAGACAGGGGTGCGTTTCTATAAATGTTACCTGAGTCTTTGCTAAACGATGGCAGTAAGCTACGATGCAACTGACACAGGTAAAGACCCACTCACGCCTGTGTCTAGAAAGCGGCGCTCCTCCATCCTGTTACTCTATATCGGTCGTTCGCTCGAACTACGTCGTTCCTGAGGCTGCTCTCATTTTGCCATACAGTGATTATTTTCCTCCAAACCTTATTTAGGATCTTAAAATGAAAAGTATCCAAATTTGTATGTTTTTCTCCAGTGGCGGTTCAACAGTGGATTACCCCCGGGCAAGACCGCCTCCGAGCGCCCCCACCCCCCGAAAGAAACGAAAAAAATATTGGCAATGCCCAAAACAATATAACTTAAGCATAACTCACTAATTGGATTAGAGTATTGCTCTATACAGTGGATCGCCGTTCCCCCCTTGGCGTTGCGTTGCATTTGCAACCCAGAGGTAAACTTTTCCCCGCGCCCCCTCCCCTTTTCCCTTCTCACACACAGCTTCTGTGCATAGCACCTTCTCAGCAAGCAAGGACACCTGCAGTTAGGGGGCACCAATGTGCCAATTGCCCACACAGTGATATGATAGATATTCAGAGATAGTGATTTTTCCTAAGCGCTCGTGCCGGTTAAATACCAGAATTTCTTGAATGGCCCGAGGCTGGCATGCAATAGAAGGGCTGATTACTTTGTTTTCCCCTCGACCCGATTGTGGTTCGATGGGTTACCGCCAGTGGACAAAACAAATGCAACAGCCACACTGTTTCTTTTAAATGGACCAGCACCTACACGCAGTAGTTAGTAGGCCTATGAATAGGCTACCTTGTTTCTCCCGCGGCCCTAGTGTGGTTCGATGGGCTGTTGCCAGTGTTCAGTGCAAACGCGGCTGACGGGAAGCGGTCCGATAGGCTACTACAGGACGAATACAGAATTCATGTCACTACTGTTGGGCGGCAGAAATTAAATGTGAAGCGGCAGACGGTCTCTGAAACGTCCATGGTCCAGTCATTCAAAATTCTTTTGGCCCATAATCTGTGGAAGAACTACTGGCCGAATGTCAACTGTCATTAGAAGGGAAATTGTCTCTTTCTGGACATGCTACGTGATCTGGTAAGTGGCATCTATTTTACTGGTGTTAGATGTAACCATTTATACATTGAAAGTATTGC
>PYXC01001041.1:92500-140000 GCA_015244755.2 Tenualosa ilisha
AGCAGATGACACTGCGCCGTCATGGGTGTGTCAGCGAAAAGAAGAGGTGTGGTCTGGCGCAAAGCGTGCCAGATGCTATTGTAAGGACGCAAAAATTAAATCCGCCAGTGACCAACAAAACCCTGGTCTGTCGTCAGTTGCGCATTGCTGAAAAGCTATTTTAGGGGCGCACAGCGCTTTGGGATATGAAAGCGTGCACAATGCACGCACACCCTGCTTCTCTCATCAGCAGGAGCGCGCAGCAGAGTTTATACAAAAGTTTTTCATGTACATCACATATATCACAATATTATTGCCGTTGAAAGCTTTTGTTTCCCCCGTCTTCTAACATCATTGTACCGCTTTCAGCACTGTTCGGATGTTCTTTTTTTGCCAAAGGTGAAGGTGAATGAAGTACTTTAAGACCAACCCTTTTGAACCATGCGCCTGGCGCAATGTTTGCTTTTCCCGCCATCAAAATACCAAATTGTGTCGGGCACGCCCCCAAAGCAACTTGCTCAACAGACTTTAGACAATGCGCATATGATCGTGAAAATAGAGCCCGCTATGTGTGAAGAAACTAGCCAGGCTAGTGCTGCCTAATTCTTCTGCTCAATATCACATCTCACTCCAGCACAGTCAGATATTTCTCCATTAGCAATCAGCAAACAGAGGGCTCAATGTGTTTGTTGTAAGGAGCCTTTTGTTGTGAAAGAGACACTCTGTTTGAGGATTCTTCATCTAGATGGATCTCTGTTTTTAAGTCTGCAGAAATCCTAGTAGATACTGTGACATTGTTTGGCGGTTAAATTAGTTGTCACTGTCTGTGGTGGGAGTTGAGATAGTCACTCTTTCCCTAGTCCCCATACTTTCCCGCACTGTATATGTTGTGGTGGGTCGGGGGACTAATTTAAGGTAAATGCATCATTTTTTTCTACCCCCACTGCACCCCACTCATTGCCCACTCAAAAGTCCAGCATAATGCCCCTGGTTGACTGACAACTTTTTTTACATGGAAGCACACAGATTTTGCTTGTGTGTGGTCTTCTTTGAGACCTGTGACCTATGACCTTTACATTGCAAGCTGGTTTTTCAATGTTTGGATCTTCGGTTTTAGTTCACTGTGGCCTAAATCAAGAAGCTGCTGCTACCTGCTGTATGAACTGGAATGTGAGCTGCATAGACTTGGGGTAGTTGAGATGGAGTGTGTATGTGAGTCCAAATAGAATGCACATAGCTTCTGGCAGGTCTTTGATGTCATCTATGACAACCTCTCCTTCAATGATGATTTTCAGAAATGCTGGACTTACAGTAGATGCATAGAGGATGATGTTGCATCAGCTTCCCTCTCAATGAGGAGGATCCCCAAGTCCATGTGGCAGAAAGAGTCATCATCCTCTGAGTCCTTAATAAACAAACATAACGCAATAAGCACATTTTACATCATTTTAATTATTGCAGCCTAGTCAGAGATGCAGGCACAAGTGGAAAGTTGTTCATTTGTTATCACATAGAAACTGGATGGACAGATTGTGCTATTTATCACAGTACTTGCACTTCCACTGCATCTTCACAGGAACCTGTAAGAAAGAAAACTTTTACTTCAATGTCCCAGTTGCTGTTGTTTGTGCTTATCAATGATAACTTTTAAAAGTTTGCCACGTTACTACTAGCAGTAGCTAATTTGAATCATCACAGACTGCGAATGTTAGTGTGGAAATTATTATCATAAAGAATAATAGTTTGAAGTTTGTTTTAGTATACACAATATTAACTTGAGAGTGTAACGCTTATACTAACATATGAAAGAAGGGTGGTTTGTAACATGTTAATGGTAACCCAGAAGGCCGAAGCAGTTCAGGCAGATAGAGAATAGAGACTTGGGTAGTTCAAGCAGAGGGAAAAAAACAAGCAAGAGGCCATGGACAGTTCAAGAGACAAGATTTAATGCAGGGAGATGCTTCGGATTCGGGATACCTTAGTTTGGGTGGATACAATGATATGTGGCAGTGAGTGGGGTCTGCTGTATGAGAGGATGCTGTTCACATCAGACCCATGGTACAGATGGGTCCTGAGGAAATGAGAAAATATAAATTGTAGAGATGTTTACATCAGAACCATGGTACAGATGGATCCTGAGTAAATGAAGAAATATGAATCATAGAGATAAAAGTCCAGCATAAGAAAGTATACGTCAGACTAAACGCCCAGCAAGGAAGAATAATAATTTTTTTAATAACTGGATGGGTGAAGGAATCCACCAATATGAATTAGGTCCGAAGCCTCCTAATTAATAAACAAGAGCCCCGTGACATAGGCAAGGTAGGAGGAATCAGTGTATGCTTCAAAGTGGAATAAAAAGTAGATGTTTTGAAAGGAACATTCAGAGCCTGATCAATCTCAAGGGAAGCGGTATCCTCTCTGCAGTAGAACTCATTCACACTGCTCAGCACTTTATCACTCAACGTCTTTATCATCAGCTTGACTCCAACAGTGAGTTTTCTGGTTTAGACCAAGTTTATTGGGTGGGCTAGGACTTGATTGTTGGGGTTTGCAGACATCGAGGTGGTTTTCCACGACATTAGCCAAGTGCGCAAACACACATTACATTAACCTAACTTATCCTCAAACGTGTTGCAACCAGACTGGTCTTAATAATTGATTTTCACTCTCATTCTTCCACTTAGCGTAGTTAACACTACTTTAAAAGATCTACAGTTTATTTTTAAATACACAGTTGTTTTCTCAAAGAAATTTTACCATTATACTGTCGTGCACAACGGCTAGGTGAACTGCCAGAAAGACGTTAGCATATTAACAGTAATATTTCTTTAGTATTTAGCTGACTTGGACCGTGTAATAAAATTTCCTCCAAAAGTTCTTCACTTTCCTCCTTTCTCCACTCCACAAATACACTTCGATGTGATTTAACTGGCTTCAGGCTGCTCAGACTCTTCCACAAGACGTGCCCACACATGTCTCACGGTGAACTTCAAAAACGCCCCACCCATCCCTCACAGAAACTTCACTTCAAATGTAATCTCTGCTAAACATGACCATTGCTCTGTATGTTTTCAGTTTTCTAATTCAAACACCTAATTTGGTATAGTATTGACATTGCTTTTTACAAAACATAATAGAATAAATAATGAGAACCAAAAAGTTTAACCCGTAAGAACCTGGACCCATTTCTACCTGTTGGAAAATTATGGTGGACATTTGACAAACCAAATGGACCATGTAGAACCCATTTTTGAAATTATTTTTGAAACATCCCTTTCCCAAAGATCTGTGAAGTGACATATATGTCACATTGGGCGTTAATGGTAAATTTGAAATGTTACATGGACGTCACATTGGGTATTTGTAGTTGTTTTATTAATCATTTGAAAAATGCAATTTTAACAGTTTTTTTCCCCATCAATAACAGATTTTCATTTATTTTCTTCACCACAACATATTTAACCATTACAGCATTAATATTTAACTTTAAGAACATCTTTAATGCAAACAAACATACACATTTGTTTGTTTTTTTCTTAACAACACTCTGAAATAAAACTTTCAAAATCACTGCAAAAAGAACAAAAATGTAGGTACTCTTGAGTACTTTTGCCTAGTGAAGATGGAAAAACTTGAACCAATTTCTGTCCTCTATGAAACAAAGTCAGACATCACATTTTTCACAGAGAGTGGTGGTTGCATTCACTTTACACAGTTTGCAGCGACCTCGTGTGTCACATTTTGTGGGCCAGTGTGCAATCTGGTCAGTGCGCACATCCTCTGCACACTGTACAAATTAGTTTGTTCCTTCAGTAATTCAAACATTTCTTCTGTTATAAACTGCCTGAAATACTGCAGAGGAGTGGGAAGATTGTCTGGAGGTGTAGCTGTCTTCCCTTTGAATGAGCACTCTGGGGTGTCAAAATGTTTGTTTCTCCAGACAAATTTCTTTTTTTTCTGGAAGGTGGTGTCCTGCCGTCTGGGGTTTACCTCTGGTTGCCTCTGGTTTTCATCTGCGTCACTTATTTCCCCATTGTCTAAATCACCAGATCCACTTGACAAATCACTCTGCACTTCCAAGTTGTTGGGAATGTAATCAGGGTCAATAACTTTGTCATCGGAATCACTATCACATCCCTCAAATTCACTGTCTTCTCCTTGGATGATCTTCAGCACGTCCTGAACATCAAATTGTTTTCTGTGCCTGTCCATGTTATTCTCACTATAAAAAATGAAATGTGTATATATATATATATATATATTTGTATTTATAATATTCAGCAGTAGCCTATTTGTGGTATGTCTCTGCATAACGTTTGCCAAAGATAGCAACAAGCGTTCACAATGCACACAGTGTTAAAGGGTTAATTGTACATGGTTTTATGTTTATATTTGTTTAAATGTACCTTGAATACATCATCAGAAACTATATCACTTCAAAGTTATTACATCAGCTACATTTAGTGAGCAAATATGATCATTTCTTTTAAAGTGACATATACGTCACATCGAAATTTGACAGCCTGAAATGAGGTTAAAAGCCCGATGTATGTCACCACATATATGTCACCACAATTTTTTTGTAATTTGTTTTATATGACTTTCTTGGAGAAATTAGCTAAAAAATATTTAAATGCAATGCAGAACATGTTATAAACATATTTCAGTTGTAAAATGTCTTGAAACTCACCTTTAAAGACAAAAACTATCTTTGTGAGGAGACCTGACACTTTCACATGTGTTCACCTATCACACCACCATTTTGGAATTGTTGTCATGACAGCATGAACATTACACAAATCACATGATATGTGACCAGGATGTTATGCATATGTCACCCTGGGACTTAGTGGGTTTAAAATTGGAGAAGTAGTATTAGAAAGATATATTCAGAACATCTGAATTGTGTGTGACACCTGTGTCACGGTGGGTCCTTACGGGTGAAATAGAATCAAAATTCTGGTTTAGAGTGCATGTTGAAACCCCATGAGGCGGACCTCTTTGTAACTAAAAACCGAAACTAACTGTCTGATTCTTCATTTTCAACTGCTGCGCCACTGCTGGGTAAGTGATTGTCTTAAATGTCTTCAAAATATCTGCACAATAATGAAGTTGGAACGACACGTCGACGTAGTTCATTTAATTTACTATAAATTTACTCGACAAGAATAACTTGCGTCCGTATCAAACAATTGTTTCGTCCTAATGTCACGGATCTTCTGCAAGCTGAAATAATGCTCACACTCGATGCTGGAATATTTTACTTAGAACGTGAACAATTTGGTATTCTGCAGACTTTGCAAAATGCAGCGACGAATGTCTGTGTCACACCACGTCCATGACACATCATCACATAGAATATGCTAGACAGGGGTGCGTTTCTATAAATGTTACCTGAGTCTTTGCTAAACGATGGCAGTAAGCTACGATGCAACTGACACAGGTAAAGACCCACTCACGCCTGTGTCTAGAAAGCGGCGCTCCTCCATCCTGTTACTCTATATCGGTCGTTCGCTCGAACTACGTCGTTCCTGAGGCTGCTCTCATTTTGCCATACAGTGATTATTTTCCTCCAAACCTTATTTAGGATCTTAAAATGAAAAGTATCCAAATGTGTATGTTTTTCTCCAGTGGCGGTTCAACAGTGGATTACCCCCGGGCAAGACCGCCTCCGAGCGCCCCCACCCCCCGAAAGAAACGAAAAAAATATTGGCAATGCCCAAAACAATATAACTTAAGCATAACTCACTAATTGGATTGGAGTATTGCTCTATACAGTGGATCGCCGTTCCCCCCTTGGCGTTGCGTTGCATTGCATTTGCAACCCAGAGGTAAACTTTTCCCCGGGCCCCCTCCCCTTTTCCCTTCTCACACACAGCTTCTGTGCATAGCACCTTCTCAGCAAGCAAGGACACCTGCAGTTAGGGGGCACCAATGTGCCAATTGCCCACACAGTGATATGATAGATATTCAGAGATAGTGATTTTTCCTAAGCGCTCGTGCCGCCCCCTACGAAGTGGCGCCCCGGGCGGCCGTGCCTAAAACCGCTACTGTTTTTCTCACTGCACTGAAATCATGCTTTAGGGTCAATATTTTGTGCCCAAATGGAAAGTCGCACAAAAAAGCACAGTCGGCCCGATTCTGATTGAATGCTGGCACTGTCGGCTGAGATTCGTGTCGGTTAAATACCAGAATTTCTTGAATGGCCCGAGGCTGACATGCAATAGAAGGGCTGATTACTTTGTTTTCCCCTCGACCCGATTGTGGTTACCGCCAGTGGACAAAACAAATGCAACAGCCACACTGTTTCTTTTAAATGGACCAGCACCTACACGCAGTAGTTAGTAGGCCTATGAATAGGCTACCTTGTTTCTCCCGCGGCCCTAGTGTGGTTCGATGGGCTGTTGCCAGTGTTCAGTGCAAACGCGGCTGACGGGAAGCGGTCCGATAGGCTACTACAGGACGAATACAGAATTCATGTCACTACTGTTGGGCGGCAGAAATTAAAGGTGAAGCGGCAGACGGTCTCTGAAACGTCCATGGTCCAGTCATTCAAAATTCTTTTGGCCCATAATCTGTGGAAGAACTACTGGCCGAATGTCAACTGTCATTAGAAGGGAAATTGTCTCTTTCTGGACATGCTACGTGATCTGGTAAGTGGCATCTATTTTACTGGTGTTAGATGTAACCATTTATACATTGAAAGTATTGCAGTAATCCGTAATCGTAACAATAATAAATGTTTCAAACAACCCGTTTGCCTTGACTAACTTAGAACAGTTGGATAAGCAAGCCTGATACTGTAGCCTATTATACAACAGTTAGGTCCTGTCAAACTATTTAGCATTTTCTGATTGGATGAGACGCATTCTGTGCGTCACTAGGAGTGATAGTATCCCACGATATACCATAGGCGACTTTTCACAGCTAATAACCACTCCGAATTTTCCATTGAGAGCACTTCCAAACCGTTGAGCTTGCGAACAGGAGACGGAAAACTACGCTTAGAACTATTTTGGGGGGGCGGAGGATGGACGAACATACATGAAAACTAAATGGTAGAAATTACCGTTCCGTTCTTTCACTGCGTCCAAGATGAACATGGGTAGATGTGCTTTTGTGTGTAATGCCTTTTGACATATGTTTTGCTCAGTAATTATCATAGGGATTAAATGATAATCGATCACATTAATGGCTTTTAGCTATTTTGGGGAAGTATCTGTCGATTTCTCAGATTTAATCACATTCACGATGTAGTTTTTTCACCTGGAGTTATTGATCCATCCCTATTCATTAAAATTAGAGTATGATGTTGTTTGCAACACAGCTGACAGGAAAGCGTTACCAAGACTGCTGTTATGAGGCAACACTGTGGTCTTTGGTAGGCTAACATTTTTTCCGACAGTGAATATAAGGTTGACTATCACTTCTACCATCAAACATATTTCAGGCTGTTGGTGAGGCTGCATGTAGTGTTACCGAAGTTCCATGAAGAATAACAGGAGGATGGAGAACAGAAGTGCTCATTGATCACCGAATAGAGAGGCATCAGTAAGTAGCCTACAGGAAATTCATTTGTACATACACATTTTTTTTACAGATTACATTTTTAAAATTATGTTTTAGAACTGATAGTGATCTTACATTATGTATTTGTTAAAGCTGCAGGTCCTTGCTGAACAAAGATGGAGGCAATAATGCAGTGGTAGCAGTAAGAGGAGAGGAGGAGAAAGGAGTCTGTGGTTAAGTGGAGAGAAAGCATGTGTGTGTGTGTGTCAGACACAGACAGGCGGAGGCAGCAGATAAACACAAGAGTCTTTATTAAAGCAAAGAACAAAGGGGTAACAAAAGTTGCGTCCGTTACTATAACGGAGGAAACGGAAAAGAACAACGCTCAGAGGTTCGGGAAAAAACTAACACACAGGAGTTAAAGGAGTCAAACACAAAAGTACTAATTTCAAAGATCAAGATACACGGAGAGGGACAATATTAACTGGGGAGTCTAGGCTTACGCGAATGGAGATACGGGAGATCACGGGAGACGAGGGAAGCACACGAACACGCGGGAAACAAGGTAACATCGACGAGACCAGACACCATGTGAAGCAGGAGGGAGGCTTAAGTAGGGTGGAGACCAGGTGACACCAATTAGAACTCAGGTGAAGGTGATCGTGCTTGAAGAGGTGAACGAGGAGACGAGCTGTGAGACCGTGACGTTGAGTGAGGGGGCGTGGCCGTGACCAGGTCCGATGCGGACCTGACATTACCCCCCCCTTCAGGGGCCGCTCCTGGAGTACGACGGCCCGGGCGCCGGGTGCGCCGGCTGGGACGACCCCGACCTCGAGGAGCGGGACGGTCCGGATGCTCCGCGTGGAAGGCGGTGAGCAGGTTGGGATCCAAGATGTCCTCCCTCGGGATCCACGAGCGTTCCTCCGGACCGTACCCCTCCCAGTCTACCAGATACTCCAGGCGACCTCGACGGCGCCTGGAGTCGAGGACGGAGTCGACCACATAAGCCGGGCCGTCGTCCAACAGGAGCGGCAAAGGAGGCTCAGGCCGCGCATCGGGAGCTGGGGAGAGAGGAGAGACATTGTGAGGTGCGTGATAGGGTTTAAGTAGGGACACATGGAAAGTGGGGTGAAGGCGGTAGTGAGGGGGCAAACGTAACTTATACGTGACCGGGTTGACCTGCTGCAGGATGTCGAAGGGACCGATGAACCGGGGGCTGAGCTTCCTAGAGGGCATTCGGAGGCGGATGTCCCGAGTGGAGAGCCAGACCTTCTGGCCAACCTCATAGGTGGGTGTGGGTCTTCTCCGCGCGTCTGCGTGGTGTTGAAAGCGTTGGACTGCCCTCTGGAGCTGCTGATGTGCTCTTTCCCAGACCCTACCACTCTCCTGGTACCAGTTCTCCACGTTGACCACTGCGGTGGGTTCGGTGTGCCAGGGGAAGAGGGGTGGCTGGTAGCCGAGTGTGCACTGGAAAGGGGTGAGTCCGGTGGCGCGTTGGCGTAAGGAGTTCTGCGCGTATTCGGCCCAGGGTAGGAAGTGGCTCCAACGGTTCTGGTGTTGGGAGCAGAAGGTGCGTAGGAACCGGCCGATCTCCTGGATCTTACGCTCCGTTTGGCCGTTGGTCTGTGGATGATACCCCGAAGTGAGGCTGACGGCCACACCCAGGCACCCTAAGAAGGCCCGCCAGAACCTAGATATAAACTGGGGTCCCCGATCGGACACCACGTCCTCGGGTAACCCGAAGTGGCGAAAGACATGAGTAAAAACCGCCTCGGCGGTCTCCGCCGCCGAGGGGATAGCTTTCATGGGAACGAGTTTGCATGACTTCGGGAGAGGCTGGAGCTTACCCTCTGGGAGATGTCGGGGAGTCTTTGCCATGGCACACTCGGCACATCCAGCCACATACCTCTGGACGTCACGGTGCATCTGCGGCCACCAGTACCGATCGCGGAGGAGAGAGAGGGTCTGGGCAGCCCCCGGATGGCCAGTGCCCAGGGAGGTATGGAGGCTTTCGAGCACCTCCTGTCGAAGCCCGGCGGGCACAAACTGACGATCAGCTGGGGTCTCGGGGGGCGCTGGTTCCTGGGCCACCGCCTGGGCGACGCGGCTGTCCAGAGCCCACTGGATAGGGCTCACGATGAGGTGTGCCGGCAGGATTGGTTCGTGGGACTTGGGTGAGTCCGCATCCCCGTGGACTCTGGACAACGCGTCGGCCAGGCGGTGGCCCAGGAACCAGCACCCCGGCCTGTAAGACAGAACAAAGTCAAAGCGGGTGAAGAATAGCGCCCACCGGGCTTGACGAGGGTTCAGGCGTTTGGCCTTTCGGAGGTAGGCCAGGTTCTTGTGGTCAGTGAGGACTCGAAAGGGGTGTTGGGCTCCCTCCAGCCAGTGGCGCCACTCCTCCAAGGCAAGCTTGACGGCGAGTAGTTCCCGGTTTCCAATGTCATAGTTCTGTTCGGCCGGGGTAAACTTGCGGGAAAAGTAGGCGCATGGATGTAGTCTGGCTGGAGACCCGCTTTCCTGGGACAGGACCGCACCCGCTCCGGTTGTGGAGGCATCCGCTTCTATGACGAAGGGTTTGGTAGGATCCGGGAGCGTGAGGAGAGGAGCCGAAGCGAAGGAGGCCTTGAGGTCTTGGAGCGCCCGCGCCGCCTCGGGGGACCACTGGAGGGTCTTGGGCTTGGACCGGAGCAGGTTGGTGAGTGGAGCGACCACTAGGCTGTAGTTCCTGATAAAGCGGCGATAAAAGTTGGCGAAGCCCAACAGACGCTGAAGCTCTTTGACCGTAGTGGGAGACGGCCAGTGGAGCACGGCGTCAACCTTCCCCTGGTCCATCTTAACGCCCTGGGCGGAGATGTTGTACCCCAAGAACTGGACCTGACGCACGTGGAAGACGCACTTCTCCGCCTTGAGGTAGAGGTGGTGTTCACGGAGCTTGCGGAGTACCTGTGCCACGTGCTGTTGATGTTCGGTCTCGTTCCGGGAATAGATCAATATGTCATCGATGTAGACTAGGACAAACCGGTGGAGATATTCCCGGAACACCTCATTCATATAAGCCTGAAATACAGAGGGGGCGTTGGCTAGCCCGTAGGGCATGACCCGATATTCGTAGTGGCTGTTGGGGGTGATGAAGGCCGTCTTCCACTCATCCCCCTCTCGTATTCTGATGAGGTTGTAGCCACTCCGCAGGTCTAGCTTCGTGAACACCACCGCCCCACGAAGCTGCTCCAGGGCGGCCGGGACCAGGGGGAGAGGATGGCGGAACTTTACCGTAATCCGATTCAGGGCTCGATAGTCGATGCAGGGTCGCAGTCCTCCGTCCTTCTTTGCTACAAAGAAGAAGCTGGAGGCGGCGGGCGAGACTGACGGGTGAATGTACCCCTCGCACAAGGCCTCCCGGATGTATTCCTCCATGGCCGCTTGTTCAGGCAAGGACAGCGGGTAGACCCTACCCCTAGGCACTGGTTCTCCCGGCAGCAGGTCAATGGCGCAGGGAGTTGTGCGGCGCGTGCGGGACAGAACACCTCGGCGAAGTGACGGTACATTTACATTTTACATTTATGCATTTAGCAGACGCTTTTATCCAAAGCGACTTACAACTCATCAACTATCAATTGTTCAGGGCCAGTCTCCCCTAGAGCAACTTAGGGTTAAGTGCCTTGCTCAAGGGGACAACGGTGGTAGCCGGGATTCGAACCCACAACTTTTCAGGCTATTTACACGCTAGCCAGGTTCCTTAACCACTACGCTACCATCACCCACGGTAGTCGTGGGGAATGACTGTGCTACCGAGGTCGATCCCACCACCAGGGAGGAACAGGGAGACAAGACAAACACTGATTATGACAAGAATCACCCCATTTTAGGATTTCTCCGGTGGCCCAATCCACCACCGGAGCATGCTGGACCAACCATGGGCGGCCCAGGATTAAGTCCACGGTGGCCTCCTCGAGGACCAGAAAGTCAATACTCTCCTTGTGGCTGGCTCCAATCTGGAGTGTCAGGGGGCCCACGGCATGCCGGATGGTCCGTCGGGTCATGGGCCGACCCACTACGGAGTGCACGACGTAGGGGTGGGGACTCTCCCGACGTGGTAGCTTCAGGCGTCGGCAGAGGGAGCCGGCTATGAAGGAGCCAGAGTCGAGGAGGGCCCGGGCTGAGAGGGAGACATTGGTGGTAGACAGGGTTATGGTGATCAACAAGGGTGATAAAATTGACGGTTGCAGACTGGCTCCACTCACCTGGACGCGAGGCGGGCGCACAGGGCAAGCGCGGATGTGGTGTCCTGAGGCCCCACAGTAGAGGCACAGGCCCTGTTCGACCCGCCTGCGTCGTTCGGTGGAAGTGAGCTTGACTGAGTCGACCTGCATGGGGGTCTCGGACGCGGAGTCGGAGAGCGTACTCGGTGATGCTGGTCCTACCCTGTTCCAGGTGGTGCAACTGCTCCTGGATGGCGGAGTCGCCGACCGGAGCCTGGAAGACCTCCCGGAAGTGTTTAAGGAAAGCGTCCAATGACTGTGTGGTGGGTCCCGCCTGCTGCCAGACACTCTCTGCCCACTGGAGGGCCCGGCCGTCCAGGCGCGAGATGATATACGCCACCTTGCCACGTTCAGTGGGGAAACGGCGCGGGTCCATCTCCAGGGCGAGAGTGCACTGCAGCAGGAACCCACCACAGGCCTCCGGGTCTCCGGAGTAAGGCGGGGGATCCGGAGTGGACGCGACGACGCTGACTGGCGGTGCCACGTGAGTCAACAAGCTATGGCGCAGTTCGTCGACCAAGGCTCGAAAGGGGTCGGGGTTCTGAGCCTCCATGGTTTTGTTACGGTCTGGTCTTCTGTCAGACACAGACAGGCGGAGGCAGCAGATAAACACAAGAGTCTTTATTAAAGCAAAGAACAAAGGGGTAACAAAAGTCGCGTCCGTTACTATAACGGAGGAAACGGAAAAGAACAACGCTCAGAGGTTCGGGAAAAAACTAACACACAGGAGTTAAAGGAGTCAAACACAAAAGTACTAATTTCAAAGATCAAGATACACGGAGAGGGACAATATTAACTGGGGAGTCTAGGCTTACGCGAATGGAGATACGGGAGATCACGGGAGACGAGGGAAGCACACGAACACGCGGGAAACAAGGTAACATCGACGAGACCAGACACCATGTGAAGCAGGAGGGAGGCTTAAGTAGGGTGGAGACCAGGTGACACCAATTAGAACTCAGGTGAAGGTGATCGTGCTTGAAGAGGTGAATGCAAACGAGGAGACGAGCTGTGAGACCGTGACGTTGAGTGAGGGGGCGTGGCCGTGACCAGGTCCGATGCGGACCTGACAGTGTGTCTCTGCGTGGTAGGTCTTAGTAGCTAAATAAATCTACAGCGTTAACACATCCAACAAGCATACACAGGTGGGTTCAGAAACTCAAGAGTGACTCTTACAGAGCATGTGAGTTAGGGACATAATATTTCTGTAAATGTTTGTTCATCTAGAATCATTTCCTCATAAACTGTTAAAAAAAATAAGTATTTGATATTTGCTTGATTCAATTCAAGTATATGGTATGTTTTTTTACATGGTTGTGTAGTTAGAATTGTTAATAAAAATCACTTGCTTGTATAACTTTGACTGGTTTATTTGTTAAAACTGTTAATAAAAGTATGTATGTATGTGTGTATGTATGTATGTATGTATGTATGTATGTATGTGTGTATGTATGCATGTATGTATGTATGTATGTATGTATGTGTGTATGTATGTATGTGTGTATGTATGTATGTATTTATGTGTGTATGTATGTATGTATATAATTGATTTTTTTGTGTATCTTGTGAACCGTCCATCACAGAAACTAGCGAGTAGCACCGTTGGAAAGATGAGGTTGTGCAGTTTCACATTTCATGCGTATGCCTGTAACTTAGGGAGTAATGTAACAGAGAAAAACGGGTGTTCAAATCAAGGTTCAAAGGACTAAATAATGCTGTGAGTGGGGATTGAGGAAGTCTTGTTGTGTTTTCGTCAACAAAAATTAAGAGACATTGTAAACCACTTTTAGTTCTTGTTTTTGTTCGCAAACAATATTACATTATATATTTAATCATAGTTATCGTCATATGACCAGCATTTATGCTGCGTCTCATCTAGTTTCTGTCACGTGTTAAAGGTTCGTTGACAATATTTAATCATAATTTTCATTGACTAAAGCAACACTAACCAGTAGACTTTTCTAACATCAAAGTAAATGACTATTTATGCCACCAAAGAGGCTATTGCTTGATGAGCCCTGGCCCCTCTGCAAGACAGACAGGAGTTTTACGAAGAGAACACTCTGCCCATGGGCGTAGTTCCTGGTAGGGAGTGGTTGAGTTAGACGGGATGGCAATGCTCCACTTCCCCCACCCACATTTGTCTTCCTGGTCAAACCGGCCAGTCTCCGGTCACAAGCCCGAGGCCCAAACCCAGAGGCCACCTGTGATTTACCTCTATTTATGTTTGTCCTTTTGCAGCAAACATCATGGGCAACGTCCAGTGTGCTGTTAAGATTAAGAATGAAAGCAAATACACTCTGCGCACCCCAAGGTAAGCATTTGTTTGTGAGCTATACTATTTGTTTATCAGTGTTTATAGGTGCTGTCTGTAGTGTATTCAGCTTACAGTTTTTTTCTGATGGCTTAGGGACAGGTTTTGTTACCATTATGTTTGTATGTAAGTATGTTTGCAAAACTCTACACACAAATCACAAAACCTTCCACCAAACTAGTAAAACATTGTAAATAACTTGCAAAAGCACTCACTTTTTGCTAAGCTGTTCACATACTTTTAAAAAAGGTATTTTTGTACATAACAGTCCACACAACCTAAAGTACTAATAAGCACACAAAACAAACTGCACACTGATAGTAAAAATGGAAACACGTTTGGCTTGTGCCCACCTTGTCTGCAGGACATTTCATTTTCTCAGTAGCTTATAACTTTGTAATATATGTACCCTGGCATCATGCATATACTCAGGTACTCAAATGTCCAAATTATGGATGTTTATTTCAGTATATACATTAGAAGAAGAAGGGATGGTTCAAAAGAACAGTGGAAGTTTTTGCCAGTAGATAACAGAAATAAATAGCTTTGACCTTGTCAGCTTTAGGTCTAGTCATAAGATTTCATGGTTCATCCATCACACCCTATCTCCACTTCATGGTCCTCATCCTTCCTAACAGTATTTCTTCACCTCTTCTGCTCCTCTAATTCTAACACCTCTTTTGCTCTCTGTCCAATATTGTCCTACATTGTAATCCAGACCCAAATGCTAAACTGAATGTTGAGTGAAGTAATTATCTAGAAGTGTTCAACAGGTCAGTGTAGGAAAGCAATAGCCAGAATAGTGTGGGTAGAAGACACCAATGTGACACCAAACTTGTACCCTTGTACTTGTACACTTGTCCGTTTTTCTAGAGGTTTTTCTAGAGGTGTGGGATAAGATTGCAAACTGTGTCTAAAGCAGTGAGACTGGGTCTAAACGTTTTTTTAGTACGTAAGCAATGGGCAAAAACTGTAATATTAAACAGAAGATAAAGTTATTTAACTTCCCGACCCTTTGACTTTTTTTTGCATCAACACAAACAAATGTTGTTTGAAAGCTTGTTTTTGCAAAAACACCACCTCATGAATTTACTTCCTGAGCCTTTGACTGTTTTTTAAACAATGCAAATGTTTCCTTTGTTTCTTGGGTCAGAGTGTATATGTACAGTGGACAATACAGGGACCAGCTGCGGGCAGCAATCCCTCCCAATGGAGAAGGCAAAGCTCTGTTTGGGAAAACGAGTGGAACAGCGTGTGGAGCTGTTGGAGTCTTCACTTATGACCTGTGGGAGGAAAATAAGATGACAGCGAGTAAAATTGCCATCATGTTCTCTGCTCCCTATAACCATGACTACTACAATAACATGTTTACAATGGGAGTCTTTCACACAGACAGGGCCTGCACCAAAGATCTTTATGAGGACATGTATTACAACAACAAATCAGAGTTTTGCAGACATCATGGTGATGACTCAGATTATGAGTATGTAGATCCATCTACGTTGATTGTCATTAGAGGCCGCATGAATAATTCACATGTAGCAACTCTGATATTAACTGTATGCTCATCTCCATCTGAGTAAGTAAATGAAGACAACATGTTAATGTTAATGACTAATACAATATAATACTGATAATGGCTGCAGAAAAATAAACTATTACCAAGAAATGGGGACGGAAGCGTGGATGCAATGTGACTTCAGTGTTGTTAATTGAATGATGGTGGTGTCCCAATCATGGAAACGGAAAGATGAGCCCTCACAACCATGCAAATTCATTCACAAAACAGCATTAGTTAGTTTAGTCTGTGAGGACTCAGGGCTTAGTTTGCAGGGAGAACATTGAAACTCAGCCACACTGTCTGAAAGTAAATCAACTATCTGGACTCACATGCCCAACACAATCAATGCAGCACTTCTTTTAGAGAAACACTGTATCTGAATGCCATACCTAAACAATTTACTCCAATTCACACTGTCATGTCAATACCTGCATCCAACAACTTTGTCCTTTACGGTCTTTTGAAGGTGACTTCCTTCCCATTCATAAGAGTCAGATCATATATCTGACATTGTAACTAAAGGCATTACTGTTGATGTTAATGTTGATCTCACAATATATCTTGCACTGTAATCATTTAACTTAATCGTTTAATATTCAGACGTATTTTCCACTGAACTCCAAACCTGGTGCTTGAATATAGGCTGGCCTAGGTAAGGGTTTAGGTAAAAGGTACCTACCATTTGTTTTTCACAGTATTTAAAGATGCTATGTGTGAAGAAACTAGCCAGGCTAGTGCTGCCTAATCTTCTGCTCAATATCACATCTCACTCCAGCACAGTCAGGTATTTCTCCATTAGCAATCAGCAAACAGAGGGCTCAATGTGTTTGTTGTAAGGAGCCTTTTGTTGTGAAGAGACACTCTGTTTGAAGATTCTTCATCTAGATGGATCTCTGTTTTTAAGTCTGCAGAAATCAATCAGCAAACAGAGGGCTCTTCCTGTCCCATACTTTTACACTATAAATGCACAGAAAGTAACTGCCCACAAGGAAGGAAATGGGGGGATTCTAGACGCTTTGCAGTAAGTGAAACGATGTGAAAGCGTTGGTGCACCAGGCTATGAAGAAACAGCTTCTAGCGTAAATGTTAATGTAAACGAGCTTATGCTCTGTGTTTATGGACATATATAACTACACTTATCCACTAAAGGTAGAATGGAAATCACTTAGCGCCAACCTTATTAGAGATGGAGCAGTGACATTGTAAACATGATGGTGTGTTCAAGACAACTTTTCTTTCACACAGCCATTTTAAAGGATTTATATGGATCTGGTTGACTTCTGTATGTTGCTGTCTTTGACCTGTGTTGTTTTTAACACAGTGGCCACATAGGAGAGTTGGGTTGTATGCTGGCTTCAGTGGATGACTTCTGGACAGTACATATCAGGACATTTTGGGCTCTATTTTGACGATCATATGTGCATTGTCTAAAGTCAGTCGCGCAAGTTGCTTTGGGGGCGTGCCCGACACAATTTGGTATTTTGACGGCGGGAAAAGCGAACATTGCGCCAGGCGCATGGTTCAAAAGGGTTGGTCTTAAAGTACTTCATTAGTCATGGGTGTATTTTGGGCGTAACATACAATTAACCAATCAGGATTCATACTCTCATTCCCTTTAAAAGCCAGCGGCGCATTTTCCATGGTGTGTTGCTATTACGATGGCGAATTTACCCGGAAGACAGCATTTTTCGATGGAGGAGACCAATCTGCTAGTGCGTGAGGTAAAAGCGCGTGAACAGGTTATCTTTGGGGATGGAAAGAATCCCCCCAAACCTCCACGGGTCAAGGAAGTATGGGAGGAAATATCCTCAGTTGTGTCCTCCGCCTTTGGCAAAAAAAGAACATCCGAACAGTGCCGAAAGCAGTACAACGATGTTAGAAGACGGGGGAAACAAAAGCTTTCAACGCAAATTAATAAATATTGTGATATATGTGATATACATTTATATTTCATATTTCCAGGGACTCCATACTTTTTTTCTCCACATATGAAAAACTTTTGTATAAGCCCTGCTGCGCGCTCCTGCTGATCAGAGAAGCAAGGTGTGCGCGCGTTGTGCACGCTTTCATACCCCAAAGCGCTGTGCGTCCCTAAAATAGCTTTTCAGCAACGCGCAACTGACGACAGACCAGGGTTTTGTTGGTCACTGGCGGATTTAATTTTTGCCTCCTTATAATAACATCTGGCACGCTTTGCGCCAGACCACACCTCTTCTTTTCGCTGACACACCCATGACGGCGCAGTGTCATCTGCTTTCTAGACAACGTGATTTTTTGCCGGAAAAAATGAACGATGCGCTGGCACAGAATAGCAATGACACCATGCGCATGTTGCGAATGCACAGTGCGCCGCGGCATGATAGGGCCCATAGTCTTCAATTCGCTCAAAGAGTTCGGAACTCAAAGAGTTTCCATTATTTCTGTGGCCAGTGTGTATCTACTGTGGATGCTGTGCTAAACTCTTGCCTTGTGTGCTCTGAGAGAACGTGGGTATCTTCCCTATTTCCTCATCTGCAGAGCTCATGTTGCTTCTGTGTTGGGTACTGTGGGTGAGTATCATGGGCAACTTCTCTATGGGCTTTCCCAGAGCTCACATGCCTCTGCGTCTGCAGGGAGAGTATGTGTGTGTGCATGTGTGTGTATGTGTGTGTATGCATAACCTGGGCAAATCTGAGCTGTTCCATTTTTGTAGGGAATTTTAATATAATTAACAGCCTGATGCACCAAATGCTTTCACATTGTTCCACTTTGTGCAAAGCATCTAGAGCCTATCCGCTAGGAAACGTTTGCTTCCTGGTGGACATTTTCTGCTTCAACTATTTGCTACTGCTTGGTCATGACGTATGTTATACATCGGAATGCACCGCTTGAGTTCAGTGTCATCGTTTTTAGCCATGTTCATGCTCCGCAAAGCCAGGAGTCGGTGGATACCTAAGCCTTCAGATAGATCCCTGATGCAGTTGTGTAGCTAAATGAAAAATTGAGAGGAAGCACTAGGCGGCTCTAGTCTGGCTAATAATTCCTCCCATATGTGCATGGCTTTGTTTGCCAGAAATGGTGTCACTTTGGTCATAAATTTCAATCAAAATGGTCATAAATTTAAGACTCTTTAAGACCTTGTTAAGTTGTTGAAAGCTGCAGAACCCCAAGGCTGTGCGGTTTACAATTGTGATTTGTTTAAATGCCATGATAACGTTTTGCCCCCTGTGTTCTATGATCTACAGATTGATTTATCTGATGAGTGACAGTCTCCTAAATTAGGAGACAAAATAGTTACAGTGGCCTTTTGAGAACTTCAACCTGGTCTGGGAACAGGAGTGCAGAAAAAAAAGAGAGGAGGGTAGAATTAGGATGGAGAAGTACAAGCAGGCGAAGGCTATGAAAGACGTAGAAACATTTGAGCATTGATAAAAACATCACTGTGGAGGAAATAAGGGTTATAGCAGAAAACTTTTTTTTTCACTGATGGAACATCGAGGAACAAACATGAACTGTTTAGTTTTTGGACTGAAATTTAGTCTTCACAGATTGAGGTAGAGGGTTCAAACACTGTTCAGCAATTGTACAACCAAAGTCGAGTTTGCATATTAAGACTGTAACTCTGCATTAAGTTAGGATGAAGGAGTGCCTGGAACAAAGGAAGAAACACCTTCCCAAACCCCTCCTAACTTATCTTCAGCACATGCTGCAGAAAGTTCTCCTGAGACAAGACCACATATTCTTCAACCAGGAAATGACCATGCTGTCAACCCTGACTATTCCACAAACATGGAACACATGGATAGTACATTAGTATGCATGGACAGTTCACACTGGCCAGTAATGAGGGTTCCCCAGTAACAGTGACTCTTGTCTTACATCTGTTAATTCATCTCTGACAGCACAGCATACCAGTAACCCTGAACTTCTCCAAGTGTCCATCCTGAACCTGGAGCGGTTTATTTGGCAGAAGAAACTGTGGAATCATCTCCTTGTCTAACACAGCTTGTTGACCTCACCTCAGCAGAACTAACCCTACAGTCACATGCACCGGCAACTAGGCGATTTAAGCAGGCTACTCTTGTAGCCACGGAGGCGTCGCTAGCTCATGAACAAGCAGTGATTTGTTGATAGTTGGTTGCTAACTTGCTAATGCAAGTAGGTGGCTGGTAGATACATTGTATATCACCACAGATGCATTTTCTGGTTACAAAACCTATGTTTTTAGATTTAACAGTCAGCATTTCTCGTCTCGTTTTACAAAATACCAAGTTATAAATGCCAAACTTTGGAATGATGGCACCCGGGTGCAAACACAGGTGCCATCGTTTGTTTCAAAGTAGTATTGTCATGCCTACCTGTCTAACTTTCCGATCACTTGCCCCTCCCAGTCACTCATGCTCCCCTGCTCACTCAATTACGTTTCCACCTGCTGCTCGTTGTTGGTTGTCTTGCTGTGTACTTAATATTTTGTCCCCCAGTGTTCTCTGTCAGACCGTCTGCGAACCTACAGCTCTTCACGCTCGGCAAGCATCAAGACCCTGACTCTCGTTCCTGTTCCCCAAGCCTGTTACCTGAAATTACCTGTGTCTCTGTCATCTGCCTGTTCCCGTGTCTCCGTCCTGTTCTTCTGCCTGTCCTTGTTCTCTGTTCTCCGTTTCCTGACTGATTGCCTCCCCGCTGACGACCCCGGACCGATTCGACCATCGCTCTGCTCTCCAGCCCTGAGGCTGCTATTGTGTTGTCAATAGGATGAAGACCCAGATGATTTGGTACAACATAAGTGGTGTAATGTAAACACAGGAAACCACCTTATATTTCACTGGTTACGGTGGAAATGGCTGCCTTTCTGAAACTTCTCCGAGCAAACTTAGTAGGCATTAAAAGCCCAGTGTGAGATGTAGGATGGCAGAGGAAAAGGAGTTTTGGTGTGGTTGTGTTATTCAGGGACAATGTTAGCAAATTGGTTGTCATCAGCTTACCAAATACTTGAAAATGATCACGCAAACAAAATGGTGAGTTACTGGAGAAACTAATGGTGAGTTACTGGAGGAACTAATGGTGAGTTACTGGAGAAACTAATGGGGAAAGGTAAGAAAGAGCACAGGCAAAACGCGACCACATTAGTGAGTTTGCCTATCGAGGCGTGCCGTGGTAAAGCCATTGTTTATCGCAGAGTGAGGAAACACAAGGAAAAGCAGTTTCAAACAATCATGAATGAAAGAATAAATAATTTACATAATGCTGATATTTATAGAAAAATGAACTTAAAGAAGTCAGCAATGAAAATATGACTTGTTATCAATCTTTTAACATCAGGATCGATCCTTATTTAACAACCCATCAGGATTGAAATATTGATATTTTGGTCTTGATCTGCGAGATCTGTCTCTAGCTTCAAGCTGGTGCCGCAACATGGCAATCATCATTGGCTAAGCCAGCGCACTGTAGATGTAAATGACGAATACAAAGCCTACCTGAACACTGCAATATTTTGATGGAGGTAATTACTAATTAATGAGGTCATATTTGTGAATGAAAAAAATATATTTTTGTTAATAGACAACCTGAAAAATGACACAATGTGGCTTTAAGTTTAAAGCCGCCATCGGCAAGACTGGGCAACAAATCTAAGACTTGGCCAGAATTGCATGAAAGAATACAGCTTTCAGGTCCTTCCCACCTACTTCCAAAAAGGTCTCCAAGCAAATGTGAACGAGCGCAACAAACACATTGGCTCATGCATGTGAAGAAGACAGAGAGCTAAAAGAGAGGGAAAGAACAATAAATGCATAATAATGCAATAAATAAATAAATATTTTAGCTAGTAACATGACGTTTCTGTTTGACTGGAAACAGCTAACATTAGTCAACCTTTAGATAAAACTTACATTGTGTTGTTTCTGAAGATATAGTTTATGGCATGATAATCGTTGGTGACGTTTTCAACGTCATTTCAGTAGAAATGAGAGATCTTGGTCAGAAAAGAGGATAGACGTTTGAGTAATATCATACATAAAAGCTGTAAAACTGATGCTTAAAAAATGTGTAGAGAACGGTTTGTCAGTCATAAAAGAGTCACATCACCCTAATGAGCTTGACCCTGAAGGCTCCCAGTATCGCCGCTGGCAACATCTGTTAAGGAGACAGTACTTCTCTGGTGTACCTAATTTCATATGGCACGTCCACTCCTACGATAAATTGAGTGCATGTAGAATCTGCATATTTACAAATAAAGAATCGTGTGTTATTGGGGGATACTATGCAGAGGCCATAGGGAGGCTTGGTGGCTACCCGATACTGATATGCTGAATGTGGTCATTCACAAACGCTAGGCTACGTCATTGCGGTAAACTTGCTACGTCATTTTCTTCATTGACTGGGTGTTTGTAGCTGTGTGTTATGCTACACGCTGTGCCACACTAGTCTAAATTGCTGATATTATCTTGCATTTACCCACAAATCCATTTTAACTCACAACTATATATTTGCACTGTGACTTCTCCTCCTTGCTCTGTCTCTATCTGTTGCCTGGCTTATCAGATATTTAACTACTCCCCAGCCTCCTTTAGCAGTCATGATACACATAAACCTCCTAGACAGCTGGTTAGTTCAGAGGCAAGGATCACTGAGCTAGTGTCGGGATTTCTGTAGAAACAAGTAATATATGTATGTGTGCATATAGAAATAGGATAGAGCATGCAGCAGAGTGTTGTGCTATAAAAAGAAAGTGTAAATGTCAGCAAGAGAGTAGTATGCAGACTGGTAGGCTCCTTTCTGAAAACTGTGTTGAAACCATGTTTAGAGCCTCATCGTAAAAGGACAGAGACTGAGGCCTTGTGTAGGATTGGCTCAGTGCCAGCTACATCATCTACTAGCAGGAGTACTTAGGATAGATAGATAAGGTGTAAGGTTAGAATGGTTAGTAAGATCAGAGTGGTTAGAATGGTTGAGGATTACCACTGTTATAACCATTCTCTCGGTGAACGCAATAAAGACTTGGTTGAACAAGACAAACTTCTCTGCTATTTGGGTTTTCCAAGAAACTTCTCCACACTAGAAAGCCACTTCAACACATTACATAAGATCAGTAACTTAGCGCCAGCAGCAATGCTGCCCCTCTAGCAAGTGTGGCTGCACCAGAAAGTTAGAGCTTTAGAACTAATCATAGTAAAGAAACAGCCCTCGTCAATAGAAAGGGCTAACAACTTCAATGACCTCCTTACCTCATCTGATAATGGATATATATCAATATTAATCTTACAGGATCTTAGGGCTGCCTATTGACCATGGCATCCTACTACACAGGCTTGAACACATGATAGGCATCAAAGACTCTGCATGAGCCTAGTTCAAATTTTATCTCTGGTCACTACCAGTTTGTACATGCTCATAATGAATCATTATGCCACACCAAAGTAAAGTATGGTGTACCCCAAGGCTTGGTGCTAGGATGCTTGTTATTCTCCCTCTGCATGCTACTTTTGGGATCAGTCGCTTACCATCTGGCAAGCGACATCAAAGTCTCGGACCACCAGACTCAAGAAAAGTTTTTTTTCACCCAGCTGTGAGTCTTATGAACACAGAAACGAAGACAGCCTGTCAGTCTTTGCACTTTTTCCCCCTCCCCTCCCCTCACACACACACACACACACACACACATACACACACACAAACATACACAGACACACACAGACTCTCTCAACATACTATTTATTTGTTTATTTTTCACGAACAAAAACACAAGACTTTTCCTCTGTTATACTATCACTTCTGTTGTGTTAATTTCATGTTTACTACTTTTGTGTTTTGGTCAAAATGCAAATTAGTAACATGCTAGCCATTTGTTAGACATTACAAGTCACTTATTAATACCTTATTCTACGCATAATAGACCAACTTTAACTAAGAATTTCTTTAACTAAGAATTTCTTCAATATAAACTCCTAATTACTGATTATTTGCAGTTAGCAAGTTAGTTGTTAGCTGTCTGCGACATTATTTGATATAATCAGCATTCTGTACCACAGCAATTCCTTAACTGCAGATTTGAATAATGAAATAAAATAATTTTAATCCTATTTATGAAGCTAAATCATGAATTTTACATTTTAAATTTTAACATATTTATTAAAAATATTTTAAATTGTTTTAACTTTTAAATCTGATCATGGCCATTTTAGCCTAGGTTACACAACGTTAATTTTTATTCCTAGTAATTTAATATAAGAATAAAAATCTAAAAACAAATATAATAAAGATAGAAAAGTACACTATCTAGAACATTTAATTGCCTGCTATACCAATCATCAATAAATAAGTTCAACATAAAACATGAGGTCGTTTTTTTTTTTAATTCCACTGATCATTTTAGGTCAAAAGGAATTCAAATTTTCTAACAGGCAACAGTTTCCCTGATTTGCCAGAACCTTACTGTCAATATCTGGACAGTGACAGTGTGATCCACTCCCACTATTTCGTTTTCATTTAGATTTTATACTCGTATATCCTGTCATGGGAGTTTCGCCTTGTCTCACTCTATTTGTTGTAATTGTTGTGATTAGTAGCATTTCTTTATTCTTCGCTCTTGTGTGAATATGTTGCTGTCTGTGAGCGGCACCAGAAACTGCATGGAACATTTAATTCACCTACATGTTGTGTGAATGACAACAAAGTTTGCTTGACTTAATCTTAAGACTCGCAATGAGGGGGCCAAACAGAAGCATGGGCCAGAGTTGCCATGGCAACACATTATATGTCTTTATTTCTACTGTCATTACATGTCTGTGAGCACTTAGAGAAAGGTTTTAAGTCAGTATAGTTGCACTTTCCCCGTAAGCAGTAAAGGAAGGCAAGTAGAATTCAGGTTCAAATAACTTACTTTCTAGCCCTCGCGAGAATGCTGTAGCAATATCTTCACATAGAGATGTATGGGTGGCGTGGCGAGTATAGTTTAGCTCAACAAAAGACTACACAAGTGGCATATTGTCAGACACAGACAGGCGGAGGCAGTAGGTAAACTCAGATTCTTTTATTAACACAAGAACTGGGGGGGAACAAAAGCCGTGTCCGTTACTCTAACGGAGAAACGAAAAGAACAATGCACAAAGGCAAGGGGCAAAACTAACACTCAGGAGATATACAATGCACAAAGGCGAGGGGCAAAACTAACACTCAGGAGATATAGACTTAAACACAACCGTAACAAAGACACGAACAAGATAAACCGAGTGGGAGAATATTCACGGGGAAGTCTAGGCTTACGCGGGTGGTGATGCCGAAGATCACGGAAGACGAAGGGAGCATACGAGGAAACAGGAATCAAGGTTATAGCGACGAGACCAGACACCGAGTGAAGCGGGAGGGAGGCTTAAGTAGAGTGGAGACCAGGTGACACTAATCAAAACTCAGGTGAAGGTGATCGGGCTTGAAGAGGTGAGTGCAAACGAGGAGATGAGCTGTGAGACCGTGGCGTAGAGTGAGGGGGCGTGGCCGTGACCAGATCCGATGCGGACCTGACACATATAGCCTACATTTATTTAATTTAATCCCAGGATTGGACATGTGCACGCATGCATCAATCAACAAAGGCAAGTGCAACAGTGCAACATTCGATTCCTTTACAGGCCAGATGAGAATGTATCATACAATACTGAAAGAAGTGTTACCAACCCCTGCTGCACTCATCACACGTCACTCTTCACTCGACAGATTAATAAATCGGAGTGTTACCAAAAATAGCAGACTATAGTTTATTACGTGATGCATCATAAATGGACAGTGCATGCGCAAATCTTTGTCAGGACTGGTGCGTGTGTCATTTTTGTAAAATTTGAATTATCGCAAATATAGGCCAACTTCCATGATTTGGCGAAAGCGATATTGTACTTATATTGTGCTTTGTTACTGCCCATTACTTGTCAACCTTTTGGCTTCTCAGAAAACATGTGACTCAGTTTGATAGGCTAAGAGTCCCTTGGTGTATCCACACCCTCTCACACACCATTTATCCAGGTGAGACACCAAAGGCAGTACATCGAGACTGAGAGCAACTGCACTCTGTGTCTAGCTAGGTGAGCACATATCATTTGCACATTTGCAATGTATATATACAATGTTTAGATATACAATGTATAAGTATAATGCAATAACCAACAATGATCTTTAAACATTTACAATAATTCGGAAGTTGAGATACTTACATTTCTTGACCGGACCTAATTGTTGTTTAATAATTAATTAAAAATTGTGCTCCTACTTTGGGAAAAATAAACAAGGGCATGATGTTGAAAAATGTAAAGTGAGCACACAATTTAGTATTCGTAAGTAGAATTCGATTACATATTGAGCAGGAGCAGAATGCACATTCTTGTCTTTGCAGTGTTTTCTAGTGCTTCACCACACTCATGCAACACAACAGTCATTCGACATTTATCCATGTTTGTTCTTTTACAGGCCACTGTTATCATGGGAAATCATTTTTGCTTAATTCAAATCAAGAATAATAGCCAATACACTCTGCATCAACCAAGGTGAGCATTTGTTTGTGAGCATAGGCCCATCTTTTCCTTCACAGTGTTGACAACTCCTTATGAAAGATCTGTGTGGAATTCTGTAGGATTTGCATTGTCTGTTGTAGGCTACATCAGCATTTCCTGAAACAACTCAACATAATACTTATGTTTGAAAATGTGACATACGTGACAGATATGACATATCTGAAACATTTGAAGCCTGGGTTTGTCATTTCTCTCCATACTTGCATTCATTAAGGCATTTCCTTTCTGTCTTGTCGCAGACTGTATATCCACAGTGGAGAGATCACAAGTAATCTGTCATTTCATATCGGTCCTCAACAGAGAAAATTTGCTTCGTTTAAAAACCGAAGTGGAACTTATGGAGTCTTCACTTACAGACTGCAGCAAGAAGAAGACAAGACAATAGCTGTCATGTGGTCTGTTCCCTTTGTCAAACTCATCTTCTCTAACTCATTTGCAATGGGAGTCTTTGAGAATAGAGATGCTGACCGAAGCCTTTATGATGAGATGTGTGAACTTATGGATGGGGAGGATTTTGTCAGGTTTACTGCTGATAACAGGAAACAAACTTACAGTACTAAAGATATTACCATAACATGCCAGATGACGACCTGTGATGTGTCAACAATGACAATAGAAATAAATAGTAGTTAAATGAATAGTAGTAAGGGCGTAAGTGCGGTGCCCCACCTAAAACTTTGAGAAATTGAAATGAAAATGAATGAAAATTTAGAGGCGGTCCGTCAGGCAGGACATGGGTGGTGTAGAGGAATGTTATGGGTGGTGTAGAGGAATGTTATGGGTGGCGTAGAGGAATGTTATGGGTGGTGTAGAGGAATGTTATGGGTGGTGTAGAGGAATGTTATGGGTGGCGTAGAGGAATGTTATGGGTGGCGTAGAGGAATGTTATGGGTGGCGTAGAGGAATGTTATGGGTGGCGTAGAGGAATGTTATGGGTGGCGTAGAGGAATGTTATGGGTGGCGTAGAGGAATGTTATGAGTGGAGAGATGTAATTCTGTAATTCTGATTCATTTCTGCAAGTTTGTCATTTGTATGTTTAGTATGCATGTTACTGGACCCTTATTCATTACTGCTTAATAAATGTTTCTTATTGTTTATTACACTTATTACACTTACTCCTTAGGGGTGTGTGTGTGTGTGTGTGTGTGTTACACTTACTCCTGAGGGAAGAATAGTTCAACTGCCAAGCCTGTATGATTTCTATAAATAAGATATATAAATATAAACAAGACCTACTGTCACCTCTAGATGTGATTTAACATGGATTGAGACACATCCCACCTTTTCTTCTTTTCTACAATTATAGTCCTCTAGATTTTTTTTCACTGTATTGTAATGCATTAATTTACAATGTACACTGATGTTGGTAAAATACGTAGTGCATCCCAAAATTGTCAGTTAGTATTCAAATTAATATTCACCTTAGCAGTTAGCAGATTTTCACAGAAAAAAAAAAAAAAAAAAATATATATATATATATATATATATATATATATGAGGGGTGTGTTGCAAGCCTTCCTGGATCGTGGGTAAACTTATCACACCTTTCAGTAGAAAATGGCTCTTCCGAAAACGACATCCGAAAACGTTTAATACAAAAAAGTATAGTCTCAGTGCAAATAATCAGCTGGGGAATTTTATTGGCGATTTCTACTACCTTAGGTCTAAAAAAGGGTGATAACACACAAAAAGCTACCACCAATGCAATGCTATCATTAATTTTCTAACTCAAGGTCGTATTCCATTCCAAAAATCCCTCAGTCAGCCAGGTGCGTTCAGGTGTTTAGTTGCAAAGGTCGGAGCTGCAACATATGGCTGCCATGCCGGACATGTACATGTAGTTCTGGCAGATGGACGTGCTCATGCAGCTGTGGGTGATGGCCTGTATTTTGTAGAGTACACTGCTACGCACTGTCACGTAGGACGGGCACGTCTGTGTGGAGGGCACACTGCTGGTGTTGGTACACGTTACACTTCAGCACCTCACCTGAAACAGGGCATGGCGCACAAGCACAGACACATGGCAGTGAGAAGGTACTGTGTGATCATTAGGGATGGATTGTTTTATTGTCTCTGTCTATGTGTGTATGTAATCATTATGTATTGTCTGTGTCTATGTGTATGTGTGTGTGTGTGATCTCTGTTTAAGATTACTGAGCAGACATACCTAAGCTCACCGAGAGCAACACCAGACTCATGATAACCACAGAACTGCACAGTCTACAAACACACACAGCACAGGAGAGTAAACAAGGAGTTAACAGTTAATTTACTGGAGAGGAGTTCATTTACAAGTTCAGGGCAGTTTGCTGGTTTGCCATTTGGTTGGTTTTGTATGAAATGTTCTTGTTCTTTTTCCAACAGACAGTATGACAGTTTCACCTCGGTCATGTGACTACCCTTTAATACCAGCCTCTCAGTACAGCACTGTGAAGGAAGCGGGCAGTCAGTGGTCGCCCAGTCATGAGTCCCATGACCAAAAAACATTATATAAATGGTACTTTCACTTTGAGGCAATGGGCTGCCAGTTTTCAAAGCTTTGCATTCAGTGTTGGGGTTTTCTAGTACAGTTTTTCACAATTGCTAAAACACATTTCCCAAAACCTCCCAGCATTTTCTCAAAACAGTTAACATAAATCCTACATTTCAGAGTAGATTCACAAAACCAGAATAGATTCAGCTTGCAGAATTGAATAATCGCCTCAAAACAGTCGAAACTGTGTTAAAAAATAAACACTTTCTGCCATTTTACACACAGGCCACTCAAAACTATAATCCTACATAGCATCATGGGACACTACATCAAAAAATGAATAACTCTGAACACTCAGGAAATGTACTTCCAAGGGAACGTTCAATATTTGTAATGCAGTAAATGTGAAATTTGACAAAGAAACATTCAGAACGAAAACCTTGATGCAAACCTTTGATCCAAACCTTGAATTCTTGATCACTTCACATTAAAAAATCATGTAATACATATTGAATAAATGTTTGTATTCACTGCAATACAGTATCGTGAATGCATTTTGCATACAATAAAAATAAATAGGGAAAATCTACAATCAAAAAATGTAATATTCCAATAAAAATAAAAACTTCACTCTTCCCCTGCGCCTCTGGTTTCTGTCCACTGTTGATATGAAACTCAAATGTTTCAACTGTTTCAACTCTGAACTGGTATATGTTGGTTGTCACATCATTAGACACAAGCGTTACCAATTTTGAGTTGTAGTGTTTAAATGGTGACATCTGTGCTTTAATTGTGTTCACCTTCTGCCTTGTTTGGGTTAAAATATACTTACGAAGTGCATCACAATGCAAAATTTGTTAATAAGCTTTATAGAATGCATCTACCTAGGTGAAAGTAGTCTATGGTTTTACCAAAAAAAATGTTTAGGCATTTGAGGATTTGATTAGGAGAATAGGGTTTAGTGTTAGAAAGACTATAATCACACCACTAATCCCTCTCTCTCAGGACAGTGAACCCAACCACTCTAGATATTCAGCTATTCAGATATTCAGTGTAAATGGGGCCTTAATGTGTTACATGTCTGAACGCAGAGTGGATCCTCTGAACGCCATCGCCCTTTACTGACTGCTGCTTGACAAAAACATAACAAACATCCTGTGCAGTTTGAGATTTTTGTTGCCTGAGTTCCCCCTAGTCACCACTTTGTGTTTCACTCTGTCTCACACACACACTGTCTGGGGGGCACCACTGCGTGATCTAATGTGACCAGCTGCCTACTAGGTTTCTTTGATTTCTTTGTTCTTTCACAGACATAAATTCATATAAATTATTTTTGTTTCTAAAAAAGTAGTAGGGTTTGTTCGTAAAAAAGAGGGTTTGCCCTCAGGAGCACTTCTCAAGTAATCAAGGTCAAGATCAAGGGTCATGAAATTAAATGTTTTTGCTTTTTAAAGTAAATGACGTTGAAAACGTCAACAAAGATGATCATGCCATAAACTATATCTTCAGAAACAACACAATGTAAGTTTTATCTAAAGGTTGACTAATGTTAGCTGTTTCCAATCGAACAGAAAGGTCATGTTACTAGCTAAAATATTTGCATTTATTGTTCTTTCCCTCTCTTTTAGCTCTCTGTCTTCTTCACATGCATGAGCCAATGTGTTTGTTCCGCTCGTTCACATTTGCTTGGAGACCTTTTTGGAGGTAGGTGGGAAGGACCTGAAAGCTGTATTCTTTCATGCAATTCTGGCCAAGTCTTAGATTTGTTGCCCAGTCTTGCCGATGGCAGCTTTAAACTTAAAGCCACATTGTGTCATTTTTCAGGTTGTCTATTAACAAAAATATTTTTTTTTCATTCACAAATATGACCTCATTAATTAGTAATTACCTCCATCAAAATATTGCAGTGTTCAGGTAGGCTTTGTATTCGTCCTTTACATCTACAGTGCGCTGGCTTAGCCAATGATGATTGCCATGTTGCGGCCCCAGCTTGAAGCTAGAGATGGGCAGATCAAGACCAAAATATCAATATTTCAATCCTGATGGGTTGTTTAATAAGGATCGATCCTCATGTTAAAAGATTGATAACAAGTCATATTTTCATTGCTGACTTCTTTCAGTTTATTTTTATAAATTTCAGCATTGTGTTAATTATTTATTCTTTCATTCATGATTGTTTGAAACTGCTTTTCCTTGTGTTTCCTCACTCTGCGATAAACAATGGCTTTACCACGGCACGCCTCCATAGGCAAACTCACTGATGTGGTCGCGTTTTGCCTGTGCTCTTTCTTACCTTCCCCCATTAGTTTCTCCAGTAACTCACCATTAGTTTCTCCAGTAACTCACCATTAGTTTCTCCAGTAACTCACCATTTTGTTTGCGTGATCATTTTCAAGTATTTGGTAAGTTGATGACAACCAATTTGCTAACATTGTCCCTGAATAACACAACCACACCAAAACTCCTTTTCCTCTGCCATCCTACATCTCACACTGGGCTTTTAATGCCTACTAAATTTGCTCGGAGAAGTTTCAGAAAGGCAGCCATTTCCACCGTAACCAGTGAAAAATAAGGTGGTTTCTTGCGTTTACATTACACCACTTATGTTGTACCAAATCATCTGGGTCTTCATCCTATTGACAACACAATAGCAGCCTTAAACAACAGGGCTATGGGGAGACTGACTTTGGACTTTTGTTTGAAGTTGGCATAGCTTTCTATAAAATGGAACTTAAAGCTGTCTGCGACATTATTTGATATAATTAACGTTCTGTACCACAGCAATTCCTTAACTGCAGATTTCAGCAAGTTTCACTTTAACTAGTTTCAGTTTTCAGTTCTTGCAATGCTTGTCTCTGTTCCCTTGTGAAATCAATAACTTCATTTATCCTTTAATAATTTTTCGATCCCAAGGGTCGCAAACCTACAATATGTGTAAATAACTGCATTTTCATTTCCTGAAGATGTCTGGAAAAGATGGCTTTTCTTTTTAAGAGCTATCACTTCACATTGGGACCTGTTTGTTATTAGTGCCTTGTGTGCTCAAGTCAGTTGGATTCCAGCCAGATTGGGAAACAATGTGGTCAACTCTGTGCCTTGGTCATGTAGACCCACTTTTTTGTGGGTCTTACATTTTCAGACTCTTCCCCATTTCTGTTATGCACAGGTCAGCAGGACAGAGGTTTGTAAATACCGGCACAAATTACTGAGCAAGTAATGGGAAGGAAAAAAGTGTAATCCACTGTTGGGTAAGTACACCTTCGCTACTGGGATGATAAGGAGCTGAGTCCAGGGGCAGTAAGGAGCTGAGTCCAGGGGCAGTAAGGAGCTGAGTCCAGGGGCAGTAAGGAGCTGAGTCCAGGGGCAGTAAGCACACACACCAGTAGTTACTGCAGCTTTAAGGCAATTGTAGGAATGAAGCATATGCACCGGTGTGGAAATAACAGTTAAACTGCCTGAGCGATGTCATTTCTAAAGGCCCACAGCCTCTAGATGTGACTGACCTGTATCATTTCTAAAGGCCCACACCCTCTAGATGTGATTGAACATTGATTGAGACACACACCTTCCTTCATACCATGGACAAGTCCTCTAGAGCAGTGTTTCCCAACCTTTTTTGTCTTGTGTACCCCCTGAGCCCTGAGTACCCCCTCACTCATACGTGTTGATGATTCTCCAAATGTAGAACATAACACAACTGACTATTAAATGAAAATCATTTGGCGTACAGTGCCACAGGTTATTGTCTCCCCAGGGGAACCGGTTGTAGCGCACACATACCATTTTGTTGACGGGCATAATATGAAATGACAGAGAATATTTATTTATCATCTTGGAAATAAATTATTATTAAATATTTCCACGTAACCCCTGCAGTGAGCTTGCGAACCCCTAAGGGTACATGTACTCCTGGTTGGGAATCACTGCTCTAGAGTTTTCTAAAGTCACTGTATTGTACTGGTTTGATTTTTAATGTACAACTATGGAGTTGAAATTGGTTCATATTAATATTCTCCAGAACAGAAGAACAGAAAAGGTGAAATTAGTAATGGTTCAGTTGTACAAAGCATATAATTTCAGTTTTAAAAAAAAGTATTTATGTCAATTTATTATTTATTTATGATCATTTATTACGTCAATCTCAGCTGGGTTAGTGTTATAAGGATATCCACTAGTTAACTTCTTATAAGCTCATTCACCAGCAGGCCTCATATATCTCCCACAATAGGTGTAAAAAGGTTGATAAAACTCAAAAAGCCAATGCAATGCCATCATTTATCTCCCAACTCTAGGATGGTTCCATTCCACCAATCACTCTTTGCCTTACTGTCCTCTGGCTCAAGAACTAGAGAGTGGTGAGTTCACTGACAGAACACAGAAGAGTTGCCACAGCCACAGCACATAGCATTTATTTGCCACAGCGAGTGCACCAGGTGCATTCAGGTGTTTAGTTGCAAAGGTCGAAGCTGCAACAAATGGCTACCACGTTTGGCATGTGCATGAAGTTCTGGCAGATGGACGAGCTCATGCAGCCGCGAGTGATGGCCAGTGGGTCGGAGAAGAGCACGCTGCCACACACGGTCATGTAGGACGGGCAGGTCTGTGTGGAGGGCACACAGTAGGAACCTTCTGGATTAGTGCACATGTTACACTTCAGCGCTTCACCTGAAAGAGGGCACAGACACAGACACAGAGTGAGGAGGTTGTGTGGTTATCACTGTTTTGTTGTGTTATTGTAATGTATTACATGTCTTTGTGTCTGTCTTTGATCTCTTAGCCACTTTCTCTACAGAACTTTGGTCGGTGAAAGCTGTGCTTTATAAATTGAATTTACTTACTTGCGTGTGTGTGTGTGTGTGTGTGTGTGTGTGTGTGTGTATCTGTGTGTGTGTGTGTGTAATTTATGATTCCTCAGCAGACATACCAAAGCTCACAGAGAGCAACAGTGTGTAGATGAACACCAGACACATGATAAGCACAGGACCTGCACAGGAGGAGACACATGCTGCACAAGTTCAGTGTGAGCATTCGAAAAGCCTCAAATTTAGTCACACACTATTAAGCAATTACCATTGTCACCAAAACACAGAGCTTTCATACTTCACATTACATTTATGCATTCAGCAGATGCTTTTATCCAAATATGTCAACTATCAATTATGTCAGGGCCAGTCTCCTTTAGAGCAATTTAGGGCTAAGTGCCTTGCTCAAGGGCACAACAGTGGCAGCCAGGATTCGAACCAAGGACCAAGGTGTGTGTGTTTGTGTGTGAGTTGTACATTGTAAAAAAGAAAACAAAAACATGGTTTAGACATAAAGCGATTACCAAAATAACCAAAACTCAAAATTGCCAAAGCAGTGAGCTTGCATACTTACGTCACGCTACGTCACAGCTACAGGTGCACCGGGCTGTTTGGAATCACCTCTACACAGACGCCAGTCTTATAGTCTTATATATTTCCTAGGTCATGTGACTACCCAATGAAACCAGCCTCTCGGAACAGCGCAGTGAGGAACAACACTGAGGGAAGCGGGCAGTCGGCATGTGTCACATGACCAAAATAAATGTAAAGTTGACACTTTTTGGGATGCAGACATTACAGAAACCAAATGACACCTAAGGACAACAGTCCTATTCTTAAGCTTCCCTCTTTCCTCTTTGCCTGGGACACTCCCGCCTCATTCAGAGGGCAGCGGCCTGTTTGTCAAAAGTAGCGACTCAGCCTGCGGTTCTGTTGGCATTTTCACTTAAGACCTGCGGCAGGAGAACAGGAACACAAGATTTAAGAAAATGGCCGTTTTGTTCTCGGTTCCCTATAACTATAACCTGTACTCAAGCTACTGCGCTGTGGGCATCGCTAACGCAAATATAAACTGTAACAATACACTTTATGAAGAGATGTGTTATGGCAACGCAAGCTCTTGGTTTGACAGAATTGCCGCTAGTGTAGGCAGTCATGTTTACTCAAAAGATGGTCTTTCCATTAAATGCAAGATGATAGACAGTCATGAACCAACGCTGCGGATCAATATAAAGGAAAAACACTAGTAATATGTTGATTTTATCACTTACAGCTTGCTACTAATAGATATGTTTCTCATACATTAAATGATCTATCCATCTTCACTATTATGTGCTATTTTGTTGTTTCTGTCTATGTACTGAGCACATAGGTGGTGTGAGAAGAAGTACAGCCGTGGTGTTGTGTGCACAAATTGGAGTGGATTGTTAGTGCCAAGTTGCCCACGTTGTGTGTTCACTTGTGGTTGTAAGGGTTCCCTGTTTGGCTCCATCTGCTGGACATCTCTGGGGTTTACCTTTTTGCCACTCAGTGTCTCTTGTCTCTCACCTGTATGTCATTATCCTGCCAATTACCCACCCATTATGTCTCTGCCCCTCATTGGTCCCTGCTCCCCTTCCTGATGTATTTATTCCCCATGGTTTGTGTGGTCTGTCTCTGATTGTCTTCTGCCTTCTCTGCAGTCTTCTTGTTCTGTGAGTTCCTTGACTGTTATAAGCGTTTTTGCCCTGTTTTGCTTATCTGCTATCGGCTTTTGTTGAGTTTTTGACCTCCTGCCTTGTGGATTTAGTTGTGTCTTTTGATGCCTATTTGCTCCTCTGAGTTTTTGTATTTTTGAAGTTTTGATGCTCTCTGCGTTCTTTTCTCCTCCGTTTTTTCTGAAGACCTTTGTGTCAAAGACCGAATAAATCTACTCTGTTTCTGATTCTGCGTTTGGGTCCGGACAGTGATATGTTTGATTCCCAACTCTGAGATGTGTAGGCCTAACGGTGAAGCAAAGCACTTGGTTTAACAGGATCACCACTAGTGTCAGCAGTCATGTTTACACAAAAGAGGATGTGTCCAAGCTGATTGGCAGCTGACAATCACTGTCAGAAAAGGATAACAAAAATACTATGGTGTTGCTAAGCGTATAAGGTGGCGTGGGGTTGTTGGTGCCAAGTTGCTTGTGTTATGTTTGCTGTGGAAACAAATCCTCACTATGGACACTAAATCTATTTATCTGTCATACTGGGTTCTGTCTTGCCAAGTAGTCAACTGCTAGGTGTTAAAACATGGTCAGAACTGCTGTCAGCAGGATGTTCAAAGAAAGAGAAGTAAGCAGGTGGAGCAGAGAGCTCAAAGGGCTCAAAACAGACAGGGCAGCCAAAGGTAACAGGCATTAGGAAAAAAAGAGGTCATTGATGGGGCAACATAGAGAAAAGAATCTGAAAGTTTAAAATGAGAGAAATAAAGTGACTACACGAATAAATAAATAAATAGCAGGCAAAACTGATATGCTCAGCAATTCAAATGTCAGTGAAATAAGATGTAAAGATGTATAAAGTTGTGCACAATTCACCAAATTGATGGCCTCTGCCTTGGCTATGCAACACTGAGGAGGATAAAGGGGTTTATGCTTGGCTCAAATACACACACACAGTCACACACATTGGTTCAGAGTGTTTGTGCGCTTGAGTACCAATGTACCAAGGAGTCATACCAGTCATACCAAACTGTGACTACACACTCACCATCACATCAGGAACACGCTTGAGCACCCTTTGAATTAGTGTGTGTGTGGGGGGGAGTGTGCTCTCGTGTGAAGTTTCTCTTAGAGCATGTTTGTGTTTGCGGAGGGTGAATCTGTTTCTCATTTGTAGTCCTTTACATAGCGTGTGTGTGTGTGAGAGAGAGAGAGAGAACGAGAGGATGTGTGTATGATGTGCATTTGTGTGTACATGTACACGTTTAACTATGATATACGAGAGGATGTGTGTATGATGTGCATTTGTGTGTACATGTACGCGTTTAACTATGATGTACGAGAGGATGTGTGTATGATGTGCAATTGTGTGTACATGTACGCGTTTAACTATGATGTACGAGAGGATGTGTGTATGATGTGCATTTGTGTGTACATGTACACGTTTAACTATGATATTTATTTGAGCTTCCTGCCCCCAGAACTCTGGTCCAATCACATCACGCCACTGGGCTGCTAATTCAAATATATTCAGTAACGGATTCATTCAGCATACTGGTCTTCATTAAGCGCACCACTTTGAGACTGTGCAAGTACACAATATTTGTTTTTAAAGATGGTGTACCACATAGCGTTTTCCACTGGGCTGAACAACAACTATCTCAGAAAGCTTATGTTATTTTTAGAAAAACACGTACTGCCAATTCCTAACTCGAGCAAAGACGAGGTCCAAAAATTGACCTTCAGGTGCAGGCTACTCCATAATGTACTCAGGCAAAAAGTCATTTTCTGCATCAACACATTTTTGGTACTTGTAACCTATCTGCACAAAGAACACCAAGGCCTACCACACTTCACAGCTTATGGTCAATTTGATCAATGGTGATTTAGATCTATGGTAGGTTATAGTTATGGTGGGTTAGCTCTACAGTGAATTAGATCCATCATATGTTATGGTGAGTTAGTTCTACAGTGAATTAGATCTATCATAAGTTGTAGTGTTAGTGAGTTAGTCCTGTAGTGAATTAGATCTATCGATGGTTATAGTGAGTTAGTCCAATAGTGAATTAGATCTATGGTAGGTTATAGTTATTGTGAGTGAGGTCTATCTACATCACATACCACCTTACACTGGATATCATCAATCTTGCAGTTACAGATTGTGAGGACTAGTTTAACTAGGTATTAGTCTAACATCAAACAGTAGCCCATGTGATAGTGCAGTTAAATGGAGGATTATGCTCTAAGTTCAATATGCAGCCTTCACCTCATATTACAAACAGCACAAGCGCCATTAAAACTGTCTTGTATGTTGTAGCATGAATCTGAGGAGTTCCCAGAGGAGCCTTCTCCAGAAGGCACACCAGGCTATTGCATGAATGGAAGGGCATCATTGAAGGTCCCCTCATGTTCTTGACCAGCAGACTGCATCCTCTCATGTCAGCCACTAGAGGGCAATGTAGACACACTTTTTCATGGAGCCCTAACTAAACTAACAGCTGGGCTGCTGCATTGGCTTACTGGCTCTCTCACACACACACAAACACACACCACTACGGACAGTGAGATAGTTCCACAGATCTCACATTGGCTCACTGGCTCACACCGCTACGGACAGTGAGAGAGTTCCACAGATCTCACATTGGCTCACTGGCTCACACCACTACGTACAGTGAGATAGTTCCACAGATCTCACATTGGCTCACTGGCTCACACTGCTACGGACAGTGAGAGAGTTCCACAGATCTCACATTGGCTCACTGGCTCACACCGCTACGGACAGTGAGAGAGTTCCAAAGATCTCACGGTACTTTGGAGCGATGGTACTTTGTTGTGATGGTACTTGGGAGCGATGGCTAGTGGACAAGGAACCTGGCAAGCATGCTAGTGGTCAGAACATTGTGGGTTCGAATCTCGAATCTTGATATATTGTTACTTGTTATATTCGTCAGTAAGCCACTTAACCCTAAGATGCTGAAAGGGAGACCACTGACCTTAACTGACCATTGACAAATGTAAGTTGCCTTGGATAAAATATGTGTTAAATGCATAAATGTAGTATATTAACACTAGGTGGGTCTGAAGTCACGGGCATTGTGGGTAATCTGCAGTGCTCTGTTAAGATTCAAAACAATAGCCAGTACACTCTGCGGAACCCAAGGGGACATTTGTTTGAGAGCCATCGCATGTGAAAAAGTACAATTAAAGTATCTTAAAGGAGAGATCCTGTGTGAATCAGTCCACAGCCCTGTTGTTCATGGTCACTGAGTTCTGTCGGTAGGAAAAAAAAGGAGAAAGTCTGATACAAAACAGACCAGATAGTGAACTGGCACAGAAACTCACTTTCAGTTTCATTTATCTATGCCCCATTCAGTTAATGTTAGCTGCCGGTTTGTTGTTCGGTCTATGTTGTAATAATTTTTTTTTCATTCATTTTCCTACAGACAGCAGGGATTTAATCACACCAGACTTCTTTAAGTGTAAGGAAAGAGCATTTTGTCCTGTGTGTTCCTTACATACACAAGTGAATTGTGAGTGTAAATATGATTCTGCTGAACCTGTGTCCTGTAGGCATCTTGGTTGGACCTTTGCAAATATGTCCTCCATTTCTTATTAACCAACAAGCCATGAATAGATGTGAATTATCACTTAGGTGCACTTAGGAGAATTGGGCCAGCATAGGGTGACTTAATGACATTTTAATTTGAGGGGGGAGAGGTCCTCCCTAACATGGCCTGATCGACATCCATGGCAATGACAATGTCACAACTGAGGTCAAATGTCACTAACCCTACTCAGTGTCATATGAGTGTAACCGAGTGTCAAACTGTGGTGTTTGGGGCAACCTTTGACCCTTTGAGGAATGTTGTAATGCTGAAAGGCTGCTCTAAGATGTGTGCAGATTTCTTTTAGTTATTGGTGAGATTACAGTTGTTGCTCATTGCTTACACAATAAAAAAGCTAAGCTTTTTTTGTTTACATACAATTTTGAAAACAGGGCTCCTTTATTTTCAAACAATTACAATCATCATACATCAATTATCAATTTTCCTTTTCATTTGACTAACAGCGTTCAAATGATCTGAACCTTGCAGTCAGATACACACTACTGTGATCAGTACAAAACACTTCTGTAAAAGATCCTTTTTGATGATAAAAATAGTGCGTGCTGGACTTTTTTGTAAATGCTAAATGGACTACATTTCTACTCCTAGGAGTACTCAAAGCTCTTTACAGTGTATGCCTCACATTCACCCATTCACACACACTCACACACCGGTGGCGGAGGCTGCCATGCAAGGTGCCAATCTGCCACTGGGAGCAATGTGGGGTTCAGTATCTTGCTCAAGGACACTCGATGAGGTCAGGCAGAGTGGGGTTCAAACCTTTGGTTGCCGAACAGCACCTTTATCACCTGCACCACCACCACCCTTTTGCCAGGCATTAGTACCAAAGGGATGATTTAGATGGCAAAATATATTGACAAAACACAAGACAACCTTTTCTCAGCCGCTCTGTATACCGATCTGTGATATTGCAGTGAATGTGCTGTGATAACCCACTCTGAGCTAGCCTGGTCTTGCCTTCCTACGCACTTCCACTTGATTATCATCTTCCTAAAGTGCTACTCTGGATTTGATCCCATTGAGATTGTGGTCTCAGGAGGCATTTTAACCTGTCCAGTCAGCGAACAGAAGGAGGGGTTGTGAATGCAGTGCTAGAATGCCAGGCTGATCCAATCTTTTTAAACTTAAACACCTCCAGTGAGCAAGTGGGCAGTGAGAGTCCAGACTCTCTGTATGAAATGAAGTGGAGAACGAGGGGCTGGTTGTATTACCAGGCTGACACTGAGCTGACCTCTGCAAAGCCTGTATTAGGGGTCCAAGCAGCATGTCTTATTGTCATCCCCTTTATTTGACTCCCTTTGCTCCGAAGTGACTCACAAAAAGAGGATTAACATTCAACCTACAACACAATTAAAAATGAAGAGCATGACTTGCTAAAAGGAAATTGCCAGAAGATGTTAGTGCAGGAGTGTGGTAGAAGTGCAGTAGAAAGAAAGAGTTTGTGTGTGTGTGTGGTTTTTTTTTTTTTTTTTGGGGGGGGGGGGGGGGCGCATTTGAAATGCATTCCAGGAAGTTAGATGTTTTTTAAAACATGTTCTCTCATGTTTCTAATCATCTTGCTCTTTTGTTCCTCCCAGTGAACTTTAGCACGTCTTGGAGGGCTTCTCCACGTGTGCATGCGTGTGGATGAGTGTCTGTGTGACTCTGCTCAAGTAGTCTGTGTGTAAATAAATCTGTAGGGAAATAAAAAGTATATGAAGAGCATTTGGACAGTCATCCGTGGTCGTCAGCATATAACCAGAAACAACTGTCTTTTCTTCCAGTCTGCAACACTTCAGACTCAGACAAAGATTATGCAGAGAAAAAGATGATCCAAACTCCAGACAAAGAGGAGCACAAAGAGGGAGCACTTATCAATTGCTTTTTTTCACAGTCACTGTTCTTTTGTTTGTTTGTTTGTTTATTTGTTTAAAATAATTAGAAATATCAACAGAATGTGTTAGTGCTGTGTTAACCCCAGCCCCGAGCCTCGGAGCCTCAAAAACATCAATTGAAAGACCTCAAAGGCATCAATTAGCGAATTTTTAAATAAATTCATGCCAAGTCGTGAAAAAAACAATTTTGCTTAAAGCACTGATAGCCACATTTGCTTGTTGTAACTGTTAGCACAATAGCCTATACTTAGATTTATAATAATTATGTATAAGGCAACGGTTAAGACATGAGGTTTTGCAGTGTATCACCCATTAAGGATATCAGAATCTTACGCCTCAAGATAAAACTCTTTGTCTTTAGTTCACTGAAGCACTTGCGTTGTGCTTCTGTGCCCTGGGTGTACGTGCACAGTGGACTCTGTGCAAACCCCTTACCCGCTTTGACCTCATTCTGAGGGTAGCGGTCTGTTTCTGAAAACAAGCAACACAGCATGCAGATCAGTTGGACTCTTCACCTACGACATCCAACAGGAACATAAACATTAGGATGATGGGAATGAGTATTAGAAAATGGCTGTTATGTTCTCTGTATCCTGTGACTATAACCTGTACACAAACTAGTGTGCTGTGGGGGTCAATGAGAGAAATGTACACTGTGATGAGTAGATGTATTATGGAGAAACAAACCTTTGGTCTGACAGATTTACTGCTAGAGATGACATGTCATGTTTACTAAACAGCTGATTTTGCCAGTAATGGAAGATCATAGACAGCCATGAATGAGCAACGTAATAAGTGCAGTCTGTGAATATTGTGTGTTTTGGTTGATCCTCACTAATACGGTATTTCTCACTCATTAGGGGCTTTATTATGCATCTATAACTCACTATTAGATGGTTATATACTATGAATATTGTGTGTTTTGGTTAATCCTCACTAAGATGCTTAGATGCTTATTCTGTGTGTGTGTGTGTGTATGTGTGTGTGTGTGTGTGTGTGCACAATAATGGCGTCATGACAAATGTGGTACTATGTGCACAAATTCCTTAACTTTCTAATGGATAAAAACATATCTATCTATCTATATCTATCTATCTATCTATCTATCTATCTATCTATGTGTTGTTGGTACCTGTATTGTACCAACTGCAAAATTAATTTCTATTTCTAAGAATAATAATAATTTCTCTTCTGGAAAATAAAGACTATCTGTCTATCTAGAAACACACACATGTACAAGGAGTCACACACACACACAACTAGAAACACAGACATGTACGAGAAATCACACACATACACACAGCTTGAAACACATGACGTATGAGGAGTCTCACACACACACACACACACACAGCATGTTAATGCTAGTTAATGGTGAATGTGTGTGTGCCAATATAAAGTGTAACCTAGCTTTGGAGAACAGCTGTAAACATTCTATTTAGTCCTCAGACCCACAAAGCCAGTTGGTCTTGTTTTTGTTTTGTTTTTTTTATTCTGAAGGACACTTTGTGATTATTCATAAGGTCGGATCATAGTAGTTTCTGAATTTCCAGCCAATTTCTGAATCAGCAGTAATACAGTTTTTGTCTTTTTTTGCATTTTGTTTTCCTTGATAAACCAGTTGGGCTGGTTAGTTGGACGTGGTTTGGGCCTATGTTTAGGCCTATCAAGTTGGTTGATTCTTGAATATTCTTTACAGTGAAATAGTTGGATCCAAGCTCTTCATTTGAACGCTAGAGGACGCACTCACACCACTGAAAATTTCCCCAGAGCTGGCAGCGTGCCATATGTGACAAGTGATTGTTCAGCTAAAAGCCATTTTCTCGTCTAGTAGTCTACAAGTGAAATGGAATCGTGGCATGTTTTGTGCTAATAGCGAATTGAGAGTGAAGATGTGCCAAATCATTTAATTGCGTTATTTAAAAGACAGTTTTAATAACTGACGACTCGGTTTGGCTACTCCGAGTAACGTGGTCTGAATGCCGAGAGGTTAGATAGCCTACAGTTGTTTCCCTTGGAGACCTACATGCCACGCTGGAGCCAAATTCTTTCATTCTTTATTTCATTCGCTCAAAACACTGTTTTGTTGAAGAGACGGGAGCTTAAAATAGACATTCTGTAATCTACAAATATTAAATGAATATCATATGAGTTATATAAAGTACAAAGTTCAGCATTTAGTCTATAGCCTAGTTTGCAGGGGCGAGGGGGGGAGGTTCATGGCCAATGCCATGAATGCTGTGTTTGGAAGTTGATAGGCTACCTTACCTGTTCATCAAATTTCACAAGATGTAAAGCATGATTTAACATAATTTTAGTTTTAAAATTAGGTTTTAAACATATATTCATCCTAAATTACACGACGTAGCCGAATTACCGACTTTTACACCATGGAGGAAGCAATGTGGTTTGGATGGTTGTTTCAAATGATGTGTCAATTATTTCCGTTAATCTACAATCTTGCTTGTTGTAAAGAATCATGTAGCGATTAATCAATTTGTTTAGGTTATATTCCTACCCTACAGATAGTTTGTATTCGAATTGGAGCAAATATCTGTGAAATTACAAATTAATTTTACGCACAAACTGAAGCGCACATCGACACATTATCGAAGTTGAATGCGAAGTGCACGCGGGGTCCGGGACAAGTTGCTCGGCGCGAGCTGCCCAAAGGCGCAACCTCCCCCGTTCCCGCGGCAGAGACATGTTTTTTTGTTTTGTAAAACTAATCCCACCACAGCTAAATTATATTTTTGTCTGCGAGAAAAGCCACTTTTAATGCAATTACCAGGGTCAGATTAATTTCTTTTCAACTTCAAAATGCGCCAGAACGACATACTAATTTTGGATCCGTGCCAGAATGGAGGCTTTAGAAAATATGGCGTTTCCAGCCTCAAAGGAAATGTCCGAGTGGTACAAAGTATGTAAAGTGTAGACTAAAGATTTATTCGGCCATGTCTTACTTCGTTTGATTTTCAATAACGCGACTGTAATATCAAAGGCCTATAGCCCAAACAACTCTCCCAAAATCGAGCACAAGAATAAGACTTCGAGTGAAATAAAATCCCCCCAAGTCCGTTGACACCACAAGACGGCACGTGATATTTGCCTGCGGCGGGAATTCAGCCTCGCGCCCTGTCCTGCGCTTGGGAAAATTGCTCTCTGAAATTCCGTGCGCTACGGTAGACCGAGGCTCACAAAAAACTGTCGCAGGACTCGGAGAAAATCCATCGTTCGTTTGGTCGGTTGAATAAGGGACGTCGTGAAAATGAACACAGAAAACTGGCTATTTTACTCAATACCCGTTTCTTTTTTTTTCAACCGCTTAAACTAGAAAGAAAATGGAAGGAAAATGTTGACATATGCGGATATTTAATGTATTTATTCATATTTGTTGAAATTAAAATGGAATCAGAAACAGAATTAGAAACTGACCTAAAATGTAGCCCATGTAAAAATGTACAACTGCAATCCTCATACATATTCTGCAATTAAATAGGCCTATATTTTGACCATTTGTGTTTTTTTTTTCTTGTCTACATGACAATTAGGCCTATAGCAAAAATGCAAATGCCATATCAGATTCTTGACAGGCAACAGAATCAATTAAATTTTAATTATTTTGGTGAAATTATAGACGAAGATTTAGCCTTATTATACATGTGCGTTTAATGTCATATAAATTACTGTTTGGTGCCATTTCAGAGAGATTGCTTCAATTGTCATATTTGCTGTCCTCCTCACCAACTGCACATGGAAATGGCATGCTTTTCTCGCCATTTTCTGTATGACAAAGAGGCTCTGCATTTGTGTTGTTTAATTACTCCCCCTTATCTCTGACTGTATTTGCATAAAGGAGCAGCCGCAGCACGGACAGTATTCTAATCAAGGGGCGGGGGGTTGGTGGTCGGGGGAGGGGCCCTCTAATCATGGGCGTGCATTTGAATGCTCGGCTCATGAATATGCATCGGACAACCTGCAGCATCAGGGGCCTCCGCCGGTCAACTTCCCCTCTGACACACACACACATGCTCTGTCACACATACGCACACACACATACACATACACACTCTCTCTGTCTCACACACACAGAGACTAACACAGAGGCACACACACACATACAATGACATAAACACTCAAGTCCTGTCAATAACTGTTATGATGTAAAAAGCCTACATCATTCTCCCTCTTCTCTCTCTGTGCCTGTGTGTGTGTGTGTGTGTGTGTGTGTGTGACATGAGTCTGCACCCTGTGGTAATGTCGCCATTCTCTAATCTGCGTTGACAGGCTCACTACACCACACATTCAAGTCAGTTCTGTGATGGAGACTTATCTTCCCTTCTCATCCTCCTGATGTGTAAAAAATGAACTCAGCACTATTTATGAAACTAGTAACTTTTCAGTGAACGGTGCGATGAGACCATTCCTTATACTCTTTACTGACAGGCTACTAATTACAGAGGTGTCCACTTACACGTGCACTCTGTCTCAAAAGTAAGTCAGTAAATACAGTATCAGATGTCCATTTAAAAAAAGGGGGGGGGGGTATCGGCCTCTCCACCCCTCAGATTGGATTCACGGAGACGAGCGCCCAGACGGCCGGCTGGTCGGTGCAGGCCAGCAGGTATCTCCACTAAATCTCCATTTTGGTTCCGAGCCTTTGCAGGCTTTTGTCCATCTAGCAGGAAGCCTTTTCAGAGCACCCTCTCTCTCTCTCGCTCTCTCTCTCTCTCACACACACACACACACACACACACACACTCCGCTACGCTACGCTTTCAATTTCCTGAGCTTCATATATATCCATGGCACACGTGCCTGCCGAGCGGCCCGGTAATAAGCATAGCGCTATTACAGCCGCCACCCATTGTCTGGCTCTATGGCGGTTTGTCCTGCCAGGATCTACCTTTGGCTCTGCACTGAGACCCACCCTCCCGCATCACTTCCTCCTAATCAGACAAATGTAGAACGTGGGGCAGTGTAATCATGCCACTGTCTCCCTGGACCTGCTGCAGCACGGGCAAAATTCACTGAAGGACACGGAGGAGTGTTTAGTCTTTCCTTCTTTCTCTCTCTCTTTCTGTCTTCCTTTCATTCGTTTTCTCTCCTGCTTAAAGAGAGACTTTCTTTGTCATGGTAATGAACCCCGAGTGAAAAAAAATCCCCACTCCGTTTCTGCAAACAAAATGTGTGTACGACACACGCAGCAGAGATGTTGCACAAGTTCAGAAGCAACTTTTCTTCTGAGTAGATGGAAAATATACCTAATATACTTTCAAAAATCATAAATATATTAATGAATACATAAATAAATAAAAAACAGATGAAATTGCTTGCAAAGACAAATATTTTTTCAAGGTGTTCACTCTGCGGCTGTTTTGGGGTTTATCTCCCTCTGAATGAGGAGGGGAAAAATGGGAGAAAAAATAATTATTCTGCTTTGCTTCGCTTTGCTTTCTTTTCAACTCCTTGTTCCTTTTATTCATAAATTAATTTTTATATATTTATATATATTTGGCCCTTTTTTCTGTGTGGCAGGACAAACATGCAGATGGCGATTGGCCATTTGTGTAGTGCCCCCCTCCCAACACACACACACACACACACACACACACACACACACACTTTGTCCCATTCTCTTGCTGGGCTGTTTTGTGTTGGGCTTGCGAGTTCCCCTTAAAGGCGGTTGAAGAATGTGCTCTCCTTCAGCTGTGAATGGGGCCCAGGCGGCGGCTTAGAGAGGGGGGCCCAGTGTTTTATTCTGCAACACATCAATAGGACGTCAAGCAGCGCTTGGGCCTGACAGCCCCGGGATTAAAGGCTTTCTAGCAGATTCCGTGGCCCCACCCGCTAGCCCACACGCTCCAACAATAGGGGCAAAGAAACACAGTCTTAACTCTTCAAGTACTAAGTTGTAATTTGCAGGAGGCTACAGGCTACAGGCCAGGCAGTGAGCCCAGCTAGCCGTCCCCGCTCCACTCCTGACGATACTGGGGAGGGGAAATAGAAGGAGGAGGATGGAAGAAAGGAAGGAAGGAAGGAAAAAGAGTCGGACAAAAAGTGAAAGAGAGAGAGAGAGGTTAAAGGAGTGTCAGTTATCCCTGCCCTCACCACCCCCCCCCACCCCTTTCCAGTCGAGTCAACCTTCTCCCTGTCCTCTCTCTCTCTCTCTCTCTCTCCCTCCCCCTCTCTGTTTCTTCCTCTCTCTTTTTCTCTTGCTCGTCCTTTCTACGCTATAAATCTTGTGTCTTCAGAAGAGCAGTTGATTAGGAAATAATGATAGTGATCATTTTGGCCATGGCTTCCAACAAGCACAGATAAGAGCAGACACTCACATCTGTGAGTCTGACGGCAGTGTGTGTGTGTGTCTCTCTCTCTGTGTGTGTGTATGTGTGTATGTCTGTGTGTGTGTGCGCTGGCCGTGGAGGAGAATAGCCTCAGGTTGTGTGACCGGTCCCGGGGAGTCACTAATCCATGCTATCGCCTTGACTCCAGAGAGGTGCACTATGTGTGTACGTGTGTGTGTGTGTGTGTGTGTGTGTGTGCGTGCATAGGCAGGAGTGAGCTCCCTGGCAACCGTGCTTAACGTTAGCCAGATGCCTCTTCAGAGCAAACACTGATGCTGGTGGATCCTGTAGCGACAACAAACAGTTGTTATTGTCCTTTTATTTTGACAGCGCTTCCGAGTGCAGTGTTGGGAGTTGGAGCAAGGCCAGGCAACACACACTCAGACTCTTACGAGTGTCTGTGTCTGTGTGTGTGTGTGTGTGTGTGTGTGTGTGTGTGTGTGTGTACATGCCCAGGCCAGAACCTCTGTGAGATGAGCTGGTAGGTTACCTTTGGGAGGAGCCATAAATCTCAGTCAAGCCCTAGT
>PYXC01001041.1:142500-147500 GCA_015244755.2 Tenualosa ilisha
TGCATATGGGTTGTAATGGTGTGCTTGGTCACTGGTGTTTTTGAAAGGAGCTCTGTTAAGTGGCAGTCCATATGTGTGTGTGTGTGTGTGTGTGTGTGTGTGTGTGTGTGAAGTCTTTTTTCTGTCTTTCTCTCCATTTCCCTCTGCTCTCTCCTGACACCCGTAACACAACGCAGATGTGACACAGGGTAGCAATTCCCACTCTATTTGTTTTAGTGCCGATCCTGTTATTTCAAATGTTTGCAGCACAGAGTGTGAGTGTGTCTGTGTGTGTGTGTGTGTGGAGGAGGGTTGGGGGGCTGCACTCCAGAGTAGCAGGGGGCAGTGTGTTTGTGTGTGTTTATGTGTGTATGTGCGCATGAGTGTGTGTGTGTGTGTGTGTGTGTGTGTGTGTTTGTGGAGGAGGGTTGGGGGGCTGCACTCCAGACTAGCGGGGGCAGTGTGTTTGTGTGTGTGTGAGTGTGTGTGTTTATGTGTGTGTGTGCTCACAAATGTGTGTGTGTGCATGTGTGTGTATGTGTTACTATGAGAGGTTGAATGGATTCCGGCTGCTTCAGGTAGACCCACTGACAGGTATGTAAACAGTGCGAGGAAAGGTGGACGAGTGCCGTGTGTGTGTGTGTGTGTGTGTGTGTGTGAGGAAAGGTGGACGTGAAACATCCAGTGCAAAAGCCTCTGGTTCTGACTGTCAGCTGTTTGGTTTGGGTCATGTCCCAAAAACAGCTGGGTTACAGCTCGATCTGCTCTGAACACGCCATCCTCTCTCTCTCTCTCTCTCTCTCTCTCTCTCATTCTCCTCCTCTCTCTCTTCAGCTTGTCTTTCTCTGAAGGGTACCCTTATGAGGGAGGAAAACAGGGCCAGTAGTTTTTGCACCCTTACAACATGTCTGCATTGCAACCATATCCATTTGAGAAAGATCCTGCTGGGTGTGTGTGTGTGTGTGTGTGTGTGTGTGTGTGTGTGTGTGTTTTTCTTGCTAGTGTAGTCAAGTTCGCAGCAATGGACACAGACTGGATGTGGATCTGAGCCGGATCTGAGCCAGATCAGGGTTGTATCTTGGCCAGGCTTGTTGCCACTTGGGGAGAATGTTGCCTGAATGTACCCTTCAAATAAGGGAGAGAGAGAGAGAGAGAGAGAGAGAGAGAGAGAGAGAGATAGAGAGAGAGCAGGGAGAGAGAGAGGAGGAGAAAAGGACAGAGGAGAGAGAGAGAGAGCAGGGAGAGAGAGAGGAGGAGAAAAGGACAGAGGAGAGAGAGAGAGAGGGGAAAGGAGAGGAGAGAGAGAGAGGAGAGAGAGATAGAGAGATAGAGATAGAGAGAGGAGAGAGAGAAAGAAGAGAGAGATAGAGAGAGAGGAGAGAGAGAGAGAGAAGAAAGGAGAGGAGAGAGAGAGAGAGGAGAGAGAGAGAGAGAGATAGGAGAGCTGAGTCGGTAGACAGTCTGAAATATAATCTTCGTTCCATCGCATCTGCCAGAAACCCGCGCCCCCATTGTGAACCCTGACCTTTGACCCTGTCTGGGTCCTGTAACCTTGCATGAAACAAAGACAGCGCACGTCTCTCCTCGTCTCTTCCTGAGCAAGGCTCTTGCTCTCTCTCTCTCTCTCTCCCATTCTCTCTCCCTCTCTCTCGTCCTCTGCCTGATGTTACTCTGCTTTTTCAAGTCCCCACCCCCCTCTCACTCTGGTGTTTGTTCCTCTTCAGAGTGAGCAGCATGTCTGTGTTGTGTGTGTGTGTGTGTGTGTGTGTGTGTGTGTGTGTGTGTGGTGTGTGTGTACTCAGAGCTGGGACCTGCTGGATCATGGCAGAAATGTCAGGCAGACATTAAACAGTGACAGGACGCCCCTGCCTCTCACCGAGCAAACCTGCCCCCTCCTCTCTCTCTCTCTCTCTCTCTCTCTCCGACTAGAGTGCTCTCCCCACCGTCTCTCTTTCTCTCTCCTTCTCTCTGTCTCTGACTGGAGTGCTCTCCCCACTCTCTCTTTCCCTTTCATTCATTGACTCTTAAGCTCTTTTTCTCAAGCGCTCTTCTCCTCTCCCTTCTCTCTCATGCACTCTCTCTTTTCTCTTTTCTCACTTTGCTTCTCTCCTCCCTTTTGTCTACTTCTCATGCTCTTCTTTTCAGTCGTTCTACCACTCCCTCTCTCCCTTCATTTTCCTCTGTGCGTCTCTCCATTCCTAATGCATTGAACTTAGGCCTGTGGTAATAACACTGAAATAGACAGACATAAAACCTATGAGGCCTGGATTATAGACAGACTCATAAAACTTTGGGGGATTATAGACAGACTCATAAACACCCCTCACTGAGGCCTATGTGGATTATAGACAGACCCATAGATGCCTCATAATAAACAAAAATCCCCTCACTGAGGCCTATGTGGATTATAGACAGACCATAGATGCCCCTCACTGAGGCCTATGTGGATTTTAGACAGACCCATAGATGCCCCTCACTGGGCCTATGTGGATTACAGACAGACCCATAGATGCCCCTCACTGAGGCCTATGTGGATTACAGACAGACCCATAGATGCCCCTCACTGAGGCCTATGTGGATTACAGACAGACCCATAGATGCCCCTCACTGAGGCCTATGTGGATTACAGACAGACCCATAGATGCCCCTCACTGAGGCATATGTGGATTACAGACAGACCCATAGATGCCCCTCACTGAGGCCTATGTGGATTACAGACAGACCCATAGATGCCCCTCACTGAGGCCTATGTGGATTACAGACAGACCCATAGATGCCCCTCACTGAGGCCTATGTGGATTACAGACAGACCCATAGATGCCCCTCACTGAGGCCTATGTGGATTTTAGACAGACCCATAGATGCCCCTCACTGAGGCCTATGTGGATTATAGACAGACCCATAGATGCCCCTCACTGAGGCCAAGGGAGACCAGTAGAAAGAGCTGTAACCCTGGCAGATGAGTTATGTCCCTCATGTTCTCTGTTGTCTGTCTGTCCTACTGGGATTGGCTGGGAACTTGGTGTTATTATGCTGCTTCTAGTGATCATAGTGATCTAATGTGATCTTGATGTTATTATGATATTTTAGTGATCATAGTAATGTAATGTGATTTTGATGTTGTGATGCTGTTCTTAGGGATCATAGTGATGTCTTGTGATGTTTGTTATTATGCTATTCTTAGTGGCTGATGTGATGTGATGTTTTGCATAAACATATTACATATTACTTCTGCTGTTTCCCTCACTGGTAAACCATAACATGTGAGATTTGTTTGAACAGATATTTGGAGGAAAATAAAAATAAAAATATGTATATGAATAAGGAAACAAAATCAAGAGCCTATGATGGGTATAGAAATGTCCTCTAAAGCATTTCGGGGGGCTACTATGGTTATACAGGATCATCCAGACCAATGTGATGGATTTGCTGCATACTATTCCTCTTGATGTGCCAGCATGCACAATTTGAGCCTCCTGGATGGTTTAGTTCTTAAGTTCCTCCTAGATGGTTTAGCTCTTAAGTTCCTCCTAGATAGTTTAGTTCTTAAGTTCTTCCTAGATGGTTTAGTTCTTGAGCTGTGGGTTTGTGAACTTTGGCCACAAAACAAAACAGACCCCTTCCTCCCCCTGTAAAACTGTCTGTAACTTGTAAAGTGTGATCTTATATCAAACTCTAAAGTGTGATCTTATATCAAAAAATACAAACAATGACACCTGTTTTCTGGCTAACATGAGTGCACCTGGAATTTTTTCAGCATATTTTGAGCCCTAAGAGCGCGGGCCCTGGCGTGGACTGACCCAGGAGCAGTAAGTTCAGCAGCGCTAGCTGAGCACATTATATTGATGCAATCTAATAATAGATGCAGGAACTATGAGACTCTGTCCCTGTACCAGCTCATAGCCTGGAATATAAGCCACTTTCCTGCCAATGACACACACACCTTACACACACACACACACACACACACTTACACTCACAGACAGGTGCACATACGTTTACATTCATACACGCACACAGAGATGTGTGTGCATGTGTTTGTAGGGTGTGTGTATGTGTGTGTGCATGTGTGTGTGTATGTGTGTGTGTGTGAGCAGTCACATCTGGCAGGAGTAGGCACTGAGCCTGGTGCCAGGTAATGAGAGCCCCTTGGCATCAGCTGTGGGCGCACACGTGTGTGTGTGTGTGTGTGTGTGTGTCTGTGAGTATGCGCATGTGTGGTGTCATGTATTAAGGACCCCCTGGCATCAGCTGTGGGCGCGCGTGTGTGTGTGTGTATGTGTGTGTGTGTGTATGAGTGTGTGTGTGTGTGTGTGTGTGTGTGTATGTGTGCGCATGGTGTCATGTGGCGGTGGGTGGTCTTGGCACGCGGGCACCCTCCTCCATCCTCAGAGCAGGAAGTGATGCGTGGGAAGTGAGACGTTCCTGGCGGGCTGATATGGATGCCATCCGCCTCTGAGCTGCCTGCCAGAACTCAAACAACATGATTAGCAGCACACACGTACACCACACACACACACACACACCACACACACACACACAGCTGAAGAGTGTGTAGCTGTTCTCTCATAATCTCTTTCTCTCAAATTCAAATTCAAATTCAAATCCATTTTATTTGCATGACAAATCATATGCTGCATTGACAAAGCATTCAGAAATAAGAATAATTCAAATAAAAAAATGTATAAAAAAATAAATATATAACTCTCTCTTTCTCTTCCCTCTCTTTCTCCTCCTCTCCACCTCCATCTCTGATGTGTCTCTCTGTCTCCCTCCACCTCTCTCTCTCTCTCTCTCTCTCTCTCTATCTCTTCCAGGTAGTGCAATGTTACCTGGTTGTTTCTTAATGCCCTCCTGTGTGTAAGTGTGTGTGTGTGTGTATGTGATTGCTGTTGCTGCTCCCCCTGGGCTGCTTGTGTGGGGGCTGCTTGTGTGTGAGGCTTGTGCGGGGGCTGCTTGTGTGTGAGGCTTGTGTGGGGGCTGCTTGTGTGTGTGGCTTGTGTGGGGGCTGCTTGTGTGGG
>PYXC01001041.1:155000-157500 GCA_015244755.2 Tenualosa ilisha
CTGCTGTCTCCTTTCAGGTACATCCTTGCACAGTAACTGCCCCCCCCCCCCCACACACACACACACATCCACACACATCCACACACAGTTTAATGCATTGCAAAAGTACTCTTACTTAGTTTTGACTGAATCTGACTGGAAAATGAAATACAACAAAATTATGAAATTTAACAAAACACAGTTCTTAATTCTGTTTTAATTTATTGCCATTTCATTTCTGATTGGCCCTTGATGTCCCTCCTGTTTGGATGTCAGTTAAAAGCATTTTCTGAGACTGTCAGAAGCATGCCCAGAGAGTCATCAAACCTCCACTGCAGAAGCCATCAGGACCCACTCCTCAGCCTCCGGGGTCTCTGGGGAAGAGCTCTCTCAGCTGGGCAGAGCCCCCGACCTGCACTGCCTGTCTGGATGTCTGACCCGAGCCCAACACATGGTTGCTATTAGCACGTCCTACCAGCATGATTAAACCAGGGTGGGGAGACGCTTTGTCCTAGCAGGCCTGATGCACACCAGAAGGGCTGAAAGGGGGGGCTAGGCAGGAGGTGCTTGTGTGCTGGTGTGTGTTAGTGTATATGTGTGTGTGTGTGTGTGTGTGTTGCAGTGATGGGGACGAGGCCGCTTATGTTCAGACCAATTCAAGACCGAGTCTTTGAAGGGTCAAGACTGAGTGTGTGTGTGTGTGAATGGGTGAATGTGAGGCATACACTGTAGAGCACTTTGAGTACTCGTAGAAGAAGAAGAAAAAGCCTTATGGTAATGCAGTCCATTTCCACGGTACTTATTGAATATTACCATGAAAAAAGAGAAACAAACGGGTCCTTCTCCTCCCACTGTGTGTAATTCACTTCCGAGTCCGAGAAGAGACGGAGAAAGCAGAAAAGTTCTTGAGATGGGTCTTGAGCCCGAGACCGGACTCGAGTGCTACAACACTAGTGTGTAGCACAGGCAGAAGCCTCTCCCTGTGAGCCTGAGCCCTGACCCCAGGTTATTTATTTTCCTCGCCCCAAGCCTCCTCCACACACCCACACACACACACACACACACACACACACACACTGAGTGCTGGTGGTATTTCATTTTGGAGCTGCAGGAAGTTTTAAACAGTGCATGCTGGTCTGGGGGCCTGTCGGACCACTGGCCTTTGAACGCATCCCAGTGTGTGTGTGTGTGTGTGTGTGTGTGTGTGTGTGTGTGTGTGTGTGTGTGTGTGTGTGAGTCAGACGCTAGGAATGCTTCACAAATTAACGTTCCTCCTGCTCTCTGCAACAATAAAAAACATGTTTTCACCTAGAGAGGCCCGTGGTGTGTGTGTGTGTGTGTGTGTGTATGTGTGTGTCTGTGTGTACTCCGCCTGTCCTGAGCACTGTTGTGTTAGTAACCTGAGTTGGAGGCTAACGCCCTGCTAACCCAGCCTGCTGGTAACACACACACACTCTTGGCTGGTAACATACACTCATGTCTGGTAACACGCACGCTCTTGTCTGGTTACACACACTCTTGTGTGTGTGTGTGCTGAACAGAAGCCCGCTGGCGAGGCCGATGAACGCCAGGATCTCACCAGTCATTTCCTCCATTCTGGCTTTGGCATCAAGGTGGACAATCTTACTAGGGTTTGTTGCTTTTGCAGTCTGTGATCTAGACAGAATGTGTGTGTGTGTGAGTGTGTGTGTGCATGAGTGTGTGAGAGAGAGACACTGGATGCCTTAGAACACAAAACACACACACACACACACACACACACACACACAAGAGTGACCTAACCTCGCCATGGATGTGTTTATAGTTAGCAGTATTTTAGGAGAATCTGTGTGTGTGTGTGTGTGTGTGTGTGTATGTTTACAGTAAGCAGTGTTTTAGAGGGCTGTGTGAGCATGTGTTTTGAGATGGGTGTCTTTTTGCCTTACATGGTTATTGTATTAGTGCAAGGAAAACATGCTAATACCATGATGGCTCTCCCCCTCCTCTCCTCTCCTCTCCTCTCCTCTCCTCTCCTCTCCTCTCCTCTCCACTCCTCTCCTCTCCTCTCCTCCTCTTCTCCTCTCCTCTCCCTCCTCTCCTCTCCTCTCCTCTCCTCTCCTCTCCTCTCCTCTCCTCTCCCCTCCTCTCCTCTCCTCTCCTCTCCCCTCCCCTCCCCCCTCCTCTCCTCTCCTCTCCTCTCCTCTCCTCTCCTCTCCTCTCCTCTCCTCTCCCCTCCTCTCCTCTCCTCTCCCCTCCCCCTCCCCTCCTCTCCTCTCCTCTCCCTTCCTGTCCCCTCTTCTCTCCTCCTCCTCCTCTCCTCCCTTTCACTGTTACTCCTCTCCTCTTCTGTACGCTCCTCTCTTCCTCTCCTTCTTTTCCTCTCCTCCTCTCCTCCTACTCGTCCCTCCTCCCTTTTGCTGTAACTCCACTCCTCAGTTGAAGCCCCCCTGTGCTCTCTCCTCATCCTGGGTGGCAGTAATACAGGCCTGCCTCAGAACTAGCTTTACCTCAGACACACACACACACACACACACACACACAC
>PYXC01001041.1:162500-165000 GCA_015244755.2 Tenualosa ilisha
ACTGGCTTGGTGGTGTGTGAGTTGAGTTATTGAAAGGGTGAATGTGCTTGTCCTTGCTCATGTGTGTGTTGAGGCAGGGTCATTTGGTAGGCTGCTATGGACACAAGTCTTGATCATTTGAACTTTGGGTGAATGAAACAGTGTGCTGTATACAGAAGCTGTTTAAATAAATGTTATGTTCTAAATATGTATTAATCCATTGATTCAGTGAATTACGTGAATTGTTCATGAATTAAGTTACTTTAAAATAATAAAGGAATGCCAGTGGGCAACTTCTCTGAATCACTTGTCCGTTCTCTCTCTCTCATGGATTAAGGGAACGTGGTCTATGCCGTGCCCAAGTTCCCCTAGACGGAGGCCGGTCATACTTACATAGGTGTGTGTGTGTGTGTGTGTGTGTATACATGTCTGTGTATGTATTGTATCTGTGTGTGTGTTTTGGAAACTGAATGATGACCCCTGTCTGACCCCTGAGTGCCTACTGACATCACTGTCCTCATAAGGTTTTGGATACTTGAGTACGTGGCTTCATTTACCCCCACGGACACAATGCCTTACATGGACGGATACACACACACACACACACACACACACACACACACACACACACAGGTGGAGGTAGAGGGCAACAGGCATGAGACAAAGCTGAATAGCAGGTCAGCGGCAAACACAGACAGAAACACAAGGCAAACTTCACAGTCACAGCCCCCCTCCACTGTTGCTATAGTCCCCCTTCTCTCTCTCTTTCTCTCTCTCTCTCTCTCTTTTTCTCTCTTTCTCCCTCCCTCCCTCCCTTCCTCTATCTCTCTCTCTCTCTCTCAAATTCACTTTTCTTGTTTTGTCTCTGCTTCCTCTCCCCCCTTCTCTCTCTCTCTCTCTGTCTTTCCACACCCCTCCCTCTCTCTCTCTCTTTCACTCCCCCTCTTTCTCTTCCTCTCTCCCTCCCTCTCTCTTTCCCCCTCCCCCCTCTCTCTCCCTCTCTCCCCCTCGCAGTGAAATGTTTGGAGGCCCCTGTTCATATTTTGTTTGCACAATGCATTCCTGCAGCCTCTTTATTTATGTCAATCTTCTTTTGATCAGCGTCGGGTTACCCACTTTGTTCCCGCCAGTGAAAGAAGCCACCTGTGGACCAGTGGGGCCCAGCAGAGGGGGGGCAGGAGGTGAGGGTGCGGGGTGGGGTGGGGTGGAGTGGGGTGGCGAGGGAGGTGGGGGGCTGGTGCACCGGCGGGGGCCAAACGACTGGGCCCCGACAGCAGGAATTCTTGGGAAAGTTGACTGTCAATTAATATGGCCAAATGATTTCTTCACATGGTAAACTACTTATGTAAGGCGATCCCCCTGGCCTGGCCCGGGCGCAGTGGCTCTGGACATCTGGCTCCGATATGACTGCACAGATGGAACCTACCTGCATCAGAAGCACTCCTCACACACACACTCTCCCTCTCTCTCACACACACAAACACACACACACACACTCTCTCTCTCTCTCTTTTCATCTGGCCTTTTTTATGGGGTAGAGGTGGAGACACAGGGACCTATGGCTGGATGGGAGCAATAACAGCAGTAGGGTGCACACACACACACACACACACACACAAACACACAGGAGGACCTAGACACAACACAATATGGCATGGACACACACACATGCAAGAGAAGCTAGACACAACAAAATATAGCAATGTCAAACACACACACACACACACAGTGCGTGTGTGCTAATGTCATTTCGTTAGGTGCACTGAGGTAAAGAGTTGCTGTGGCACCTAACAGGTTGGTGCAGGGAGAGAATGGCCATCTATTTCTGACTGGAAGACCTCGATTTCATGTAAAGTTTTGTTCCTCTGGCTGTCAACCCAAATGAGAAAGTGACTTCAAAGTCTTTGTTGTTTGGGAAAAAAGGACGAGAATGTCTGGAGATTTGAGCTGCTTTTTTGAAGAGCCGCTAATGCATGGTGATTAGTTGACCCATTCTTAAGTCGTTTTTTTCCCTCTTTCTTCCTCTTTCCCTCCCTCTCTCTCTCTCACTCTCTTTCTCTCTTTCTCTCTCTGTCACACTCTCATTCTATTCTTCTCTTTTTTCGTGATCCTTCTCTCCCTCTCCCTCCCTCTCTCCCTCCTGTCTGTGTTCTGGTCAGAGACTCGTATATTATCATGGCTCCGCAGAGGCATCTTATAAATCCCTGGCCCAGTTACACTCCATCCCTCGCCATGGCGCCCAGACGCTTCCCACCGCTCCTCGCTGGTCGACTCCCCACTGCACCGCTCCGCGCCATGCTCCTGGTGAGACAGACGATGTGAGTACATTCTCATCAGCAACTCCTCCACCCTCTCTACACTGTCACACACACACACACACACACACACACTAAACCCTTAGATGAGCTGAGACCCCCCTTCCGCCACACACACATTCTAACACACACACACACTCACACACTAACACCCCCGTATCCCAATAATTAATCCAAAGCAATTACCGGCGGTTTTTATCCCAGTC
>PYXC01001041.1:187500-200000 GCA_015244755.2 Tenualosa ilisha
TCCCCCTCTGTCTCACTCTCTCTCTGTCTCTCAGAATGACACCTCATACCTTAATCAATTTGTCTGACCCATATGAAGCTGTGCAGTGGGATGACTGAAATCTCCATCTGCGTTTCCAGACGGAGAGGGCCGCGTGATGCAGTCTTTCGAGGACAGAGAGAGAGAGAGAGAGAGAGAGAGAGAGGAGAGAGAGAGAGGAGAGGGGTAGGCGACTCACGCTTCACTTTGTGCATGATAGTCATTTTCATATTTTTCTGCGAACGTCTCTGGCAGATTGAAGGTTTGGTGACGGAGCTGAATAAACGTCATCATTTTAAATCATTTGATCAAATCTAATTTGCTTGCTGATGATCAGACAGACTCCTTGATTAACTAATCAGATCAGAGGAAATTAAAACTGTTTAGCTCATGTTGACAAAACTCATTTGCTCAGGCATATCATTCATGAGACTGGGAGGCTGTCACTAAGCTGCATCTTTTGTGTGTGTGTGTGCGTGTGTGTGTGTGTGACTGACGATGTTTATGAAAGAGTGAGTGAATGTGCGTGTAGTGATGTTGTGGTGTGTGTGTGTGTGTGTGTGTGTGTGTGTGTGTGATTGTGTGTGCTCTACATCCAGATTCAGAGAAGCCCAGACCCTATTTTCTGCCATATTAGCCTCTGTTCACCGGCCCACTGTGGTGTGTGTGTGTGTGTGTGTGTGTGTGTGTGTGTGTGTGTGTGTGTGTGTGTGTTCCCACAAACACACTAGAGTTTATTTTCTCAGGTTAAAAATGGACTTGGTCTCGTTGAAGCCAAATAGCACAGCAAGCCTCAATGCCCCCCTTCCCCTGCTGCTGCTGCTGCTGTTGTTAGCAGGGGCTGCTAATGGGCCCCAGATGGCTAATATTAGATGTAATCTGCTGAAATAGCTTTGTTTATCATATTGTGCCTTTCCAGCCAGTTGTTTTCAATTAGGATGTTTAAAGGTTTTAATTGAATTAAATGGGTGATCTCAGAATGTCACCCAATTGCACAGCAACTCAAAGGACGTGAGGATGGGCTGTTTGTGTGTGTGTGTGTGTGTGTGATCCTTGCTCGGCAACATGACACTTCTTAAGATGCTGTGTATGCGTGTGTGTTGTGTGGGTTTGTGTTGGTATGTCTGAGTGTGAGTGTATATGTCTGTGTATGTGTGTGTGTGGTTAAGTGTATGTGTGTGTGTTTCGTGGAAAGGTCCTGAAGGTCCTCCCCCGTCTGCCCTCATTGACTCTGAGTTCCTCACAAAAGCTCATTTATTTAACATCCAATCGCTACTCACTGACACAAGATCCATGACCAAAGACTATAGAGGTAACTATAGTAGGATTATCGGTGTGTGTGTGTCAATTAATGTATATGCATTACAGAGGAAACTATATCAGGGTCGTTAGAGTGCATTTGTGCTGCCAATAGAGAGATGGTGTGTGTGTGTGTGTGTGTGTGTGTGTGTGAGTGTGTGTGCATTTATGAGGGATCAACAAGACTCAATATGAATCTTAGGGATTTATGATCTTGTGTGAAATCAACCCATCATTGCAGGTTCCCCCGTGTGGAGGAAGCACCACACAGATCACACAGCAATTAGAGAATCACTGGTGTGCAATTAGTGACACACATACACGCGCAAACACACACACACACACACACACACACACACACACATGCAAATGGAAGGAGTATCAAGAGGGCAAAACAAGAGAGAGGGAATGCTCTCTCGCTCTTTCTTTTTCTCTCTCTCAGATCCTCTTCTCCTCTTCATGCTCTGAAGGGGAAATGAGGATTAAGAGATTTAATAACAGCTAAGTAAGTCCTCAGGTCTTGCTGGTGAACCTCCTGTGCTCCTCTAACAGGCTTTGGGTCTTACTGGAGAACCTCCTGTGCTCCTCTAACAGGCTTTGGTGCGCCTGCTGGAGAACCTCCTCTGCTGAGAGACTTTATGTCCCACTGGAGATGAGGAAACAGAACCCAGATTGTCTGATGATGTTCTACCAAAGGAACAGAACCAAGAGTATGTGATTATTTCCTAGTGAAAGAACCAAACCCTGAGTGTGTGATGATGTTCTGTTGAAGAAACAGAACCCAGAGTGTATGGTGATGTTCTAGTGAAGAAACAGAACCCAGATTGTGTGGAGATGTTCTGTTGAATGAGGAGAGGGAAACAACCAGAACAGGACTGCAGTTCCTGTAGTTGGCCACCAGAGGCGCTGCTTAGTGACAGGTGCTGAATTGTCCCCGTGGCTGAAGAAACCCAAATAGCTAAAAATGTGTGTGTGCCTGTTTATGCCCCCATCTGAAAGTGGACTGAGCACTCTTCAGAGGAACCCTATGACACACTGGAGCAGGGCTAGCTGTAGCCTTCAAGCTGCCCTGGGCCAAATGGGAGTTTTGCTGCAGATATTCTAGACATACAAGTGAATACCTGAGTGGCAATAGATTATTTTATTTGATTTTATTTTATCTAATATAAATTGCCCCCCCGAAATGTGGTGCCCTTGGCGAGTGGCCTAGGTCATGCCTAGCCTGATATTCAGTCACTCACACACAAAAACAGAAAACACACACACACACACACACACATATACACACAGAAACATACTGCACACACACACATACACACAGAAACAGACTGCACACACACACATATACACACAGAAACATACTGCACACACACACATATACACACAGAAACATACTGCACACACACACATACACACAGAAACATACTGCACACACACACATATACACACAGAAACATACTGCACACACACACATATACACACAGAAACATACTGCACACACACACATACACACAGAAACATACTGCACACACACACATACACACAGAAACATACTGCACACACACACACACATACACAGAGAAACATACAACACACATAATGCACACCTCCTCTCTCTCTTTCCCTCTCGATCACTCTTTCTCTCCATCACTCCCTCTCTATCTCAACTTCTACTTCTAAGGGTGTTTGATTAGCAGGTCTGTGTTAGTACAGTGTTGCCAAAGTCAGAGTGTAGACTAACACTGTAACGTTACAAATACAAATAACGCACATGGACCAGTATATCAATACAAATACAGTATAGTGCATTCACATGGACTGAGTGTTGAATGGACAGTGGTAGAAGTGTGTGTGTGTGTGTATGTATGTGTAAGCATGCGTCTACTCAGTTTGCATGGCTACAGGCCAGCTATACCAGGTCGAGTCTCCCAGGTCGTGACACTTTAAGCCATATTGTGTGGCTAAAACCATAGAAGGCCCCTCTCCAAGGAGCGTGGTCATTTTTTTTTGTTTGTTTTCAAACTTTTTGAAATTTGAATGTCAAGGAGTCTGGTGAAATATGTCTGTCTTAAAATGTCATATTTTGTCCAGTGTAGAAGGAGGTGCTCCACAATGTCAACCTCCTCTGCCTGACGGTCAGCACATATTCTTTGTTCTCTGGGCAGCCAGGGTTTCCTGTGTCGGCCTGTTTCCACTGCTAGGTTATGGATACTGAGTGGACCCCAGACCCCACCTCCAGACAGCAAAATAGGCTGGATTATGCTGTCAAATATTTTACACCAGATTAGGATTGGGATGTTAACATTGTAGAATTTTCTTTTTATTGCATAGAGGGCTCTTCGGACCTTCTCTTTCAGTGTATTCACCGCCACATTGAAACTTCCCAATGCAGTCACTACCAGACCAAGGGAAGTGTCCTGCGTTGTGCTCTAGGGTGGTGCTACCTGGGCTGAACCTGCACCTGCCTTCCTGACACCTGGGCTTTTTCTAGGGCCCAGGACCGGCAATACTCCTCCAGCCGGTCAAGGAGTTCTGCAACCCCTGTTCTGAGGATGACAGCAGCACCAAGTCTCCAGCGAAGAGCAGGCATCTGAGCAGCATGAGCAGGCATCTGAGCAGCAGCACCAGCGAAGAGCAGGCATCTGAGCTCTGTTTCTAGGAGTCTGAGTCCAGGGGCTGCAGGCTGTTCCAACAGCTCCACTAACTGATTCATGTAAATGTTGAGCAACGTTGACTGTAGCCCCATCTCACTCCTCTATTTTGTTTAAAGAACTCTGTTGGTTTCGTCCCATTTGAATACAAGACTTACAATTTGAGTCCATTGACCAAGTCATATGTTTTACCCCATACACCACCTTGCAGAAGTCTGAAATATAATCATGCCAAATAGACTCAAATGCCAAATAGAGTCAAATGCTTTTTTAAAAGTCTACAAGCAAATATCTTTACATTTTTTTGGTCTCTTACATGTTTATTGATTAGGGTGTGTAGGATGTAAATGTACTCTGTTGTCCTGTGGTTTTTGAGAAATCCAATTTGACTTTTGCACCGAGTATTGTGTTTGTTAAGGAAACTATGAATTCTGTCATTGAAAATGCAACTAAATAACTTTCCCAGGTTACTGTTCACACTGATGCCTCTGTAATTATTGGGGTCCAATTTGTTTCCACTTTTGTATATTGGGGTAATAATCCCATGATTCCAGGTGTCAGGAAACCAGCCAGAACTAAGGCTGCGGTTGAACAGTTTGAGCACTGCATTTTGTGATGGAGGTTTGCTGAACTAAGGCTGCGGTTGAACAGTTTGAGCACTGCATTTTGTGATGGAGGTTTGCTGAACTAAGGCTGCGGTTGAACAGTTTGAGCACTGCATTTTGTGATGGAGGTTTGCTGAACTAAGGCTGCGGTTGAACAGTTTGAGCACTGCATTTTGTGATGGAGGTTTGCTGAACTAAGGCTGCGGTTGAACAGTTTGAGCACTGCATTTTGTGATGGAGGTTTGCTGAACTAAGGCTGCGGTTGAACAGTTTGAGCACTGCATTTTGTGATGGAGGTTTGCTGTATTTTGACATTTCAGCTCTAAAGTTATCAGGACCAGATGCCTTTTTGGCTCTTTGTGAATTTGGCTTTTGTGTCAATTCTTCTTCTGTTGGGGGGAATCCAAAGGATTTGGGCTGCTCTTGAAAACTAATTGCTAAATGTAGAGTTTCTCTTTTATATGAGTCAGTTTTTGGTTTAGTGGAATTTCACTATACAGCTTTTAGAAGTGTTCAATCCACACATTTCCATTTTGAATGGGTAGGGATGACTCTTGTGTTTTTGTTGTGCTCAATCTATTCCACATCTCTCAGAACTGATTATTATTGACAGAATGTTCAATGTGGTGTAAAATGTGGTTGGTATGCTTTTGTAGATTTTTAGTGTTTCACGGTAATTCATTCTGAGAGCTGTGTTTTCAGGCTGATGGTGTCTAAGGTTTGACAGCTGTCTCAGCTGTTTTCTGGTCTTGTTTATTTGTGTTCTTTCTACTTGTTCTTGTTAGCCTCCTGTGCTGACCTCTTGAATATCAGATTCAGCTCATTCACAGATATATTCACACTGATCGTATTGTTGGTGAAGTTAATCATTTGTTCTGTCACTTCAGGTGAGTTCAGGTGAGTAAATTGATCAGGGCTTTTAGGAGTCCATTTGTAGGTCAGATTGAGTTTATTCAGCTTACTAGGCTCCATGCTTGTCTTTCCATCCATTTTCAGACAACACATTAATTTGGCTGTGATCAGAGGGAAGAGTTTGCTGCCTGACAGTGAATGCATTTAAGGAGGAAGGGTACATGTCAGTTACTGCATAGTCAACTACACTACTTCCAATGGGATGAACAACATGAAAAAGTCTCCTTTCCGTTGAATCTCCTCTCTTGGTTGTTTGATAGCATTGCTATCCTCTATACTGGATCGCATCAATTCCTTGAAATCAGTAGGCTATAGTCCATTTCCAGCTGAGTTAGGCTTTCTGCTAGTTATCTATGACTTAGCAGCAATGGGGAAGCTGTGATGTGTGCCTGACTGCAACAATGTTCCTCCTGCTCCTCAGGTTCTAGTACCTCAGAGCCATGACACATTTGTTTCTTTGTCAGCATTAAGCTGGAGGCTTTAATAAAAGACAGGAGGTGTTTTTCATTTCCTTGTATTAGTACAGTCCCTTTGGTGTAATAAGTAAAGGTAAGAACCCTGTCATCTGTATCTAAGTTCCCATCTTTGCATACTATCAGCCTTCTGCCTCTTTCAGTGCCTTCTTTGGTTACATATTTAAAATTTACCACTAAAACAGACATCCAAGATGGTACCGTTGTATGGAAAATTAGGTTACTTACAGTCTTTTTGTTGTTTAGTCGAGCTTAGTCTGCATAGAGTTCATGTGGATTCGCTCTTAAAATTTTCTAAAAATTATCTAGCCTATATTTTCTTTGCTTTGGCAGTAGTGCAGTGCATTGGGTACTCTACATGTTTGCACAGAATTTTACAGTCTCCATGGTAACAAGAGTTAACATCTCTTTCAGCCTAGCTAGCAACTAGCGAATTTGCTAGCAACTAGCGAATTAGCTAGCGATTAGCAATTTAGCTCAAAGGACAGTCTGGGGATCATTTCTGTTAATAAATGTCTTGAATTTGATGGTGACTTTCTTTAGTTCACCCAAACCTATGGATTGGGTTTTGGTGCTTTGACAGCTGTTGTTGAATGTTGTTTTTCTGTTGTAGCTGGTTAGCCTCTGGTCAGCTTAATCTGGTTTTGGCGGCTTATCCAGTGGCAGTTTACCAGACAGTTAACATAGGAGCTTGTGGTGATATAACATAAATCATTAAATAATAAATCTTTGTTCTTCTGAGTAAATTCTTCTTGTTTTTGATGATGTTATAGTGAAAAGATTCTACTTTAACTCTCTATAAAGTTATTCAATATGTTTAAATAATCTGAGTCACCTTTAGTCAAAAATCAAAAGATTTTCAGGAGCTCAGTTTGCCCTTTGACCATCTCCCCCCCACCCCCCCCATCACTTCATCACTCTTTCTCTCCATTGCTCCCTCTCTCCCCACATTCTTCTCAGTCCAGTTCATTCCTCCATGGGCTTCAGCTAGTTTGCACAACACATGGGCTGACAGTAAATAGAGGGGGAATGCACACACACACACACACACACACACACACACACACACACACAGGCACCCCCAAATAAGAAAGACACAAGGGATAGAGTGCACAGGAAGTTAGATGTACACACACACACACACACACACTTATGCACACACACACATGTACACACACACACATATGTACACACACAGACACACACACACACACAGAAAATGTGTGTGAAAAGAGGCCTTGTTGGTAGTGCTGCTCATCTGTGTTTATTTTGGACTTGGCACAGACAGCCAGAGAGCCACAGCTAGTTGCCAGGTTACCACCGCCAGGGAAGCAATGAGACGCGGTACCAGCGTGATCCGGCTCCAGGTCCGGGACTGTTTACAGAAGCTGAAACCTGTCACGCACACACACACTCTCACATGCACACACACTGTGACCTGTCAAACATCCCTGAAAGAAAAGAAATGCATGTTAGCATGAGATGGCATTCCAGCAAGATAGAAAAAATTGAGAGGGGAAAAGAGAACAAAACAGTGTGTGTGTGTGTGTGTGTTTGTGTGTGTGTATGTGTGTGTGTGTGTGCCAGAGTATGTGTGTGTACCTCTGTGTGTTTGTACTTGTGTGTGTGTGTGTGTAACCAGGGTGGGCAGAAGCATGTGCGGTGTCCCAAACTCTGTGTGTTTGTACCTGTGTGTGTGTTTGTGTGTGTGTGTGTAACCAGGGTGGGCAAAAACTGTGTTTGGCCTTAATTTGTTTTCATACAGGGGAACTTTACAGCTCCATACAGTTCTCACATACAAGGAGGAGGAGCTTACGGGGAGGAGGAGTTTAAGAAGAGAGGAGGGGCTTATGAGGAGGAGGGGCTTATGGGGGAGAAGGAGGACCACACGAGGGAGGGGCTTGTGGGGAGGATTAGGAGCATACGGGGAGGAGTAGGAGCTTACGGGGGAGGAGGAGCTTACAGGGAGGTGGGGAGGGGCCTGCGGGGAGGTGTAAATGTGTGGGAGGAGTTTATTAGGAGGAACCTATGAGTGGGAGGCGCAGATGTGGGGGTGGAGCATGTGAGGCTGAGGGACACAGAAGAGTAGAAGGAGGAGGAAGAGGGAGAGTAGGAGGAGCAGGGGGAGGAAGAGGAAGAGGAGGAGGAGCAGGGAGAGGAGGGAGAGGAGGGTAAAATGACATGTCTGCAGCCATAACATAGGGGGAGCTTGTTTATAAAGCCAAGCACAATGCTGAAGACAGATGTGGAAAAGCCTGGACCGGCTGGCCAGACAAGGGCCTCCTTCAGCCCTCCACACACACTCATACACACACAGACACACACTCACACACACGTAGTTGGGATTGGGTTACAGAACTAACTTCCTGGATTACATCAAACACCCTCAAGGAAGCAGCCCCCCCCATAGTTCACATATGTCTGTGAGTCTGTGTGTGCATATGAATGAATGTGTGAGAGAGTGTGTGTGTGTGTGTGTGTGTGTGCGTGTGTGCGTGCATATGTGTTTAGGTTCGTGTGTGTCTGTGAGTGTGTGTCTTGTTGGCTATCTGTCCATCTCCCTGTCCAGACGTGAGCACAAACACACTTGTGTATCTGGGCCAATTTACTGCCATGCACGCACGCACACACACACACACTCACACGCATACACACACACACACACAGGCACACACAGACACACACATGCACGCACACACACACACACACATACAGACACTCAGACTCTGGGCCTTTTTCTCTCAATCTCTGTGACGAGCTTGCCCTCCCAGTGCCCCTTGTCTTTTTGTCTTTCCCTTTCGGAGGAGTGTGTGTCTGTGGTGTGTGTGTGTGTGTGTGTGTGTGTGTGTATGTGTGTTTTGTGTGTGTGTGTGCGTGTGTGTGTAGGCCACATGTGCATGGTGGAGGCGGGAGCGAGGTCAGAGTGGGATGGGAGGTGCAGCTGGGGGCTGTGTGTGTGTGTGTGTGTGTGTGTGTGTGTGTGTGTGTGTGTGTATGTGTGTGTGAGGGGAGGGGGGTGTGAGGGTCCTGCTTGGAGAGCATTTATATGGAAAATGCACATTTGTGTGGTGCTTACAGAGGCAACCACAGGATGTCATGCCCCCCCTACAAACCCTCCTTCAAACACAAGCACACACACACACACACACACACACACACACACACACACACACACACACACACACACACACACACACACACACTCACACTTTCCTACATGCCCTAGCAGACATATCAACATACAAATACACACACACACACACTCACACTTTCCTACATGCCCTAGCAGACATACACACACACACACACACACACGCACACTCACACTTACACTTTCCTACTTGCCCTAGCAGACATATCCACACACACACACACTGCCATTCTCCTTCATGCCCAAGTAGCAAACTTTCCCTCAATCCCTGAATACCCTCCAAACACACATGCACACACACTGGAGTCAGAGAGGGCAGTGGGTTAGACTGTGAAAGTCAAAGTGTTGCTGGGTCCTGCTCAAGCATGAAGAGTGTTGATCCGAGACACACACACACACACACACACACACACACCCCTAATGCTCAGTTGAGTCCCTGGGACTCCATGGGGGAGGGGCCAGTCAACAAAATGCTGTGGGAGGTGTAAGCGGGGTTGAATGTGTGTACGTGTGTGTGTGTGTGTGTGTGTGTGTGTGAGTGTGTGTGTTGGCGTTGGGAGGGATTGCGTTATCTGCCCAAATGTATGCAGCTGTATTTGCGGGCCGTGTTGGTGTTTGTTGTTCCCGGAAGCTGGGGAATGGGAATTTTCTGTGTCACTGCCTCAAAGGATTTTGGCGGCAGCTTTTGTTGATCCTGTGTTGTTGCAGAAAGAGGGAATAAGATTTAGGCATTAGCCATGTCGGACAGGATTTAACACTTTAGGCCCCAGTGTCTCTTCACGCCTCACACACACACACACACATACACACACACACACACACCCTGCCCTAGTGCTCCCGCCATGCACAGGTCTCAGAAGGCCTGGGGAAATAGTGGCTCCTCTGCCCCCCGACAAACATGCTCCCCCCGATCCTCACACACACACACACACACACACACACACATGGTTGCTCCTGAAGGGATGAAGGAGGTTCTAGCCACTTGATTTCGTGTCATGCTCTCCGGAGCGTGCCAACTTTCAATTACTGCACATCTCCTCCACCTGGCCCACCAGCCAGACGCCGCTATCAGACAGCTGGCTGGCCAGCCGTGTGTGTGTGTGTGTGTGAATGTTTGTGTATGTGAGTATTTGTGTGCGTGTGTGTGTGTGTTTGTGTGTGTGTTTGTGGCAGCTGGCCAAGCGCTCCCCAGCACGTGGTGTGTGGTGTGTGTCGTCTGACCACTGCTGGAGATAAAGGCTTGTTTTTCCATTAGGCTATGAGTTATCACCCATCGGATGCAGCGGTCCTGATGCTGCGCTCCCGTCCCTATGGATGTGAGGTCGACCCACACTACCATGGTGACAAGGATGCTCTTTCTCTCTCATATTCTCTTCAGATAGATGCTGTGCCCAGAGTGGATGCAGTGACGAGATGGTGACAGAGTTCCTTGAAGTCTTCCCACAGTGTTCTCGTACATGGGAAATAGTAAATCGTATATGGGAAATAGCTAATGGTTAACTGGTAGATGGTAAATAGAATATGGTAACTGGTAAATGAGAAATGGTAGTTAGTTAATGGTAAGTAGTAAATGGTAGCTGGTCAGTAGGACACATTTACACTTTGACTGCCTCATCACACAACTCTCCATTGCAATGTGAAGAGATGCAGAAATGTGGGATCATTTTCTTAAGCAGGAGGGGCTGTTCATCATGCCTGTCTTTGTCTATCTGGGCCGTTGGTCTCCTGGTGTGATAGGGATGTGTGAACAAATCTAATCGCACAGAGCTCAGCGGGGTTGTGTGTGTGTGTGTTATGAGGGAGCGCTCACTTCATAAAGGTGCAGAGAGATTTAGCCTGTCTCTCTTTCTCTCTCTCACACACAAACAAACACACGAACAAACACACACCCTTTAAAATCTTAATAAGATTGTTTGTGCTTGAATTGATGTCTGTGATCGTGGTGTTGTTTTGTAGATGTGAGACGCAAGCCTTGCCATCTGTGTCTGTGTGAGATTTCCATTTGAAGCTGCCAACTAAGGGTGTGTGTGTGTGTGTGTGTGTGTGTGTGTTTACTAGTGCATCCTGTCAGTTTTGCCTCTGTTGTCTCTTGCAGACAGCAGGATGCTTTAGCACTCCTTAAGTAGTTGTGTGTGTGTGTGTGTGTGTGTGTGTGTGTGTGTTTACCACTGTCGTCTCTGTAGACAGCAGGATGCTTCAGCACTGCTTAAGTAGCGAGACAGAGGAGTTGACTGCGTTGTGATCTCTCTGTCCGGCGCTCAAAGCGCCTCTCACAGCATCGTATTTGTTATGTTTGTTATTTATTTAGTTGGGCAATTTGATTCACACTTGGAGCTGAGCACTACAGATATCACCAAAGGCACACCCGACAACACAGACCAGGAGGAGGTTAGGGATTTGGGTGAAGGCAAGAGTGAGTGTGTGTCTGTGTGTGTGTGTGTGTGTGTGTGTGTGGGACAAGGGGGGGGGGGGGGGGGGGGTGGATTGGGGGCTTTTTTGTTGGAGACAGCCCACCTTTTATGGGTATTCTGAAGCAATGCTGATTAGCTTGGGAGTCTGTAGGGTGTGTGTGTGTGTGTGTGTGTTAGATGTCTTCAGGAAAAGTGAGACAATGTGTGCTGATACCAAGGCCTGACAGAGTGTGTATATTTGGCAAGAGGGGCACTGTACCAAGCACAGATTCAGGTGTGTGTGTGTGTGTGTGTGTGTGTGTGTGTGTGTGTGTGTGTTTGGCCCAGAGGAGTGTGCGGTGCTGATGTCAGGGTCCAGTCAGACAGGCCTGCCCTGCTGGAGCATGTCTGCTCACACCTCGTAAGTCAAACCCCAGTAAAGACGTTGCGTTGCGGAGGTCGAGCAGAGAGTGTGTGAAGTGCTTGATAGATCTCTCTGTGTCTCCATGAGAACCTCCACACAGAGGCTCATTCCTGGCTGTGTAACTCACTATGCTCGGGAGGCTCGAGCTGAACCTCTCCTGTCCTGTCTGTGCCCTGTGTGTGTGTGTGTGTGTGTGTGTGTGTGATTTAGGTCCAGATATCAACACACCTGTCTGATTGGGAACCTGATGTTGGGTTAATGGAGCTCAGAGTAAATGGTCTTCTAAGCTAGTGATGGCTACACTGCCCGCCTGTACAAGACTGTTTACATCAGGTGTGTGTGTGTGTGTGAGTGTGTATTAGCAATACTGCTGGCATGTACAAGACTGTAGACACCAGGTGAGTATGTATCAGCACACTACTGATGTGCACAAGACTATTGACTCCAGATGTGCGTGTGTGTGTGTGTGTGTGTGTGTAAGTGCGGAAAACACATTCTGGTGGAGGCTGAGGTGATGCGTGCGAGGCCCATTCGCATGCCGTTCATGGGTGTTCCTCTCAGCGAGAAAATAACACAC
>PYXC01001041.1:205000-215000 GCA_015244755.2 Tenualosa ilisha
TTCTACTCATCTTTTCTACACATTCTTTTCTGCCTTCTGTCTATCTTGCTTTATCTGTTTCCTTATGCCTCCTCTTCTCCTCTCTCTCTCTCTCTCTCTTCCCTCTCTTGTGTCCTTTTCTCCTCAAAGACGAGCCCCTGAAGGCCACTGCATTATTCCCTTGGGAAGCAGAAACCCTGTACATTGGCAGAGAGAGCAGAGAGAGAGAGGTAGAGAGAAAGAGAAAGAGAGAGAGAGAGAGAGAGAGAGAGAGAGAGAGAGAGAGTGAAAGGGAGTGAGCGCTATTTACTGTTTTTGGGGCCAGTGACAGAAAACAGCTGCACAGTGGCACGTCAGGATGCTTCAATTAACGCGGCCCTCCAGGATGGTGGCCTGGGTGAAGTTTAGTCACTGTAGCACGACCTCGCCTGATTGGGCACTTCACTGCAGCAGTCTGCTGCGTTGGCACAAACACAAGACACACATGAGGCTCCAAGCAGGCTTTGAAGTGAGAACTCTGACCAGCTCTACAGCCTGGCGACATGGTGAGTGCTTACACAGATCCTTCTGGAAAAGAATAAAGAACATCACACACACACACACACACACATGCACAGAGGCGGTGAGCACTTACCCAGATCCCTCTGGAAAAGAATGGAGAGTGTGCATCACCGGCACAGGGGAATTATAATGAAAGAGCAGCACTGTCTCACACACACACACACACACACACGCACACACACACATTTTTACACAGACACACACACACACACACACACACTCATGCACATACACATGCATACACTCACACACACACACACACACACACACACACACACACACACACACACACTCACACACAGCACTCACATCCAACTGCAACTCAGCAGTTAGGTATGTCATGCTTCTGTGGGGAACAGCAAATACCTAGAGACACTGGCCCTAATGTGCCGGCAGCTAAAGCTAACGCTAACTCTAACTGAATGGCGTCGTAGTTAACAAAAGGAAGTGAGCTTCTGATGCCTTTTAGTGAATGGAAGCGGCATGTTCGCTATTTGCTCCATGTTGTAAGATCATCTCTCTGCTGACAGCACTTGGCAAGCTCTATTAGATTTACTAGGTGGTGATCAGAATTACTCCTAAACTCCAAAAGATTTTTTTCGGTTAGGAAACATCTTTCTATAATACCAAAAATCCTGAATCCCAAATCCTAAATTGAGATCAGATTTAGTTAGGAAATCTATGTAATGTGCCCCTGATCTTATTACCCCAAAATATGCCCGAAGGCTTCACCAAGATGGCCGCAGAGTGAAGGGACTCTCCTTAAAGGCCACTGGCTGTCCGCTGCTTAAGATTACTTAACATGGATGTTTTTGGAGATGGTGTGAATTCAGTTTCCCCTTGATGACAGTCACGATGATGGGTGCCCATGTAGCTGTAGGTAAGTTACAGAGTGCAAAAATGGATTCCTGCGTTGGCCTTGGTGAAGCTATATTCACTAAGGCTAAGAAGAGATGTCACATGGCAAGATCAGTGGGCCCTGCTCCAGTCTCTTCTTCTGGCACACACACACACACACACACACACACACACACACACACACAGGCATTGGATGTGGAGGTCAAGGGAACACACACAATACATGAGCATGGGTGTCTGAGCAACATGAGAGGCTATACATTGAATCCAACAATGTTTTCCTCAAGTGGACAAGCGAGACAAACACAGAGACCCTCAACAGAAGCCCACAAACACACACACACACACACACACACACAGAGAGATCATCAGTGAACAGTCTGAACCTCTCATGAGCAGGGGCCCTAGGGTCCACTTGAAACTGTTGTAGCCTTTATGAACTCAGATAAAGATGTTGATGAACACACACACACACACACACACACACACACACACACAGAAAGAGAGGGGGGCATTCTAATGCCCTTTCTATGCTCTATAGCCTGTTTCAAGAGAGTTTGATGTTTTGCGTCATAACTGTTCCCATAGGCTTTCTCTTTTAGCGTTCTATATGTTCCATATGTTCTGTATGTTCTATATGTTCTGTATGTTCTGTATGTTCTATATGTTCTGTATGTTCTGTATGTTCTATATGTTCTGTTTGTTCTGTATGTGGTCTTAACATAGAGCAAATAGTTTGGGAACTAAATAGAAAGTTCTTTGTATTGTTTTTATGGTCGATATGGTCTATAAAGTCCATAGGTCAGATGCAGGCTACATCACACAGAACACCCAAGGCTTACACACACACACACACACACACACACACCTGGCTCATCTGACATGTGGAGCACACTCATACACATACACACCGACTATGCTAACTGAAACCTTAGTGTACACACACTCACACACACACACAAACACACACCTGGCTCATCTGACATGTGGAGCACACTCATACACATACACACCGACTCTGCTAACTGAAACCATAGTATACACACACACACACACAATGCCTACGTACACTGATCCTCAACAAACAAATACATCCACACAGACATGCAGACACTAGTGGAGTGTGTGTGTGTGTGTGTGCGTGTGTGTGTGTGTGTTTCCTGCGGCAGTGTTTGTGAATCTGTAGTTTATCATAGCCCTGCTTCCACTGAGATTTCACCATTACTCTGCATGAATGGGATCTTTGTGCACTCACTGACTGATAGAGTCAGCAGATTAAAGCTCCCAACCTGGTGGTTCATGTCACACACACACACACACACACACACACACACACACACCACACACGCACACACACACACACACACACACACACACAAATGCACATACACCACACACTCACGTGTGTTTTGAAGACTTATGCCGGTTTAATTCTGACACTTGCATTATTTATCAAAAGGAGTGGATGTGCCTGGCAATGTAGGTAATTCCCTCTCTCTCTCTCTCTCTTTCTCTCTTTGGCTCTCGCTCTCTCTATTCCTCTCTCTCTCTCTCTCATTCTGAAACAGAAGATTACTGTATTTTAGTTATAAATCCAATATTTGCTTGTGGGAAACGTAAGGAAGTATTAATCAAATACAAAGGTGTGTTTGTGTGTGTGTGTGTGTGTGTTTGTGTGTGTGTAATGAGTGATGGAATCACTCCTCTATTGTGGCTGAACTAACAGCATTCTCAGATTTTGAAGGTGACCACATTTAATCCATGTACACACACACACACAAAAAAACAACACAGACAAATCTAGACAGTAACAGAAACACACATCACACTCTTTTGAGTTTTTTCTATTTAACCCTGTTTCATTCACACACACCCTCACAGAAATATGCACACACACACACACGCACACACACCTTAAACAATGAATCCCTTGTCTTCTCCATAAGCCCCACTCTTCCATGTCTCCCCATGTTTTATGTGTGTGCATGTGTTGTACCCATCAGTTTATACAACACATCGTCTCTCTCTCTCTCGCTCTCTCTCTCTCTCTCTCTCTTTCTCACTCTCTTCTCTCATTTTCTTCCACCCATTCCTGCATCTTCTGCTCCTGTCAGAGGACTAGTAGGTGTGTAAGAGGTGGATGCAAAACAACACAACAACAAATAGAAAACTCAACAGCACATAAAATATCACAACAGCACATAAAATATCACAACAGCACATAAAATATCACAGCAGCACATAAAATATCACAGCAGCAAATCACAAAACAAAATAACAAATGAAAATCACCATTGCAAATCTCATAACACAACAAATTCATTAAACACAACGACAAATCCTTAAAACAAATGACCAAGTTAAGAATCACGTTGACAAATTCAGACACGTTATACTGTAGCTAAAATAGGCGATCAGGAAGTCTGTTTACTTGTGTCGTCTCCAGCTAAGGCTCTGCTCAGTGAAATGCAGAGTAGTTAGTCACTGATGGTACAGCCTACAGCAGGCTAGGCAAGGGATCCTTTAATGTGGATCGCTAAAAGTTTGGGAGGGATCACAAAATGAGCAAGGCACCAGATGACTGTTAAACATTTGAACAGTGCTTGCATCTCAGTTCCCCACTGCAGACCAATGGCGTTGGCCTCTCAGACATTCAAGGCTAGGCTAGTCCAGAGACAGTGAGAGTCAGGGGGACTGTGGCTAGGCTAGTCCAGAGACAGTGAGAGTCAGAGGGACTGTGGCTAGGCTAGTCCAGAGACAGTGAGAGTCGGAGGGACTGTGGATAGGCTAGTCCAGAGACAGTGAGAGTCAGGGGGAGTGTGGCTAGGCTAGTCCAGAGACAGTGAGAGTCAGAGGAACTGTGGCTAGGCTAGTCCAGAGACAGTGAGAGTCAGAGGGACTGTGGCTAGGCTAGTCCAGAAACAGTGAGAGTCGGAGGGACTGTGGCTAGGCTAGTCCAGAGACAGTGAGAGTCAGAGGGACTGTGACTAGGCTAGTCCAGAGACAGTGAGAGTCAGAGGGACTGTGACTAGGCTAGTCCAGAGACAGTGAGAGTCAGAGGGACTGTGGATAGGCTAGTCCAGAGACAGTGAGAGTCGGAGGGACTGTGGCTAGGCTAGTCCAGAGACAGTGAGAGTCAGAGGGACTGTGGCTAGGCTAGTCCAGAGACAGTGAGAGTCAGAGGGACTGTGGATAGGCTAGTCCAGAGACAGTGAGAGTCAGAGGGACTGTGGCTAGGCTAGTCCAGAGACAGTGAGAGTCAGAGGGACTGTAACTATCCATAAAGCCAACACAGAAGCACAGGAGTGTGTGTCTGAAAAAGCCTCCATAATGTGAACAAAAAGCCACAGGAGTGTGTGTCTCCATAATGAGAACACAGATGCATGGGAAAGGAAGAGATGCACAGAGAAAAAGAAGAAAGAGAGAGAAAGATGCACAGGAAAACAAGGAAAGAGTGAGGGATGACTAAGAATGCAAAGAGAGAGAGTTAAAGGAAGGAAAACTGTGGGAAAAAGACAGTTGAGGAAAGGTGGAGAAAAGCGAGTGAGTGAAAGACAAGAAAAAAAGGCTCCTGGTCCAGACGGTTCAATTCATTTCATTCATCAAAGTCTCCCCTCGCTTTAGCCCTGACGCAGACGCACAGGAAAAAATCCATTTGTCTGTGGAGAGCTCAAGCTTTGCCGTGTGTGTGTGTGTGTGTGTGTGTGTGTGTGTGTGTGTGTATGTCGGGTGTGTGTGTGTGTGTGTGTGTGTGTGTGTGGTGGGGGGGGGGGGGGGGTGGGGGGTTGCTCCCAGTGGTGTCCACTGGTGCCCCATTTTCTTGCAGAGTTTTCCCGCCGTCCCCAATGTTCCATAATGTGCTGTCTTTGTCTTTCATAGAATGTGGCTCTCTCTTCCTCCCTCCCTCTCTCTCTCTTCCTCCTCCCTCTCTCTCTCTTCCTCCCTCCCTCTCTCTCTCTTCCTCCCTCCCTCTCTCTCTCTTCCTCCCTCCCTCTCTCTCTCTTCCTCCCTCCCTCTCTCTCTCTCTCTCTTCCTCCCTCCCTCTCTCTCTCTTCCTCCCTCCCTCTCTCTCTCTTCCTCCCTCCCTCTCTCTCTCTTCCTCCCTCCCTCTCTCTCTCTCTCTCCTCCCTCTCTCTCTCTTCCTCCCTCCCTCTCTCTCTCTTCCTCCCTCCCTCTCTCTCTCTTCCTCCCTCCCTCTCTCTCTCTCCTTTCCTCCCTCCCTCTCTCTCCCCTTTCTCTCCCTCCCTCTCTCTCTCTCTCTCTTCCTCCCTCTCTCTCTCTCCTTTCCTCCCTCCCTCTCTCTCTCTCTCTTCCTCCCTCTCTCTCTCCTTTCCTCCCTCCCTCTCTCGCTCTCCCTCTAGAACTTTTTCTGCCGATAAGGAGAATAGACCCGATCCCATGCCTGCTCTTCCGCCGATACACACACCACAGACTGCTCACCACACACACACACACACACACACACACACATACACACAGGCAGAAAAATATGAGCTCATTGGTGTTGGGGAAGAGGCTTCCTTTATGGCGCCGTAATGAGTGAAAGTCTAATCTGGGGTCGGCTGGCTTTATGAAAAGAGCCCAATGTTCCAGTGGAGGGAAGAGAAATGGCACATTTGAATGGAGACGCGTAATGTGTGTGTGTGTGTGTGAGTGTGTGTGTGTGTGTGTGTGTGTGTAATATACTTAGTTAAAGTGGCCCCACAGCTTCCTACCAATGCTTCATCACACACCACACCATTACACAGGATCCCAAAGCACCATTCACACACTCTCCTTTTGTATGGGGAGAAGAATAGTGTGCGTGTGTGTGTGTGTGAGAGAGAGAAAGAGAGAGATGTGTGGACCTACCTGTGTATGACTTGTATGTATATATATATATATATATATATATATATTTACATAGTGTGTGTGTGTGAGGGTAAGTGTGTGTGTATTGAGTACAGTACATTTATTACCTGATTAAATGTCTGTGTTTATGTGCATTAAGATGACATGATAAATGATCTGACCCTTTCTTTCCTTCCTTGTGGTCCTTTATTTTTCCTCTCTCTGTCTCTCTCTCTCCCTCACTCACTGTCTCTCTCTCTCTCTCTCTCCCCTGTAATCCTTTCCTTCTTGCTGGTGAACTCAGCCCAGATCAAAGGTTGTCTGATAAACTGACATCCCCCCCCCCCTCCTGTTCTCTATCTCTCTCTCTCTTTCCGCCTTGTTAATGTTGGATCCCCAGTCTGTCCCCCCACCCCCTCTGAAACAGGTATTTTGAGGAGAGGTGACATTTGAGGGCAATGCCACGATGAGTTGAATCAAGATGAGAAAACTTGAGGAGAGGAGAGGAGGAGGGGAGAGGAGAGGAGAAAAGAGGAGGGGAGGGGAGAAGAGAGAAGAGAAGAGAAGAGAAAAGGAGAGGAGCAAAGAGGAGAGGAGGGGAGAGAAGAGAAGAGGAAAGGAGAGGCGAGGCGCGAGAAAAGGAGAGGAGAAGAGCAAAGAGGAGGGGAGGGGAGAGAAGAGAAGAAAGGCGAGCAAAGGGGAGGCGAGAGAAGAGTGAAGAGGAGAAAGGCGAAGAGGAGGGGAGGGGAGAGATTGCCTCAGGGCCTCTCACAGCACCTAAAGCCTAGTGGCTACAGCCGACTCCAGCAGCCCAGATCAGGGCCAGATCAGAGCCGGATCAGGGCCAGGTCAGAGCCAGAGGTATAAGATGCCACCATGGACACCTGATATTAAGCTTAAGGCTAGAAAAACTCTTGGAGGAAAAACATGACCAGAACAAGAAATCAGCCTCAGCGCAGTAACGCTAACATAACCACATTCTGCTGGGTGCAGACTGCCGTCTGTTGTTCTTCGGCTGGAGTGAGGAATATTGTAAACTACTGCTGTGCTCCAAAGCTACTCAGAGCTGACATACTGTATAAGGTAAAGATGTTTTAAAGTCTGGAATACCTGTATCTAATCCTCTCACCGACTGATACATTGGTTTAAAAGAGATACAGAGATGTTATTATTGCAGATTGTTAAATATTGTCCAATTATGGATAAGAGGTCCTTTTGTGTGGGCACATGACTGTGTCTGCAATGCATGATGGGATACTCTCCTCATCTGTCACCCCCTTTGCATGAAGGTGTGACACGAGGAGCTTCACCCACCCCCACACACACACTCACACGCACACACACACACACACACACCCCGCCAACCTGTCTGGCTTCCTCTGTCCCAGCCTTGGCTGTGTTATTGGAGAGGAATATTAATTTGATACTTACTCCAGCGGCTCAATTAGGGGATCATTGAGAAATCACCCCCTCCTGCTACCTAATCCTATTTTAATTTAAGAGGGTTTGGTTACATTACATCAGACAGATGGAGGTGCAGGTGAAGGAAGCTAATTATTAACGCATCACAAAAATGGAACCGCAGCGACCGTAATGTCCATAGTATAGGGGCTTAGAGATCACAGCTGGATTTATGGATTTGATCAGATTTGCCCACCAGGGCGTGGGAAGTCAGGAGAAAGAGTGTCTGGAGGTGTGTCTTGGAATTTGTTGCTTTGAAGTGAGTTTCAGGTGTGTGTGTGTGTGTGTGTGTGTGTGTGTGTGTTTGTGTGTGTGTATGTACGTCTTAGTATGTGTGTGTGTGTGTGTTTGTGTATTTGTGCGTGTTTGTTTGTGTATATGTACGTCTCAGTATGTATGTGTGTGTGTGTGTGTGTCTAAGTGAGTGTGAGTGTGTTTAGTCAAAGTGCTCTTTGTGCCCCATCACTCAGTCATTGCTGAAGGTAAAACTCACAATTCACTCCCTCCTTTTAAGATAGTACTCCCCTTAAACAAACGTGCACAAACACACACACGCACATACACAAACACACACACACACACACACACACATGACCTTCTCTGTGATCTCTACCTTCATCCCCTCCAGTCTAAGAGAATATCATTACACACATCTCTCTCTCTTTCAGAAATATGAGCCCCAACACTTAGCTTCTGAAGTAAGGAAGTGACTCAGAGTGACTCAGGAACACACACACACACACACACACCACACACACACCACACACACACACACACACAAATGACTTTCGGTAAAAACCCCAGAAATGTGTGTGATTATGCACACATGCTCTCACAGACACACAGACACACACACACACCTGAGGGGATGTTTGAGGTATGACTGGTAAGGTATCCCACACACACGCACACACACCCTCAGGTTAGACACTGTACAGTAACACACACACACACACACACACACACACACACACACACACACACACACACCCTCAGGTTATACACTGTACAGTAACACACACACGCACACACCTTTAGGTTAGACACTCTAGAGTAACTCCAGCCCCGTCCATCAGAGGTCATGAACAGGTCAGCTCCTCCTACAGCAGAGAGCGGAACAGTGTCATGTGCAGGGTCACAGGAAGGTCAGAATGGTGTCCTAGCAACCTGATGACTCCACCACCATAGATCTTATATAGTAATCTCCTACAGATACAGAACTGGGGTCCAAAATGTATGTGATTGGCACCACCATCTTCCCAGGGAAAACACCAAACCACAAATAAATAGAAGCCAATGGAGAAATATGTAAATATGTCTCTGAGTGGAAATGAATCAAATACTGGCGTTGTGTGTGTGGACAGATGATAGGACCATCTAGACATGTGCTATGAGGCTTCAGTTACCCTAACAGTGTGTTCAGTGTGCTCAGTGTGTTCAGTGTGTTCAGTGTGCTCAGTGTGCTCAGTGTGTTCAGTGTGTTCAGTGTGCTCAGTGTGTTCAGTGTGCTCAGTGTGCTCAGTGTGTTCAGTGTGCTCAGTGTCAGTGTGCTCAGTGTGCTCAGTGTGTTCAGTGTGCTCAGTGTGCTCAGTGTGTCAGTGTGTTCAGTGTGCTCAGTGTGCTCAGTGTGCTCAGTGTGTTCAGTGTGTTCAGTGTGCTCAGTGTGCTCAGTGTGTTCAGTGTGCTCAGTGTGCTCAGTGTGTTCAGTGTGCTCAGTGTGCTCAGTGTGCTCAGTGTGGTGCTCAGTGTGCTCAGTGTGCTCAGTGTGTTCAGTGTGCTCAGTGTGCTCACACCAAGAGCTACTAAACCTGTAAAACTGCTTTTGTTGCTCATAAAAACAGCTGCTAAATTCTGTGTTCGCTCATATCACTCTAATCACTCATGATGTGCCCACTGACATTTCATTTACAGCCAAAACGCATCATAGCTAATTTGCATAAAGTTGAGCAGTTTTTAACTTCTTTTAGTCGCTCTAGTCGCCCAAGTTATGTCACTCGTCTTTAGTCGCCCAAGTTTTAACTTCTTTTAGTCGCTCTAGTTGCCCAAGTTATCTCACTCGTCTTTAGTCGCCCAAGTTTTAACTTCTTTTAGTCGCTTTAGTCACCTAAGTTATGTCACTCGTCTTTAGTCACCCAAGTTTTAACTTCTTTTAGTCGCTCTAGTCGCCCAAGTTATGTCACTCGTCTTTAGTCACCCAAGTTATAACTTCTTTTAGTTGCTCTAGTCACCTAAGTTATGTCACTCGTCTTTAGTCGCCAAGTTTAACTTCTTTATCGTCTTCCAGTTTGTCTCGTCTAGTCACCAGTATAAC
>PYXC01001041.1:220000-227500 GCA_015244755.2 Tenualosa ilisha
TGTACACACACACACACACACACATACACGCACACACACACACACACACACACTCACACACACGTATGTTTCACAGGCACAAGTGCTTTGCATTCAACAACATCTTGTCACTCATGTACACACACACACACACACACATACACACACACAAGAGCATGTGAGAGGGGCTGAGTGGTGAGAAATCCTACTCCTTGCTCAGAATGCTGCTTCCTCCAGCTGCCCCTTCCCTCAAATCTGGACCAGGCCTCTGCGCTCCATGCTGCTCTATCTGGACCAGGCCTCTGCGCTCCATGCTGCTCTATCTACACCAGGCCTCTGCGCTCCATGCTGCTCTATCTACACCAGGCCTCTGCGCTCCATGCTGCTCTATCTACACCAGGCCTCTGCGCTCCATGCTGCTCTATCTACACCAGGCCTCTGCGCTCCATGCTGCTCTATCTGGACCAAATGTGATCAAATGGCAAAAGAGATGAGACTGGAGCTCCCTTGTTGAAGGGAAATCTGCAAATAGGCTATTCACAAAACAAAACAAAACAAACCAGAAGTTCACGTAGTACTAGAGAGCTTACTAGATTCCAGAATTAATATTACTCACTGAAACAGTTTCACCACATTGTTTCACTAGAGGCTGATCAGTTTGAATGGAGTAGTAGCCTACACTTCCACAAATGATCAGTGTCCTTTGTGAAATATCCTTTGTCAACTCCAGCCATCTCCATCAATGAGCATAACGTCTGATTATTTAAAGTGCGACTGTCTTGACAACTGAAGAGGGCACAGATGAATTCTCTGTGGATCTGTGTGAGCCCCACACTGTGTGACCCGTGCAGTGAGCGATGTTATGGGGCAAGACGGCAACCGCCCCGGCCTGTAGATGGAAAACACTCCTCACTCCCAATAAATTCCACCCGGTCTGCTCCACACTCCAGCCCCATTTGGACTGACCAGGAGTGTGGAGAAAAAGCACGTTGTTAGGGGCGCATTGACAGGGCTGCAGTGAGGAGTGTGTGTGTGTGTGTGTGTGTGTGTGTGTGTGTGTGTGTGTGTGTGATATTGTCTCCTCCTGACAATGCTACTGATGATAGGCTTTATTTGCACAATAGTGTTCTTAGTACTCAAGGCCCCTCCACTAAAGTCACCCAGGAAGAGTCCAGCCACATAAAAGCTCTTCAGAGTCTACCTGTCTCTACTCTTTGGGTGACCTCCACATACAGACACACACACACACACACACACACACACACACACACCAGACTGATTTTACCTAAAGAAAAGTTTTGCATGAAAATTGTGCTGATGACCTTTGGAGGAGAGCTGGCACAGGATGTGTGTGTGTGTGTGTGTGTGTGTGTGTGTATTGTGAGGAAGAGAACACGACTGAAGTCCAATTACAGTTGCCAAGCAGACAGTTTTCTTATTCACTGATGTCTAAAACACAACAGACAGAGGTACTAATGAACTCCTGTGTGTGTGTGTGTGTGTGTGTGTGTGTGTGTGCGTGTGTGTGTGTGTGTGTGTGTGTGTGTGTGTGTGTGTGTGTGTGTGTTGGGGGGGGGGGGGTTGGGTTAAGAGAGAGATAGAGAGAGACCAAATGTATCTGTGTGTGTATGTGTATATGCGTGTGCGCACATGTGTATGTGTGTGAGAGAGACCGAATGTGTCTGTGTGTGCGTGCATGTGTGTGTGAGCAAGTGTGTGTGTGAGAGGGAGATTGAGTTTATCAGCTGGCAGACAGCTGGTGTGCTGTCCCATTGTCTTCTGTGTCAGACATTTCACTGCAGAGCCGACTTGATTTCCTTGTCCTGCAGCCTCAGATCATATCATCAGTACAACTCAATAACACAACACATGGCCATCGCAGAGGAAGAAGCAAGAAACACACACACACACACACACACAACACCTCTCTCGCTCTCTCTCTTAGACACACACACACACACAGCACCTCTCTCTCTCTCTCTCTTAGACACACACACACACACACCACCTCTCTCGCTCTCTCTCTGAGACACACACACACACTCAAGCACAGGGTTGAAATTCCAGCAATATCTGTGATCTTGTAGGACCATCTGTTGAAACACTAGACACTGAAATTGTGTTTGTTTCATGAGAGCGGAAGTGAGTTGGTTAAGTTCAGGAAGTCAGAACCAGTAAGAGTGAAAAGGCCTCCTGGTATAATCTGCCACTCACCACACCAGAACATGACTGGATGTGGACGTGTGTGTGTGTGTGTGTGTGTGTGTGTGTGTGTGTGTGTGTGTGGATATCTATATGGAAACACAGTAATGCTTCAGATTATGAACCGTGAGGTGCTGGGTAAGAAGTGGGTAAGAACGTATGTGTGTTTGCAGAATTACAGTGTCAGTCCCAAGCAAGTGAGCTTAATAACAACAGAGCCATCAAAATAAAAACACCTGCACTCACTATCTATTTTTGAACTTGAATGACCCTCATATCAGGAAAACAAATTAACTAAGATACTGAAAGGGACTGAAAAATGCCTCAAAGATGTCTTTCTCTTTCTGACTTGCTCTCTCTTTTTCTCTCTTGTTCTCACTCTGACACACACACACACACACACACACACACACACACAGCACAAATGGCCCCAATTTAGCCAACATTTATACGATCTGACATGTATACAAAATATAGAGCATTAAAGGATTTTGTAGCATGCATTGCTTTTCCACATGGACAAATCCGATTAGAGTTGCAGCCTCTCCTGCTGACCACAGGACAGAACCACAGAGGAGTAGAGAAAACGAGGGGAAGGAAGAGAATGAGAAGAGTGATGGACTGAGAAAGAGAAATGGTGGAGAGAGAGAGAGAGAGAGAGAAAGAGAAAGGTAACTAGAGAAATAGAGGGAGAGTAATGAACAGACAAAAACAAGAGAGAGAGTGAGAGAAAGGAACAAGCCTTTGCATCTACTGTGAGCTTGAGGAACAGCATAGACTCTCTTCAGGAGTGTTTAATACACCTTTCACACAGAAAACAACTTCAGCTTGATATTTAAAAAAAAAATCACTAAAATTCTTTTTTTTTTAATCCAAGATGAAACTTGTATTTGAATCCTGTAAGACCAGGATCAAACGAGAGGTTGCAGACGTCTCTTTCTCTGTGTGTGTGTGTGTGTGTGTGTGTGTGTGTGTGTGTCGGTCACAGCGAAGGAGAAGACACAGACTTACAGATGGACAAAGAGCAGAGCTCACTCCCCCTCTCTTCCATCTCCTAACTATACAGATTTATTCTCCTTTCTTGAATCACCTGCAGCCAGCTATTGCAGTCGCACCATTGCTAGTTAAGTTGCACCGCACTTAGTGGCTACTAAATCAAGTCATTGTCGCGTTTAATGACGTTGTCACTATTAAAAACCAATCAGTATCACCATTTGATGATATCAGAGGCTAGTCACAGAAGTCCATATGTTCCTGGTGTATGCTGAAACACAACCTTGTTGTATGGAATAAAATGACTCTTGATGATGAAATTACAGACGTTATGTAACTGAATTATTGTCTCGGGAATATTTTGTCCACTGCTGTAGGCTTGCCGTTGTGGTTAAACTGTTGAAGTCATGTTAACACTAGCAGGTCTCTTTATTTGAAATGGGAGCTGGGAGCTTTCTCCACGTCCAGCATCTGTGTGCTAAAGGCCGGTCCAGCATCTGTGTGCTAAAGGCAGGTAGATGTTTAGTATTTGTACCGTTAGACCCATATGGTTTCCAGTGACTCCACAGGATTCAAATACTGCTCAAATGATTCAAATGCTGCTCAAATGATTCAAATACTGCTCAAATGATTTAAATACTGCTCAAATGATTTAAATACTGCTCAAATGATTCAAATACTGCTCAAATGATTTAAATACTGCTCAAATTATTTAAATACTGCTCAAATGATTTAAATACTGCTCAAATGATTTAAATACTGTTCAAATGATTTAAATACTGCTCAAATGATTTAAATACTGTTCAAATGATTTAAATACTGCTCAAATGATTTAAATACTGCTCAAATGATTTAAATACTGTTCAAATGATTTAAATACTGTTCAGATGATTTAAATAATGTATATTGGTGTTGTATGCAACCCTTCTCAATTTCTACAGTGTCAAATTAAATGTATCTGCCATTTATATTAGATAAACACGTTATCAAATGACTTAGGACGGGTCTTACACAGGGCTGAAATGGTGTCATTTTAAGATGTAACTTAGTGGAGCTTGGTTCCATTTGTTTGTTATTAGCATCTTAGAGTTTTCTATTTTACATGGATGAATAGTAATGTTATGAGTTGTATGTCATTAGTATTGTCATGTTCACAGTGTAAGAGCTCTTGGCATGTCTGTAAAGTCTTTGAAATTGTTTTGGAAATGGAGAGAGTAACTGAGGAGGAGAGGCTGATAATGAGAGATGGAAATAGAAAAAGATAAGGAACGAGAGAGAGAGAGAGAGAGAGAGAGAGTGAATGAGTGAGACTGATGAACAGGGACTGACTGGGAGGTGACTGGGAAGAAAGAAAGAAAGAAAGAAAGAAAGAAAGAAAAATGTCAGAGGGGGAGGAGAGGAGCAGAGAAAGAGAGTGTTTTTTTTCTAAACTGTTTATGCTTGTTCATCAATTTGTTTTGTTATTATTATAATTGTAAGAATAAGGTTTTACTGTTATTATTATTATTATAAGCTACAGCTGCATGTTGTTGCCATCTAGGTTACATATCTGTCTATGCTGTCTATTTTGTCATGCCAATGAAGCACCTTTGAAAGGACAGAAGAGATGCGAGGGAGAAGAGGAGTGATGTTTTCCAGTCTTTGAAAGGACAGAAGAGAGGGAGAAGAGGGAGAAGAGGAGTGATGTTTTCCAGTCTTTGAAAGGACAGAAGAGAGGGAGAAGAGGAGTGGTGTTTTCCAGTCTTTGAAAGGACAGAAGAGAGGGAGAAGAGGAGTGGTGTTTTCCAGTCTTTGAAAGGACAGAAGAGAGGGAGAAGAGGAGTGGTGTTTTCCAGTCTTCCGCAGACAAAGAGACACGCAGCAGGTGGCAGAGAGAAAGCCTCCCCCTCTGACCTTGATGAAGAGACGCAATAAACACTCACTTCAAGGAAATAAACACACACGCAGAGATGAAATAACACACACACACACACACACTCACACGCACACACACACACGCACGTATGCACACACACACATACACACGCACACACTCAGACGCACACACACACACTCACATGCACGCATGCATACAAACACACACACACACACACACTCACACGCGCACACACACACACACACACACACACACACTCACATGCACGCATGCACACACACACATACACACGCACACACTCACATGCACGCATGCACACAAACACACACATACACACACACACACACACACTCACACTCACACGCACACACACACTCACACGCATGCATGCACACACACACACGCACACACACACTCACACTCACATGCACGCATGCACACACACACACACACACACTCACACGCACATGCACACACACACACACACACACACATACACATGCACACACTCACACGCACGCATGCACACACACACACACACACACACTCACACGCACACACATACACACACACACACACACTCACACGCACGCATGCACACACACACGCACACACACACTCACATGCACGCATGCACACACACACATACACACGCACACACTCACACGCATGCATGCACACACACACACACTCACACGCACACACACACACACACACTCACACGCATGCACACACACACACAGATGCTCCAGCAAGATATTGGATGTCATTGTAAACAAAACAGAGAGTCTTGTCTTGGCATTGCAGCCCTGACATCTGTCAATATGTCCTACCGGCACCCCGCCACACACACACACACACACACACACACACGAACATGTAGAAGAAAAGGCCTGAGACCCAGGCCCCCCCGTACTCACTCTCTCTCCATCTTCCTCCGCTTCTTCTTCTCTCTCCCCCTCGGCCCTCTCTATCCCCCTCTCCCGACACGAGCGCTGGGCGATCGGCGCAGCTGTGCAGAGAATACAGGAGCGAGGGAGCAGAGAGGGGCGCCAGAGGAGAGAAAAGCGGCGAGCGAGGGAACGAGGGATGAGAGAATAGGGGTGAGAGATGGATGGCGAAAAGAGGGAGAATGTCAACTGTCAGTCAGTCAGTGTTTGACAGGAGAATCAGCAGAAACCATCAAATACATGTCAGTAAAATAGAGAGAGAGAGAGGGAGAGAGAAAAGAGAGGGAGAGGACAGTGAGAGCGATAGGAGAGAGAGAATCCAGTGGCAGTGGTGAGCTATGGTTGCCTATTGCTACCTGTTTTAAAAGTCTTTTAGTCTCTCTCTCTCTCTCTCTCTCTCTCTCTCTCTCTCACTCTATCTTTCTCTCTCTCTCTCTCTCCCCTCTCCTCTTAGACCATACCCATCATTCCTCCACTCCTTCTCTCTTTTCTTTTGTTCTTTTCATCTCCTCTCTCCTTCCTCACCCTGTGACGTGCACTCCTCCCTCTCTCCCCCTTTTAATCTTTCCAACCTTTTCTTCTCTTCTATCCATCCCTCTCCTCTTGTGTCTTCTCCCTCTTTCTTTCCTCTCCTCTCTCCATCTCTCCTCTAATCACCATCCTTTCTCCTCTCTTTTCTTTTCTCCTCTCCTCCAATCCTTTCCTCCCATCCTCTCCTCTCTCCTCTCTACTATTCCTCCTCTTCTCTTCTTTTCTTTTCTTTTCTTTTCTTTGTTTATTTGGTAGGGACATTGCTTCTTAATAACCATTAGTAAAACTGCATAGTGTGAAAACGCTAGTGTTAGCATAACTGCTAGTGTTAGCATAACTGCTGTTGTCCCTTGGCAGGTGACAGAAATAGCCCATCTACAGACACACACAACAACTGTCCATTTCCTGAGGACAAGACCAAACAATGACAATACCACAACAAAACACAACACAACTAGAGGAAGACAAAGACAACACTAAAACACACTCTACGCAAAGAACAGAGTAAATGAACACACTTAAGGTACCGCATGAAATATATGGCATGAAAAATCAGCCATAGTTTACCATGGGCTTTAGACCGCTGGTGAGCAGGGGGTCTCTTTAATGCAAGAGGTAGACTGTAAGGTAGACTGTTCTAGATGGCACAGTTTGTCCAAAAGTGTGTGTCTGAACAGTATTATACAGTCAGCTTTTTACGCAGCCCTTGTGATGCCACCCTCAGCTCTGTTGAAGAATTAGTTTAATGTTTGTGGGGCAAGCCCATGGAGGGCTTTATAGATAAAACATCAACACTTAGAAATCTTACAGTTCTCAAAGCTCAAAAGACTGCTTTTAATGTCTCCTCCTCTCCTCTTCTCTTTCCACCTCTCCTCTCCTCTCCTCTCCTCCTCTCCTCTTCTCTTTCCTCCTCTCCTCTCCTCCTCTCTCTCTCTCTCTCTTTCCCTCTCTCCTCCTCTTCATCCCCCT
>PYXC01001041.1:232500-235000 GCA_015244755.2 Tenualosa ilisha
TTATTTATGTGTGTAACATCCTGAGTTGGCCGCTTGAGCTTTCTCTCTCTCTCCTCTCTCCCCCTCTCTCTTTCTCTCTCTCCCTCTCTCCCCCCTCTCTCTTTCTCTCTCTCCCGCTCTCGCTCTCTCTCTCTCTCTCCCTCTCTCCCTCTCTCTTTCTCTCTCTCCCTCTCTCGCTCTCTCTCTCTCTCCCTCTCTCCCTCTCTCTTTCTCTCTCTCCCTCTCTCGCTCTCTCTCCCCCTCTCTCTCTCCCTGTTTCTTTCTCTCTGCTGCTGTGGGCTAGTCACTGACTGCATCATGCATAAATATGCTGGGCCAGAAAAACAAACACCGATTAGTTTTGATTTGTTTGTGCTCTCACTCACTCACACACACACACACATGTACACACACACACACACACACACACACACACATGCTCTCACTTTCTCGTCAGGCCACAGAGGCACACTGGGCTCACACCAACCAAGGGGACCAGATGGAAAAGCAAGCTGTCACACACACACACATATGTACACACACACACACACACACACACGTGTACGAGTCCCTGGATAGCAGCGACAGACTTCAGTGTCATTACAGAGGGGTTACGGCAGCTTGTAAAAGCCTTGTTAACACAAAGCCCTGTTCAGATGTTAATTGGCTAATTGACTAATTAATTTTTCTATAAAGGCATGTGGAGCCAAAAGAGCCTGTGCTAATTGAAAGTGACTATTGGTTTAATTACGTGGGGGTTGGTGGTGGGGTGTGGGTTTGCTCGTAGTCTGATGGCTCATGATCAGGATCGGAGATTTCCGGATGTTTCCGTGCTCTGGCGGTCTGAGTTTTTCTCAATCTTTCTGCATCCCCCTTTCTTTTCCATCACAAAATGAAATAAGTGTTGAGTAATGACTGAACTCTCATCAACACAGCATCATAAAGGATCAAACAGCACATACACAACATCGTTACATCAAGACCAAGGCACGTAGCCATTACCTGGAAAACAGCTGAGGATACATGATATACACAGCGACCATACTATACAACAACATCGTGATATAGCACAGCTACGTTGTATACAAGAGACCCAATGAGGGCCGTTGTATACCTGTGAATATAGCACAGCTGAGGGCCGTTGTATACCTGTGAATATAGCACAGCTGAGGGCCGTTGTATACCTGTGAATATAGCACAGCTGAGGGCCGTTGTATACCCGTGAATATAGCACAGCTGAGGGGCACTGGTATACTGTGTGAATATAGCACAGCTGAGGGCCGTTGTATATGTGTGAATATAGCACAGCTGAGGGGCACGTGTAGGTTAGGGGAGAGAGGAGTTAAACCCCCTCAGCTGTGCTATATTCACGGAAGAGAATATTTAGATATATTTCATATATAGAATATATAAAATATTTTCCCATAATAACAACACATTATCCCTTACTTATACCACTGCTTGATCAAATTTCCTATTTAGAACCTGCTAGCGCTATGTAGAATCTGCATCATGTTTTAGATAACCCTAGATAACACACCTAGAAGTAGTTCCACTTTTCTGGCCATAGTACACTTGCACATCAATTCACCCTAATTAATGTGGGGTTAAATGAACTGTCACATTAACACAGGGTCACAATTTGACTGACATTTGCAGCACAGAAACACTGTAACTTGTAACTGAGATGGATTTGAAAGTCTGATAGTTTGGGAAACTGTGACTTTACCAAAGCTAAGACGGGATAGAATCTTTGGATGTGGCCCTCGACAACGACAGACCAAACTAACGACTCACTTTTGACCATAGCCACCATCCATTTAGAACTGGTAATGGTGGTTTATTCCAGTAAGTTCTGAATGAGTCGATGTGTGCTGGAGAGAAGTAGTTCTGCAAACGAACCTGTGTTAACTATCAAAAAATGTAAATTGTTAGCAAGACTACATAGCGCAGACGTGGTAACAGTGGTATAAGCAGGATAATGAACTCCACAGTGTGTGTATATCAGTTAATATTGCACTTATCAAGGTGTAAAGGCCTTATCACCACCTCGAGCGTGCAATATTCACGATACACACACCGCGCCGTTCATTATTTCTTACATAACAACAACTACATGAACAGCACTATCACATATCTAACATAACAGCACATAACGGATAGTGACTACATGAACAGCACTATCACATATCTAACACTATAACAGCACATGTAACCCTGGGCATAGTGACTACATGAACAGCACTATCACATATCCTAACACTATAACAGCACATGTAACCCTGGGCATAGTGACTACATGAACAGCACTATCACATATCCTAACACTATAACAGCACATGGAACCCTGGGCATAGTGACTACATGAACAGCACTATCACATATCCTAACACTATAACAGCACATGGAACCCTGGTCACAGCGATGCCCTGTAAGTGTCCCTCTGTTTAGCTGAGATCAGATCAGCCCTGGGTGGATATTTGTGCTGCTACTGTCAGACTTCAAAGACCTCATATCAGAG
>PYXC01001041.1:242500-252500 GCA_015244755.2 Tenualosa ilisha
CGTGTCTGTGTCCGTATGAATGTGTGTGTGTCTGCCTGTGTGTGTCTGCCTGTGTGTGTGTGTGTGTGTGTGTGTGTGTGTGCGCGCGTGGGCAGTGCATCAGTTCTCATTCCCTCTGATCGGGAGGCAATGAGCCGACAGTCTTTAGTGGCGACACAAAGGTCTAGTTCCCCACCTCTGCAGCGCCCAGGTTATGATGGCGGTCAAAGCCGGCAGATAACACAATGGCGGCGGGGGCAATTTCACTGGTCAGAGGGGCCGACGAGGGTGAATAAAGACCAGACCGGCCCAGACGAGATGAGACGAGACGCGGCGCTCTCCTCTCCTCTTCCCTCCATCCCCGCCTGCCGCCCGTCTTCAGACACTCATTAAAGCTCCTCGTCGGTGATACAATCTGCATGAGTGACGACTGGAGGCTTTCTGTCTTTTTAAAAAGCCATTCAGCAGGAACCAAGGAAACAATACTCCCGCAAAAAGACAATAAATAAGATTTCATGTGCATATTTGTAATTTAACATCAAAAGGCACTCCAATATAGACCTTTGTCAGAGCTACACTGTAATGAACGCCCTCCCCCCTCCCTCCTTAATCACATTCAAATTGGTTAGCGTTCAGAAAATAGAAATATGTATTAGATAGCAATAAATTTTCATCATTGGCTAAGCCTACTGCTTAATTGTCCTGTCCCAAGGCTTTGAAATTTCATTGTTCGTTAGGTGCTTAAGTCCCCCATCTCATTTTGTCTCTATGACATTAGTGCTGAGGGCTCCAAGACTGGAATAATTTGAATGGGGATTTGCATGATGGAGCCAGAGCATTAAAATATAGGGGGAAAGGCAGGAAAAGAGAGAGGGGGGGAGACATCTTCTTTCACTTCAAAAGTCACTTTGTTCAAAGTCAAATCACAATATTTAAAGATGCGCTATCTTTTTTTCTCTCTTGCTCTTTTTTTCATTTTCTTTCTGCGGGTTTTGGGTGCCAGGGCTCGTTAGTCCAGAGTGCTCGTCTTTGTTTGGGTGACTCCATCCCTAAGCTGCTCTAGATGCCTATTCTCTTCTTCCTCCTCCTCCTCCTCCTCCTCCTTGTCGGCAGGCAGGCAGGCAGTGAGTCCCTGCAGTGTTTCTCTCTTTCTCCTCAAGGGGAATCAACGGCTGGTCTGTTTTTCTCTTTTCATCTTTCACAACGTCCTCCAGTGCCAGTCGTTGTGTGTGTGTGTGTGTGTGTGTGTGTGTGTGTGTGTGTATGTGTGTGTGTTTTTGTTTGTATCATTAAGTATCAAACTTCAGTCATCGACTCAAGACGATCTTTCTTTCTCACTCTTTCTTTCTCTCTCTTTCTCTCTCTCTCTCTGTGTGTGTGTGTGTGTGTGTGTCTTCTTTAACCTTTCTCCAGACATTGTCTCATCACCCCCGCCCACAGTGTGTGGGTGTGTCATTGGCTCAGTCCAGTGTCAATGCCACAGCTCTCTCCCGAGTGTGTGTGTGTGTGTGTGTGTGTGTGGTGTGTGTGCCTGCTTTATCTTCAGCCGTGGTGCAGCAGCTAACCTCCTGATAGCGCAGGGCTAGCGTTAGCCCCAGTCTGTCTGGCTGCCTGGCTGTACCCACCCATCAGCCAGAGGGGAAAAATGCTGGGAACTGTTTGGTGTTTGTTTTGGGTGTTTGCTCTTGTTTCTTGTGGGTTTGGTCAGAATGTGAGTGTGTGTGTGTGTGTGTGTGTGTTTGTGTGTGTGTGTTTTGGAAGCAAGATGCAACATGAGGCAGTGAGGGCAAGGGGAAGAGAAAATCAAATGAAATTAAATTTAAAAATGTGCTGTTTTTGCAGGAGAGAAAAAAAGAGAGAGGTAGAGAGGGAGGGAGCGAGGGAGAGAGAGAGAGAGAGAGAGGGAGCGAGAGCATGAGAGAGAGTCACTAGCAGGATCCTGTTTGTGCCGGGGGGAGATAGAGAGAGAGAGAAAGTGAAAGAGAGAAAGAGAGAGAGGGAGCGAGAACATGAGAGAGAGAGAGAGAGAGAGAGTCACTGGCAGGATCCTGTTTGTGCTGGGGGAGAGAAAGAAAGAGGAAGAGAGAGAGAGAGAGGGAGCGAGAGCGTGAGAGAGAGAGAGAGAGAGAGAGAGAGAGAGGGAGCAAGAGCGTGAGAGAGAGAGAGAGAGAGAGAGAAAGAGAAAGAGAGAGAGAGAGGGAGCGAGAGCGTGAGAGAGAGAGAGAGAGAGAGAGAGAGAGAGAGAGAGAGAGAGAGATGCCAGAGTGATGTTGGCATGATACTGGTTGGGAATGTGCAGGGCTGGAGAAACTCTAATATGGCAGACGTGCAGACAAACAGTCTGGGCATGGCTTGGTGTTTGGCGATCACACATAGTGTACATAACTTTGTGCCTAAGTGTATGTGTGTGCGTGTGTGTGTGTGCGTGCGCGCATGTTTTGTGCATTCTTCCCTCTCTCTCTCTATGATTGTATGCATGTGTGTTGATATGAGTGTGTGTGTGTGTGTGTTTGTGTGTGTGTGTATGTGCAGGAACTAACAGTAGGTGATTTTTGTTCCTCTTGCTTAGGCTGTCTGGGACACCTCCCACCCTACTCCCACACCCACGCACACACACATACACACACACACACACACACACACACACTCAGAACCCCTAGCCAGTTTCAGCACCTGAGCTGTCTTCAGCAGGCACCATTTAAAGACAATTAGGAGCGGAAGAAATCCTAATTAATAGACAATAAGGCTTGTGAATGTTCTCCTCCGTAGACAAAAGCCCACAAAGGCTTTTTTCTTTCTGGGGCCCCGAGCAGCTGAGTGGAGCTGAGCTGAGCGCTTTCAAAGGAGCCCCACGGAGGCAGGTGAGCTTCTCCTAAATGAATTGATTATCTTAATGCCCTCCCACTGCAAATTAGGCACCATTGTCTGAGGGAGACGGACGCTGTCCCTCCAGGCGGTGCCGAGGCTGTCAATCATGGCCTACAGAGGCATGGAACCCGGAGGAGAACTGGCAAGGAAAAAGAACCTCTGGAACAGAACCTACACCATGCAGCACCAGCTGACGGAGCAGCAGAACCAGGCCGCATGTGGCTGTCTGTGTGTGTTTGTCCATCAGAGGCATTACCTTTATGCACTTGCCAGACGCCTTGATCCAAAATGAGTTCCATTTTGACAACTATCAATTACTTCAGGGCCAATTTCCCCTACAGAGACCTCAGGGTTAAGTGCCTTTCTCAAGGGCACAACAGTGGCAGCTGGGATTCAAACCCACAATTCGAGCCACTAGTATGCTAGCCAGTTTCCTTAACCTGTGTGGTGATGTCTGTGGGGAGCACAAAGGCTGATCTCAGAACAGATCGGGCTCAGATTCGGGCCACATACAGACCAGACCCCTTTCCAGCAGCTCCCTGCAGTGCAGTGCAAAAGTGTGTTGGGTTTTATCCAGACTACTCTAGACCCACAGAAGATCCATCATCAGCCGCATCCAAACCAAATTTACACCAGATCTGGCCTACAGTCAGCCCTAATACAGTCAGACCTCACTGCCTCCACCACACATAGTCCAGTCCCCCCTCCTTCCACCTCACATGGTCCAGTGTCTCCCTACCTCCACCTGAAATGGTCCAGCCCCTCCCCCCTCCTTTCACCTGAAATGGTCCAGTCTCCCCCCTCCTTCCACCTCACATGGTCCAGTGTCTCCCTACCTCCACCTGAAATGGTCCAGCACCCCCCCCCTCCTTTCACCTGAAATGGTCCAGTCCCCCCCCCCCATTCCACCTCACATGGTCCAGTCTTCCTTATCCTCTTCCTCATGAATCTGTGCTTGGAGTCGGTGTGGAGCGCTTCAGGAAACTTGTCAAACAGAAGAGCGTTTATTTCAGTACTGCTCCAGGACTTCCCCTCGTGTGTGTGTGTGTGTGTGTGTGTGTGTGTGTGTCTCCTCTCCTCTACTCCTGCCAGCCTCTCCCCGTGGCTAAGGCTGGTTGGAGCGGCCTTGTGTGTTTATTTTATGGTCCAGTAATGACTAGGTAAATATGTGCTCATAACAAACTCCTAATGAGTGCTGGCTGCCTGATCAGAGCCAGGGGGAATATAACTCACATTCAGCCAGCTCTCCTCCACCTCCCTCAGCAGGACCCGTGAAATGGGACTGGTAAGCAGTTATGGACAGATATGCAAAAGATCTAGATAGACCTGAGAGATTAGAAATCATGGTTTGTTGGCACTCTGACATGATAGAAATTGTCAATGTCATAGTTTCATATCATTTTAATAATATCTGAATATGAATATGATTATTATTCATATCTTAAATATGACTATTATGAAACCCTATTGTTGGCATTACTACAAAACTATTAACAACAACATTAACAGTATAATAATAATAATGATAATAGTTGTAAATGTATATCAATCAACACCAATAGTCTTAACCAACCAACCAACCAAACTCTCTGTGGCCCAACACACAACAGTGCTTCATGGTGCCATAAAGGGGCCTAAAGTCCTCCGAACTGAAGCTCCGTCTCTGCCATTGAATTAGAGTCTGGAGTCCCAGGCCAAAGCCCCACTGAAGCCTCTCATTGTTTCTGCTGCTTTGGGGAAGGCCTCTGCATGCAGATTAAAACATAACAATAAAGTCTGAGTGTGTATTTGGCTGTCAAAGTCCTCCTTTTCCATGTTTGCGTTCCTACAGTTGTTCCACTGGCAGTCTGTAGCTGAGAACCGTGGTTCCGAGGGCCAGACTCAGAGCGGTTCTCACCTCGACCTAACGCTCCACTCAGACTGACGCTGGCCATGTACGGCTCTAAGTTGGGCCTCGTTTCTCCATGTTCTCGTCCTTCTAGATCAGCTTTTCAACAGGAGAGACATACTCAGGAGTCACTCAAGCCTAGCCACAATCAGAGGAGAAATCAGCCCTGTCCACTGCAGTCATTGCTTTGCTTTGTGTTGATTTGCCATGTTTGTCTCCAGCAATCAGCTGACTTTTAGGGCCGCTTTTAATACCTCATTACTCATGAGAGAGAGAGCGAGAGAGAGAGAGGGAGAGGGAGAGAGAGAGGGACGGAGAGAGAGAGGGAGAGACAGAGAGACATGTGATGTTTGTGTCTCACTTGTTATTTTTGGGATTATCGTCATCATTATTTAGCAGTGGCTCACTCCCTTATTAGTGTGTTTTTGGAGGTGGATTCCAAGTCTGTGTTGTGTGTTGTTGTGGGATCCAAGTCTGTGTTGTGTGTTGTTTGGGACCCAAGCCTGTGTTGTGTATTGTTTGGGACCCAAGCCTGTGTTGTGTGTTGTTTGGGACCCAAGCCTGTGTTGTGTGTTGTTGTGAGATCCAAGTCTGTGTTGTGTGTTGTGGGATCCAAGCCTGTGTTGTGTGTTGTTGTGAGATCCAAGTCTGTGTTGTGTGTTGTTGTGGGATCCAAGTCTGTGTTGTGTGTTGTTGTGGGATCCAAGCCTGTGTTGTGTGTTGTCTCGGCTGGTTTGCTCTGCTGGTTCGCGCCGGTTTGGCTGTGTGGTTGGCTGTGTGGTTGGCTGTGCTTTTACGCTCAGGCTGAAGATAACGAGCCACTTGCTCCCAACAACCCTGTGAGCTGAGCGCTTTAACGCCTGTTCTGGACATCAGACCACAACATAACAACACAACACATTACAATACCACAACAGCACAACACACCATAGTACAATACCACAACAACACAACTTACTACAATATTACAGCACTACATCACTACCTCAGCTCATTAAACATAACACAATGCAACACAGCACAGCACAGCACAATACCACAACAACACAATACAACACTATGATACACTAAAACCACAAATGACAGACAGGCAACACAAAAGTCCAAGAACAAAACTCACTGTAATACTCTATTCTCCCACGACAACAAAATCTAATCTAAATAATTCCATAAATCCACACACAGGGGCTGAGTGAGGGCTGAGGCTTGGAGCACACACCAGTATGGCAGGGGGAGGGGCCTCTCTCCGCACCGCCACACGCCAGGGCCACGGCGGAGGCTTCATGTGGCGTCTTTATGAGGGAGACTCCTCTCCATCAGCAGGCCTGAATGCACCCCTAATTAAAAACAGTTTGGGAAAGGCAGTAATTGTGCCTTGTTAAAGCTGGCCTTTTATTCCCCCCTCGGCATGCTGGGACTCTCGAGCTCCGTCCGTCTGCTCACGGGTTGGCTTTGATGGTCAAGGGCCTGGGGGTGTGTGGTGGAACTAGTAGACCTGTGATCTCAGCCACTGTTGGTAAAAGCAGTGTGTGTGTGTGTGTGTGTGTGTGTGTGTGTGTGCGTGTGTGTACACCTCAACCTGTCCATCCTGTGATCTCAGCCAGTACTTGTAAAAGCAGTGAAGCACAGAGCTGAGGCTAGAGAGCTGTGCCGAGGCTATCCAGCGAGAGATGGCTGAAAACATCTGCTTGAGTAATTCCATAACATGAAGGCTAACGCTGTCATGAGGCTTCCCCTCCCTGGATATGCTTCCCACGACATTAACAATAGATATTTATTGCTATGATATTTGGTTGCAATGCAGAGGGTATTAACCAGCAGTAAAGTGCCCATGTGAGTAGAGGCCATAAACTCATGCAGTGAATATTTCAGCTCCAGTGACGACGTATTTCGCTTCCCTGTTACTGATGCATTTCAGAATGATAAAAATGAAATCATCTTAATTAATAAAAAGTCAGAAGTCATTAATCTGGCCGAGCCGCCTGGACTCATAGTCCTGGGTCATTACTGGGCGTGTGCGAAGCGAAGCCGAGCGGCGTGGGTAAGATATTCAAACATTCATGGACACATCTCTTCGTTTGCAATTGTTCCTCTTTCCTCTTCCTGTCATTAATTTGTGGGCTGGATGCAGGGGGGTATAATGCCCAATGTCATACACACACACACACACACACACAGATGCAGTTAAGAGATTTCCCTCTGAGGCGCATACTGATGCCTCGATGTAGCCGTAATTGGGTGCGGGCGTCTGCAAGCTGCAGCCATTCCGAGGGGCTTCGCTCAGACGTGAAACACAGCAATTATTAGTGCCCCCTGAGAAAGAGAAATATTCCTCCTCACATTCACTCGTTTGGCCTACACTACACTCCTCCACTCTCACACATCTCTCTTCTCTTTTCCCTCTGTTTGCCTCCGGAGTGTTATTGTGTTGGACTCTGCTCTGGAAATCACAGCAGTCACATCAATTGCTGCCAGGCCAGTACATGGAAGAGAGAGCATACACTCCTCTCCTCTCCTATCCTCTCTTCTCCTCTCCTATCCTCTCTTCTCCTCTCCTCTCCCCTCCTCTCCTTCTCTCTTCTCCTCTCCTCTCTTCTCCTCTCCTCTCCCCTCTCCTCCTCGCTCCTCTCCACTCCTCTCCTCTCCTTTCCTCTCCTCTAACCGCTCTCTTCTCCTCTCCTCCCCCCTTCTCCCCTCTCCTCTCCTCTCCTGTCCTCTCTTCTCCTCTCCTTCTGTCTTCTCCTCTCCTCTCTTCTCCTCTCCTCTCCTCTCCCTCTCCTCCTCTTCCCCTCCTCTCTCCTCTCCTCTCCTCTCCTCTCCTCTCCTCTCCTCTCTCTTCTCCTCTCCCCTCTTCTTTCCTTCCCTCTCTCCTATTTCCTCTGTTCACTGCAATAAGACATTAATAATTTATGGGCCACTTTAGTGGTGATCGTGTGTGTGTGTGTGTGTGTGTGTGTGTGTAATTTGACACTTGTGTGCACAAATAGGCCTATTTACCCCAGCCTCTGGGCTGTGGAGTCCCTGTCGCGTATGACAGCTCCCAGTGCTGTGCGGGACTCTCCACGCCAGCTGTGATATACTTGAAAGAACGCTTCTGCTATTTCTTTATTTCTTTATTTATGTATCTGCATGTTTTGCTTCAGGCCTCATTAGGGCCTGTTTACTGTTAGTGTGTGTGTGTGTGTGTGTGTGTGGTGTGTGTGTGTGTGTGTGTGTGTATGTGTGTGTCGTAGTCTTGAGTGTATTTAAGCGTAAACAAGTAGAACGGATAATCACAGAGAGTATCTAAAGAGGCTAAACTGCATGCTGTTGCCGCGACGACGATGGCATCTTGCTCCGGATGTCTGTTGCGTATGGTGTGTGTGCGGCGTGTGGGAGGCTATTAGCATGCTAATAGGGCACTGGTCCATTCAGGTGCTAAATCCTGTCGCCGTGGCGATGCTAATGTCAGATCACAGCAGCCGCCTCTCAGCCAGACACGTCTGTAATGATACCCAGCTTCACTCACAGGGTGAAGAGGCCTACTCAGACCTACACACACACACACACACACACACACACTGTAAATCCACCAGCCAAATCCTCCACACACACGCAGACACACACACACACACACACACACTTAGATCCACTGTAATGCGAGTGTGGAGATAATATTCATAAAGAGTGCTTGGCCTGTAATTATGAGTGGAAATGCCTTCTGTTGGATCTCTGTGCGTCTGTAGGCTTTGAGACTGAATGTGTTGTGTGATAGATTGTGCAACATGGATTTGCATGTTTAGAGAAAATTGCCTGCATGCACATGCTTTGTGTGTGTCTGTGTGTGTGTATTTGTGTGTGTTTGTGTGTGTGTGTGTGTGTGTGTGTTGTCGATTGTATGACATGGATTTGCATGCGCAGGGTAATTGGCTGTTGCTATCTGTGTATGTTCTGAAATTGTCTGAATTGTATTGGGCCTGTCAGTGATTGCCTGTGGTGACCTGTCTGCATCTCCTCTGTAATGTAAAGGTTGAGCTGGTAATATGAACAGACTGCATTAGAAAGGACTAGCGCTGCAGAAGGGCAGGACTTAAAGGCCTGAGGCTGGAGGCCATTGCACGCCAAAGTGTCTGGTTTCTTTTTTGAAAATGCTCCATATTGTAAGAATTGGTACTTGTGTTGTAATTATCCTGTGCTGAGTCAGAACTGGAAAGGGTCTATGCTGTGAAGAGGTCCTAACTGTTAAAGGTGCGTGCTGTAAACACCTTGCCCTGGAAGAGGTCTGTGTAGATAGCTGGTTACTTATGATAAAGGGTTGGTGCTCTTAAAGGTGCGTGCTGTAAACGGTAAACAATCAGTTTCTACCAGACTGTTTCAAGGGCAAAAACAAAAACACTGTGTAAACGTTCCACTTCATTCCCAAACCACTTCCGCTGTGTTTCCATCACACCAAACAGTCGTGTGGAACATTAAACCAGAAAACCCTATGGGAGGAGCTAATTGAACTCTCTTGAAGCGCTCTGTAAAGGGGTGAGACTGTAAAAGGCTGTTTGTTGTAAACATCCATTCTGTGAAGGGTCAGCTCAGTCAAAGCAAGTTGATGCTGCTTGTGGCTGGTGCTCTATGCCCCCATAGGGATTAAAGGAGCCATGTCAGGGAGCAGAGCCCAGGAGGGCAGTGGTAGGGGTGGCGTGGCGAGTCTGCAGAGCACGCTCAAGCCAAGCTCTACTCCTCAAATCCCTTTTAAGGTGAATAAGAGCAAATGTTTTGAATTTTGAGCACCTTTTCAGTGGTCGTTTGATAGCGGCTCGCTTGCCTCAGCTCTCTGTGTGTCCACATTTGGAGAGATTAATGTCAGCGAGCGCTCGGCTGACCTTTCCACCGAGCGCTGGAGGTGAAGCAAGTCATTAATGCTTCTTATGTGGTAATTAACGACCTGGACCACCCCCACACCACTACCCCATCACCCCCCACCAGCCAGCCCCGAACAGTCCCCACCTTCAGCTGGGCGTGGGGGCGGGGGGGGGGGGGGGGGGGCGAGAGAGAGAACTCAAGAAAGAGAGAGGGGGGGAGAGAGCAGAAAAGAACAGAGAATGAGAGAGAGAGAGAGAGAAAGAGAGAGAAGGTAGAGCAAAAGAGAGAGAGGTAGAGAGAGGAGGGGGTAAAGTGTGAGAAGAAGAAGGCGATAGAGAGAGGGAGAGAAAGATGAAGAGAGATGGAGCGAGAGAGAGCAGGTAGAGTGAAAGAGACAGAGAGAGAAAGAGAGAGAGAGGAGGGGGAGAGTGA
>PYXC01001041.1:272500-277500 GCA_015244755.2 Tenualosa ilisha
ACACACACACACAGAGAACCTCAAGTACAGCTCAGAGACATTTGCTTTGGATTAAAATGTCCCTTACTTAACACACACTCCCAGACAATAGCAGGACCGGCTAAAGAACTGTTGGAAAAACATGCCTCCACCACACACAGACACACACACACACACAGACACACAAACAGAGACAGACACACACACACAGGGACAGCCCTTGCCAAGTGGACCAGGCCAAACCACTCCACTGCAGACACCTTGCGCAAGCATACCTCTTCTCCTCCCCTCTCCTCCTGTCTACTCCTCCTCTCTTCTCCTCCTCTGCTTTCCTCCCTCTTCTCCTCCTCCTCTCTTCCTTCTCTTCTCCTCCCCTGCTTTCCTCCCTCTTCTCCTCCCTCCTGTCCTCCTCCTCTTATCCCCTTTTCTCTCCTCTCCTCTCCTCTTGCATATGTCCCCACATCCTCTCCTCTCCTCTGTTGTTAATCACCTCTCCTCCCCTTCATTCCTCTCATCCTTTCTCCTCTCCTCCTCTCTTCTCCTCTCCTCTGTTCCACCTCTCCTCCTCTCTTCTTCTTCCTATTTCTTTCTAGCTCTCTCCTCTTCCTTCATCTTCTCTTTACTCTTCTTTTCTCCTCCTCTTTTCTCTCCTCCTCTCCTCTCCTCCTTTTCTCGGCTCCTCTCCCTGACCATATTCATGGAGTGAGTGTTGCGGTCCTCTGCACCAGTTCATTAAAAAAGTAAATGTTTCCGTTTGGATGGGGTACGCGTGCGTGTGTGTATGTGTCTGCCTGTGTGTGTGTGTGTGTGTGTGCGCATGTGTGTGTATGTGTGTTTGTGTGTGTTTGTGTGTGTGTGTGTGTGAAAGAGAGGCGAGGGGCTTGGAGTCGCTCCAGTCGACTCTCAGGACGGTATTCTGAACCCACAACTCAAACAACTATTACAACCAACCCTCCCTCCCTCACTCTCTCTCTATCACACACACACACACACACGCACACAACCTCCCTCTCTCTCTCCGGTCCACCCTGCCAAAGTCTACCAGCTTGGATGGCCAACAGAAACCTAGGGAGTGGATGTTGGACCATGTGCAGACATACAGACACACACACACACACACACATTCACAGTAGGTATGTGGTGCACAAAGTACCTGAAAATAAACACACACACACACACACACACACACACACACAGAGAGAGAGAGAGAGAGAGAGAGAGAGATACTCCCTCAAGTATCTCTGGACATTGTGGATAATTATAATAGAAATGAACATTTTGTCAGTGTTGATGAAACGCAATCCACCATCCCAAATCAGGGGTTGGAGAATTTCCCCTGCCTCAGCCTCTCTCTCTCTCTCTCTCTCTCTCACACACACACACACACACACACACAGGAAAAGAGGGGATAAGTAAGAGTTTAAGAAATCCAGGAGACAGATGGGGGGCAGAGATGGGCTACAGAAGGCAAGAGAGGGAGGTAGAGAGAGAGAGAGGTAGAGAGAGAAGGAGAGAGAGAGGGGGAGGTAGAGAGAGAGAGAGGTAGAGAGAGAAGGAGAGAGAGAGCGGTAGAGAGAGAGGGAGGTAAACTAGAGAGGTGTATGTGCAGCTGTGATAGAATGGTAGTTTTGTTCAGCCCCTGTCCAGATGTTGAGTCTATGTATTTTACTTCTGCATTCTTGGCCCCCGGCCCGTATATATTTTGGATAGGGCCGGAGTATATAATATCACTGGAAAATGATGCGGTCTGGTACCTTTTAAATAACATTTCCGCCTTTTTGCTCTGCCTCTTGTTTTTCTTTCCATGCCTTTCTTTTCTTTTGGAATGGATTTGGAGAGGTGGTGTTTAGAAATGTGAAGGAGAGAGGGAGAGAAAGCGAGAGAGAGAGAGAGAGAGAGGTGGTGGTGGTGGGGTCTCTGTTTCGGGAGTTCACCTACCTCCTCCCACAGACACACACACACACACACACACACACACACACCCCTTCTGTTCTCCGTGTGCTCTCTACCTCACCTCCTGAAAAATCCGGGGGTCTGCTTTTAACCCTTGCTCTAAAAATACAGCGCTCGCAAAAGAGGAAGTAAGGAACTTAAATTGGGTGTATACGTGTGTGTGTGTGTGTGTGTGTGTTTGGGCTGGTGGGGTGGGAGGGGGGAGGGTCAAACAGTCAGACCTGGGCTGAGTCTCTGAAACTGGCAGTGCAGGGAGGAAGGGAGAGGTTGAGAGAGAGAAAGAGGGAAGGAGGGAGAGAGGAAGAGATTAAAGGAGAAAAGAGAGTGAGAGGAAAGGAAAGGAAAGAGTGTAGGATAGTGAGAGAGGTAGTACGAAGGAGAGAGACAGAGAGAGAGAGAAAAAAACACTGTCTTGTGCAAATGTGTGTGTGTGTGTTTCGATTTCCCTCAGTGAGGTCAGGAGTGTGTGCTTTTGTATGTTCGTGTGTGTGTGTGTGTGTGTGTGTGTGTGTGTGTTTGGATTTCCCTGGCTTGGGTGGGGTGTGTATGTTAGCCATGTTTTAGTCGACCCCACATTTCTTATGTGTTCTTTATCTCCAAGCAAATCACTCTAAAACAGACTAACCCTCCACACACAGCAGCCCTCTTGAGTGCAACGACACAAACACACACACACACACACACACACACGCTCGCATACACATGCACACACATAGTGGCTGACATGAGGGACTTGACGCACACAAACACACGCACATAGCAGCTGGCATGAGTAGACTGATACTCTCTATCACTCACACACACACACACACACACACACACACATACATACAGCAACACTGTATTGACCTATGCTGAATGCTAAAAACAGAACTGGATTAGTTGATGGAGGTGTGGGTAGTGCAATCATGACTCTGTTAATGTCGCCAAGGCAGGGGGCAACCCTACTGGAACACAGAACCTGGGTATGTGTGTGTGTGTGTGTGTGTTTGTGTGTGTTTGTGCCATCTGATAGTGTCTGGCTGGTTAGTGAGCATCTGTAGCTCCAAGAGTGTGTGACTCCAACACTAACTTTCCACCCGTTTTTGGCCCGTCAGGACTGCCAGAAGAAGGTTAGCTTTGTTCGCCTACTTGTTAAAGGCAACAATTTTAGATTCATTTACCAGCGTCGTTTAGATTCATTTTCCAGCATCGCTTTCCTAGTTAAATAGCTCATTATGGGATGAATGAAGGCTCACTCGGCCGCCTCTACCTCTATTCTGCAGTTATATTTGTGATCGGCTTAAACGGCGAGCCGCTGTGAAACAAAACCGAAACTGAATGTTGATTACCTTGTCAGTCAACATAACTCTACAAAAATGATCGCTGGTTTCTATTCCTTGGCTTGCAAACAAATCCACATGGATTGGTGAGAATGTACAACATTGTTTCTAATTTTTTTTTTTTAACAGCGACTTTAGGCGGAGCTTTGGAGGAGGGAAATTACAGCCTTGCCTGGTATGCCTTTAAGAATTGCAAAATCAGTGGGATGAAAACAGAAGTTAGCATTTTTATCCCTCGGCGTGAATCAATCATCAATCACCTTCCCTCAGGCTTCGTCTTTCTTCCATAACAACTGCTAGCATCATCTGTAACTCAAATATTGAGACTACTCTTGATTAGTCTATCATCTAAATGTAAATGTTAATGTTAAAATGCTACTGTCAGCTAAGTCATCAGTTAGCATTATTTACATTTTGTTTCAGTGCGTTGGCATATCCACATAGCATACCTGGCTAACAACGTAGCCAGTCATAGGTTAGCAGCACTGTACCTTTTGTCCGCATGCAATTAACAGCCAAAGTCTTTAACACTCCAAAGAGGGCATTAATACATAGTTTTACCAAATCAAGTTATTATTTAACAACAGTCTAGTCTCGAACTGATAGGTCACATGACTTTGTTCAAGTTATAAGTCATAGTTTAGTCATCCTGGTCAAAATCCAAGATGGCCACCAGCTGTGGACCAAATGCTGATTGTATCAAAGTAAAGTAACGTAACGTAACGTAACATATCAAAGTTGGTTTAAGAAAGTCTGTCATGGTCTATCGTGGTCAAAGATGTGTTTTGATTGTATTATACCAGCTAACCAGAAAACCCCTAAACAACAACTTATGCTGGTAGCGGGTTTCAGATGGTCTAAACCAGGGTCTCCAACAGGCAGCTCGAGAGCTCCCAGTAGCTCGTCACCTGCTTAAGAGTAGATCTCCACCTGCTTTAGAGTAGATCTCCAACGGGTCAAAGAAAATGTAAATAAACATAGCACATAACATAGCTACACTGCAAAAAATGAAATGTTACAAATTCCCCAGAACTCTGAATATTTATCTTGTTATACCAATTTTTAGATTCATTTATTTATTGACGCAGAATTATTTAGCTTGTGTCAGTATATTTTGTCTTGAATTGTCTTACTTCGATAATCCATAGGTAGTTTTACTCATTTTATGAGGAAAGGGCAGGTCTGTCTGACCAGTTGTCAGACAGACATTATTTTAAGTTTACTTGTTTCAAGTAATTTTGTCTAGACAAGTAAGCCAGTATTTAAAATCAAAGCATACTCGTTAAGATTATCACTATTGGTGATTATAAACAAATTGATCAGTCACTGCAGCAAGACAGTGGCACTTGAATATTACTTTAACATGGGTCTGCAAGCAGCAATATGGGGGCCAAGCATCATAATTGGACAGTGTTGCCATCATCACGTTTTTTAGTCAGTGCCAATGTGACAAATGCTAATACTGTTGTGTGTCAATCGTATTGCCTTAAATGTTCCATGCATCAAAATGGCTACTGGTAGTTTTTATGCGGCTTGAACATTACATTTGCCATCTTTCATGGAGAACTGACAAAATGGATGTATTTGCATGAAATTTTTGAACAACTTCAGTATTAGGACAAGGAAACATCTGCAAGATCATGCAGAATTTTTCTAGATCCTCACAAACAGGTCTGGAGCCAAAGTAGGACATTTGGTTTGGATCTGATCATCAATTTGTTACTGAGACATAAGCTTGTATATCTT
>PYXC01001041.1:295000-300000 GCA_015244755.2 Tenualosa ilisha
AGCAGAGACACAACCTGTGAGAAAGAGAAAAGGAGAGAAAAGGGGAAGAGAGAGGAGGGGGGGTGGAGAAAGAGAGGGGGAGGAATAGAGAGGGGGGGGGAGAAAGAGAGGGGGAGGAATAGAGAGAGAGGGGGGGGAGAGAGGGGGAGGAATAGAGAGAGAGGGGGGGGGAAGAGAGGGGGAGGAATAGAGAGAGAGGCCACTTGAGGGCTCCTCATTAAGAGGAGAGTGGGGGTAGTCTAAGGGGATTGGCTCTGCTCTGCACACGTGAAAATGATTATAATTGACTCTCCAATGGCAGGCCAGAGAGGGAGAGGGGGAGAGAGAGAGAGAGAGAGAGAGAGGGAGAGAGGGGGGGGGTGGATGAATGGATAGATGTGGGGTGGGGGTTTGGGTTGATAGTTGCCCTTGGTGTGTTCTAGGGTGTCTTCCAGTCTCTGGGGTGTAAGGGAGGGCAGACACAAAGGGGGAGGGAAGATGTGTTGATGCCACTGCTTTATGGTATAAATGTGACATCACTTAGCACGTCAGTCCATTTCCTGAATCTATACATTAGTCCATAACAGTGGAATATCACTAATATAGGGGACCCACAGGGACCCCCAGGTGTCCGCAGCATGTTGTCAGGGAGTCAGTGAAAAAGTATCAACTTGTCTTATGGGGAGAAAAATACTAAATATCAGTGTAAAGCCCAATCACATTATTCCTACAACATTACAATCACATTATTCCTACAACATTACAATCACATTATTCCTACAACATTAGTGACAAATTTATTTCAGTTACATCTGTTACATTATCACATCTGTCAGAACACTTTCCTTGGGCATTAATGTTAACTTACAATTAGTTGTTATTAGTTGTGTGAAAAAAGAACAGTATTTTTTAAAACACTGGGCCTTTGGAAAAAAAAAAATCCTTTTAGAACTACAACTGCACTGTCAGCTTTTGCCCAACACAGTCACATGACTTTTTAAAACTGTTGTAGTATCAGCAAAATATGTTTTTAGAATAAGAGTTCAAAAGCATCTGAAAGAACCAATGACTATAATCTTATATGGTTACATTTTTGTTGTGATTATGAGGGGTTCTTAAAAAACTTCTGTTCCATGAGGGGCCCAATAGTTTGAGAACCCCTGACCCCTGACCTACACTACTGGAACAACTGGAACTGGAACTGGGTTCCACTGGCTAGGAGGAGTTGTTTGGCATGATGCTAAGACCCCCTTACCTGTTCCAAAATCCTGTTCCAAAAATGACCCAAAGACACAACGACGAGAGATGTAAAGACATTCACAAGTAACAGTTCTTCCACCAAGAAACACGTTTCTTCTGTTTTGAATCATAGGTGCAGTAACTGTGACTGTTACACATTGGCATTACAGAGACAACCAGAATCAAACAAATGATTATCCTGGTAGTGTAGCACAGCCCTGCTAGCAGAGGCAGGCTTTCAGCGCTGTAAAAGCACCACTTAACAATGGAAATGAAGATAGACCACCAGCTTTTAATCTCTTTTCTCTAACTCTCACTTGTACACACACACACACACACACACACACGACCGATACATAATTCTTTAAATTGCTTAGTGCTGAATCCCCCCCCCCCCCCCTTTGCACTTAAGCCCTTAGCATCTACCTGCTCACTTAAGGAGCCGATAGGCCTATCATCATCCCTTGGTGCAATCTGGGAGCGTCGTCCTGCTTAGCGCAATCCCCCTTCCTCACTCCTCACACAATACTCCCCGTCTCTGCCGTCTCGCCCAGCCCGATAGAGGGATTTAACTGCTTAGCCTGGCCCAGCCCTCGCCTCACACACACACTCACACACACAGACAGAAGTTTGACTTGAGCTGCAGCTGTAGGAGTCCTTTTGGCAGAATAGAGGAACTAGTGGAGGGAATGTCAGAGCGTTAGCGAGTTAGCATTAGCGTTAGCGTAGTTTTTAGCGGCAGCAAAGAGCACAGGCTGAGGTGCTGTTGCAATAGGGAATGTCAGAGTGTTAGCGAGTTAGCGTTAGCGTAGTTGTTAGCATATAGCACATAGCATGTGTTTGTGCACACTGTGTGTGTGTGGGATGGAAAGTGGGTTTGTGTGTGTGTGTGTGTGTATGTGTGTTTGTGTGTTTTATGGGAAGTGTTAGGTGTGTGTGTGTGTGTGTGTGAAACTAGGCTGGGAATTATGTTCCTCCAAACCCGTCTGGCTGTGGAGGTGATCCGTGTTATGTGTATGTATCTGTGTGTGTGTGTGTGTGTTAGGGAGGTGATCCTAGTGTAGATTCACTGATCAGTTTTAAAGGATCAACACCAGATCACAGCACAGTGTGTACAAGGGGTCAGCAACTCCCCTGGGGGCGAGGGCATCAGATCAGGGTATTTACATGCTCTGGGGGTATTAAGATGGTCTGAGGGTATCTTGGTGAATCAGTGCTGTTTCATGAGTGTAGTGGCGCTTTTCCACGCCTACAAGCCCTCAAAGCGATTTATAATTTGCCTCACATTCACCCATTCACACACACACACCCGGTGGTGGAAGTGGAGGGAGGCTGCCATGCAAGGTGCCAGCCTGCTCTGTGGGACTGGTTTGGGGTACAGAGTCTCGCTCAAGGACTCTTCTGTAGGGTCAGCAGGAGCCAGGGCTGCAACTCGTAGATGCACTCACTGAGAGGCACCTCGGCTGCGTGTAATGCTTTTTTACGCTGCAGATACACTACACACACACACTCACACACACACACACACACACACACAGAACTAGCGCAGAGAAGCTGTTTGGAGTGTGTTAGGCTGTCTTTTAACAGAGTACTGGTATTAATGGTGTCCAACCAATTTAGGCCATGCTGTTGCTCCTGTATAGTCCATGTCACATCTGCCCATGAACATTTAATAGCCTGTGCATTACACTTCAGGAGGGTCAGCAGGAGCCAGGGCTGCACCTCTCTGGTTGTGGACTGACACCTCCACCTCCTGTGTCTCTGTCCCCCAACACCATTGCAGTGAATGCTGCAGCAGCTCCAAAGAGAGAGACCTCTGTCCCCTCTGCTCCCATATGTCCTTAGTGTCATAAACTTAAAGGAAAGGTATAGCCACCCAAAAACTTAAAGGAAAGGTATAGCCACCCTGCACTGGAAACTTTGCTTACTTTATGAGTAAACATGTGTTTGGTTGACCTGCTTTCTCCGGTCCACACTCCTAGGAGCAGGAGAGTGCAACACGTGTGTGTGTTTGTGTGAACAGCTTTCAATAAATCAGTGTGCAGGGGCCTGTGAGGTGTATAGGGGAGTCCTGGGGTATGTAAATGGCCTGGGGTGTATACAGGGATGATTTCATTACGGCTTTATGTAGACACATACACAAACACACACACACACACACTGTAAATGATTTAATTTCAGCAGTGTGTTTCTGTACGCACACAGGTAGCTGGTGTGTGTGTAAAAACAGCTCTGTGATATTTAAGAGCAGAGATCAAGTTGACAGTGAGACACACACACACACACACACACACACACACACACACACACACAGAGGCCTGTGATTTTTAAAAGCGGAGATCGGTCTGACAGTGAGACACACACACACCCCCCCGCCCCCGCCACACACACACACACACACACACACACATATTTAAGAGCAGATATCAGGCTGACAGTGCTCTAACTGGTGGGCAAGGAGAAGTGATTGCTTCAACCTGGGAGCCACTGGGCAAGAGGAGAAGATTGCAACCAGGACTAATTTACTAAACAGCCCACTCCTGGTTACTCACACACACAAAAACACACAGACACACACACACACAGACCTGAATGCAGCATACACCTGCTTGCTCACACACACACAGGCCCACACACACAGCTGCATACACACACTCGCGCACACACACACACCCAACACTCACACACACACACACACACACACACACACAGAGGCCTGCAGACAGCCCGCTCCCCTGTTGTCCCCTGTTCTGCAGAGCCGTGGGAGGGTGTGCTGTCAGCCTCATGAATAAAGACCTCTGGTAATAGCCTGCATTTGTAAATAATCTGGCCTGTCACTGCGGTAAATAGGCAGTTTATTTAACCGGAGCAGATGCCAGCCGCGGCCCACCTCAGAGAGAAGAGAGAAGAGGGGGAGAGAGGGAGGGAGGGAGGAAAAAGGGGGACTTTTCTTTTCTTTTTGCTTCTTTTCATCCTCTTTCCTATTTTCCACTCCAGGGACGTTTAAGAGGGAGAAAATAACATGGAAAATAATAAACAGGAACTGAGATAACAGCGACGACGGCGCAATAGTCTGCGGCGTCCGCCAACCTCCGTGCAGCTTTGTAGCGCTTAACCGCACGCGGTGAGGAAGACGGAGAGGGGTGGTGTGTGCGTGTGCGTGTGTGTGTGTGTGTGTGCTGAGGTGGGGGGTGGGTAGCGGCATTATTTTTGCATGATATTAAACACTTGAAAGAGGCCAGCTATCGAGGACGAGGGAAAAAGTTGCCTGAGTCGGTGGCGGCCTGCCGCGTTCGCCGAGCAGGAACGAGAGAAGGCAGCGAGCGAAATGAAAATGTAAACAGAGGGATGCTAAGTTATCAGGCTTAGCGCTGTCAGGCCACCCATTGTTTAGGGAAGTGATAAAAGCCAATTCCCCCGCTTCCGCTGTCGCACAGCACACATAGACACACGCACACACACACACACACACACACACACATACACACACAAGCGCGCCGTGCCGTGCGGCGGTTAATTTGAGGGCCATTTTTCTGTGACAGTGCTGACAGTCTCTTCATATCTCTATGCCTTTCTTCCCTGGGTGAGGTGTTTGTCTGCGCTGCGCTGCGCTGTTCTGCGCGGCGGAGTCACCCGTTGTATTCATAGCCGTGTTTATTAGCCTGTAACCCTCTTGTGTTGCATGTTCCCTGTGTGCTTCTCAATGCCTGCCATGCGCCTTTTAATACCTGTCAGCTCCCTCCGACAGCAGCCCATTTTTGTTTCCTATTCAAATTCCCTGT
>PYXC01001041.1:320000-332500 GCA_015244755.2 Tenualosa ilisha
CCAGCAAAGGAGAGAGCAGGAGAGTACAGGCATGTGCCGCGTGTGTGTGTGTGTGTGTGTCTGTGTGTGTGTGTGTGTGTGTGTGTGTGTCACTGCGGGCCTTGTCACACTAAAAGCTTCATCCCAGGGCCGATAGGGTCATGGCTTAGTCATACCAACACTGCATTCTTCTGGATCTCTGATGAAATTTCGGTCAGCGCGTTATCCATACAACAGCGCTGCCATGAAATAGATAAAGGATAAGGACACACAAATGTGTGTGAAGTCACACACTCAAACACACAATACTTCAGTGGAGGCATTGAAAGTGCAGACCCTTGCGTGCCAGGTAGTGTGTTCCTTGCTGTGCTGAAGGAGCTGTAGAGTGTGTGTGTGTGTGCGTGTATGTATGTGTGTGTGTGTATATGCGTGTGTGTGTGTGTATATGCATGTGTGCGTGTGTGTGTGTGTGTATATGCATGTGTGTGTGTACGTGTGCGTGTGTGTGTGTGTGTGTGTGTATGTGTGTGTATATGCATGTGTGCATGCGCGTGTGTGTGTGTGTGTATGTGTGTGTATATGCGTGTGTTTTGTGGCGTGTGTGTGTGTGCGGTAGATTTCCATACTGAATTTGAAGTGACCTTGTTTGCTTGCGCGAAGCCCCATTCAAACTGTGTCTTTATGAACACAACACCCTGCTTGACTTTATCCTTACCCAGGCTGTATACATTGCTCTTTGTAGGACAGACTTTATATTGCGCCCTCTTCCTATGGATCGATCAGCCATGGACTCTCTGATTGAGGCTCGGCTTGAATAAAAGAGAGTGTGTGTGTGTGTGACTAATCTTTCTTTTCTTTGGTGGGAAAGAAAGAGATAATCTTGACAGTGTGGGGTACCTTCAGAAGTGTGTGTGTGTGTGTGTGTGTGTGTGTGTGTGTGTGTGTGTGTGACCTGTAAAGGTATCAGGGTCACAGGGGATTAATTGCCATTTCATGTACCTCCTTCTGAACTCATTGTGACAGAGAAACATATACAGAGAGAGGATGGAGGATGAATGAGAGAGAGGAGGATGAATGAGAGAGAGGGAGTGATGGAGGATGAATGAGAGAGAGGAGGAGGGAGGGGGGAGGAATAAGAGAGAGGGGACAGAGAGAGAGAAAGATCCACCAAACCTCTTTTATTGCACATGGTTCAAGGACTTCTAAAAGGGCTATTATACAGCCTGACCAAAGGACACCCCCGCATATGCCACCATATGACAGGGGTGCATCATCCACATGCACACACACACACACACACACACACACACACACACATAAACACACACAGACACACACATTCATCACCATAGGACGGGGTGCACCATCCACATGCAGAAACACACAAACACACACACACACACACCACACCACAGGAGAGGAGTGCCCCATCCTCAGCTGACCGCAAAGCATTGTCTGTACTCTCTCTCTCCCTCCCTCCCTCTCTCTCTCTCTCTCTTTCACTTTGTCACTGATAGTTCAGCTCCGATTCCAAACTCATAAACTTGATTTCTAACGTGCACTGCTCGACTTCCAAGCTTTTACTTATCCTGATGTTCAAACACACACACACACACACACACACACACACACACACAGTTCTGATGTGCAAGCCCAAACCTAGACATGACTCATGTCTTTGTCCTCTTTACGACTGCTTGGACAAATATGTGAGGGCTGACGGCCGCTGAGGTGTCCCCGTATAGAGGAATAACGGGCAAAGAACAGCACAACGCGATAGTGTAGGTGTCCAGGTGAACTCTATATCACTACACCTTGAAGGTCGATAGTGTAGGTGTCCAGGTGAACCCTATATCACTACACCTTGAAGGTCGATAGTGTAGGTGTCCAGGTGAACCCTATATCACTACACCTTGAAGGTCTATAGTGTAGGTGTCCAGGTGAACCCTATATCACTACACCTTGAAGGTCGATAGTGTAGGTGTCCAGGTGAACCCTATATCACTACATCTTGAAGGTCTATAGTGTAGGTGTCGAGGTGAACCCTATATCACTACACCTTGAAGGTCTATAGTGTAGGTGTCCAGGTGAACCCTATATCACTACACCTTGAAGGTCGATAGTGTAGGTGTCCAGGTGAACCCTATATCACTACACCTTGAAGGTCTATAGTGTAGGTGTCCAGGTGAACCCTATATCACTACACCTTGAAGGTCTATAGTGTAGGTGTCCAGGTGAACCCTATATCACTACACCTTGAAAGTCGATAGTGTAGGTGTCGAGGTGGACCCTGTATCACTACACCCAAAAGGTCGATAGTGTAGGTGTCGAGGTGGACCCTGTATTACTACACCTTGAAGGCCGATAGTGTAGGTGTCGAGGTGGACACTATATCACTACACCTTGAAGGCCGATAGTGTAGGTGTCGAGGTGGACCCTGTATTACTACACCTTGAAGGTCGATAGTGTAGGTGTCGGAGGTGGACCCTGTATCACTACACCCAAAAGGTCGATAGTGTAGGTGTCGAGGTGGACCCTGTATCACTACACCCAAAAGGTCGATAGTGTAGGTGTCGAGGTGGACCCTGTATCACTACACCCAAAAGGTCGATAGTGTAGGTGCCGAGGTGGACCCTGTATCACTACACCCAAAAGGTTGATAGTGTAGGTGTCGAGGTGGACCCTGTATTACTACACCTTGAAGGCCGATAGTGTAGGTGTCGAGGTGGACACTATATCACTACACCTTGAAGGTCGATAGTGTAGGTGTCGAGGTGGACCCTGTATCACTACACCCAAAAGGTCGATAGTGTAGGTGTCGAGGTGGACCCTGTATTACTACACCTTGAAGGCCGATAGTGTAGGTGTCGAGGTGGACCCTGTATCACTACACCCAAAAGGTCGATAGTGTAGGTGTCGAGGTGGACCCTGTATCGCTACACCTTGAAGGCCGATAGTGTAGGTGTCGAGGTGGACCCTGTATCACTACACCTTGAAGGCCGATAGTGTAGGTGTCGAGGTGGACCCTGTATCACTACACCCAAAAGGTCGATAGTGTAGGTGTCGAGGTGGACCCTGTATCGCTACACCTTGAAGGCCGATAGTGTAGGTGTCGAGGTGGACCCTGTATCACTACACCTTGAAGGCCGATAGTGTAGGTGTCGAGGTGGACCCTATATCACTACACCTTGAAGGTCTATAGTGTAGGTGTCGAGGTGGACCCTATATCACTACACCTTGAAGGTCTATAGTGTAGGTGTCGAGGTGGACCCTATATCACTACACCTTGAAGGTCTATAGTGTAGGTGTCGAGGTGAACCCTATATCACTACACCTTGAAGGTCTATAGTGTAGGTGTCGAGGTGAACCCTATATCACTACACCTTGAAGGTCTATAGTGTAGGTGTCGAGGTGAACCCTGTATCACTACACCTTGAAGGTCGACAGTGTAGGTGTTGAGGTGGACCCTATATCACTACACCTTGAAGGTCGATAGTGTAGGTGTCGAGGTGGACCCTATATCACTACACCTTGAAGGTCGATAGTGTAGGTGTCGAGGTGGACCCTATATCACTACACCTTGAAGGTCTATAGTGTAGGTGTCGAGGTGGACACTATATCACTACACCTTGAAGGTCTATAGTGTAGGTGTCGAGGTGGACCCTATATCACTACACCTTGAAGGTCGATAGTGTAGGTGTCGAGGTGGACCCTGTATCACTACACCTCGAAGGTCGTTATCCCGATTATCACCTGGTTGCTACTCATGCATATAGACAACACACAAGCGTCTAAAAAACATTTAAAAAACGCAGTTCAGTTTTTACAGAAACTAACCTGTTCAGTTGCTGGACTATTTTCTTTGGTTACTGAGGCTGATAACAGCTGATTCCATTGTTGCTTACTAGTTCAACTGTCAATTACTGCAGTTGTTATAGCATTGATATGCAACGGTGATTAAACTTTTTCGCCAGATCTACTTCATAGGTGTCCATGTATCGGGGAATAACGGGCATCCTGTCAGCCAATCAGAAAACAGTATTTAATTTCTCCGGCTGATAAAATGATATACGATAAATAATAAGTCCCTTACTTGTCATGTCAATACAGCAATTAGAATCCAGCTGAATGGAATGGAATGGGGAGAGAGAGAGAGAGAGAAGAGAGAGAAAGAAGAAGAGGAAAGAGATGGATGGAGATAGAGAAAGCAGAAAGAAGGAAAGGAAGAGAGGGAATGAAAGTAAAAAAAAGTAAGTAAACAAATAAAATTAAATGAGAGCGTGATTACTGACTAGGCAGCCACACACACACACACACACACACATTCACATATGCCTTGTGCCTGTATGTGAATTTATGTACTGTGGGTGTGTGTCGGTGTCTGTCTCTGAATGTGTGTGTGTGTGTGTGTGTGTGTGTGGTGTGTGTGTGTGTGTGTGTTGAGCGCACCTTTGATCTCCATGACTGAGCTCAGCGTTAGGTGTCATCTTGAAACAGTGGTGTGTGTGGAGTGTTAGGTGTCATCTTTGAAAACAGCAGTTTGTGTGGAGTGTTAGGTGCATGTTTGAAAACAGCACCCTGTGCGAGCATCGGCCCTACTTCAGTGTGGAGACACATGTTTAGCTAAGCTGTTACAGCAGTCAGCCCATGAATTATTCACCTCACACACACACACACACACAGATGGAGGAAGCGAGGGATCGAGAGAAACACACAGACAGAGGACAGCCACACACATTGACAGAGAGGTGAATTATGTGTGTGCGCATGTATGTGAGTATATGTGTGTGTGTGTGTGTGTGTGTGTGTGTGTGTGTGTGTGTGACATAGAGAGACGTTTAGATAGAGAGATTGATGATGATAGCGTTTGCTTTGGGGAAAAAAATGATTTTATCTTGTCAATAAAACACACTGAATTAAATTGACTTGAATTGACACTTAAGTGAAGCGGGTCCTGTCTGGCTGCCTGCATATGTGAGAGAGAGCAGTGGCAGCAGTTAAGCACTTATCAATACTGACGGCCTTGTTTCCCCAAGGGACCCTCTGCACAGGCAGACAGCAGCCTACTCTATGTGACTCTGTTGGTTAACAGGTGTGTGTGTGTGTGTGTTTGTGCCTGTATGTGAAGGCTGCTCTATAGGTGTGTGTGTGTGTGTGTGTGTGTGTGTGTGTGTCTGTATGTGAAGGCTGCTCTATAAGTGTGTGTGTGTGTGTGTGTGTCTGTATGTGAAGGCTGCTCTATAGGTGTGTGTGTGTGTGTGTGTGTGAACGCTGCTGTATAGGTTTGTGTGTGTGTGTGTATGTGTGTGTGCATGTGTCTGTATGTGAAGGCTGCTCTATAGGTGTGTATGTGTGTGTGTGTGTGTGAACGCTGCTGTATAGGTTTGTGTATGTGTGTGGTTCATGTGTGTGTAGGGTTCCCTCCATCTCGTCGTGGCTTACATTCACCGGGTTGTCAATCAATGGCCTTTTCCGATGGAATCCAAAGACTTTTCATCAGGCCGGGTGGCCTGTATTAGTCATCTTAGATTGAACACCTCCGGGAAAGGATTTGACATCCAATCTCACCAATCAATCTTGCCTGCCTGCCAGACATACAAACCAATCATCAGAGGTCCATTTCTGCCAATACACAGGAGACGTCCTCACACACACACACATATGTACACGTGTGTGGAATGCCCACACACACACACACACACACACACACACACACACACACACACACACACACACAGACACACACACACACACACACACACAGACTTGTACCCATGGGCACACACAACTACAGGTATTACACTTTAATTTGTTATGTCCTCATTTGCTCCTTCCATACCTTTTCTCTCTTGTCCTTCAGTCTCTGTCATTTGTCTCTCTCTCTCTCTCACCACCACACACACACACACACACAACAGTTATACAGGTGTTTTTGATAAATGAAGAGTTGGCATGTAATGAATTTCATACATTACAACATATAGTAACTGTCTTTGTCTTTTCAAATAAAATAAATCTTTCTTTCTCTCTCTTACACACACACACACACACACACACACACACACACACACACACACACAGACACAAACACACACCAGACACAAAACACACAAGACACACACAGACACAAACACACACACACACACAGACACAAACACACACACACAGACACAAACACACACACACACACACACACACAGACACAAAACACACACAACACAAACACACACACAGACACAAACACACACCACACACACACAAAACACACAACACACAGACACAAACACACCACACAGACACACAAACACACAGACACAAACACACACACACACACACACACAGACACAAACACACACCACAGACACAAACACACACACACAGACACAAACACACTCTCTTTTTCCATTTATCTCTCCATTCCCCTTTTTCCCTCTCTTTCTCGCTCTATTGCTATCTTTTTCCAGTGGCTGAACCCTTCCTGTGAAAGTGTGTGCTTGTGTGTGTGTGTGTGTGTGTGTGTGTGTGTGTGGCTGAACCATTCCTATGAGGTGTGTATCCTGACTGGAGCTCCAGAGATGGAGGAGGGAGGTGTCACATTCCATTCCATGTAAGTTATGTAAATATGTAAGTTATGTAAATATGTGCATGTCTGAACATTCATGAAAATTTTGTAAAACAACTGTTTAAATGCAAAAATAAAATTAGTCCCCAAAGAAAATGTCAAGAAGTAATTACCAAATAATTATCAAAAAATATATTCAACTCAACTATATTCTACTCAAAATGTTCAATGTGATTTTAGGTACTGCTGCCTTTAGCATATTTTGTGCAAATAATAACAGTAACAGCAACAACAATTACAATAATAATAACCTTCATCACCATAATTATCATTGTGGACTCTCTAAGCTCATCCTGAATTATTTCCACATCCTGTATGAAAACACTCAAAACATACAGGTCTACAGAGAGAGAGAGAGAGAGAGAGAGAGAGAGAGAGAGAGAGAGAGAGACGTGTTCATGGCTTAAGGCCCTTGTGTCTGGGAGGCCTTATGCTTGCGTAGCACTGATGAGGAAGAAGAGAAAGAGGAAGAGGAGGAGAAAGAGGAGATGTCTGTACTGTAATGTGTGTGAGAGAGTGTGATGGAGAACAGGGATTTTTCTGTTGCCACCAATTTTGAGCAAATCAGTTCATTCTTTAAATATTTTACATGTTATTTATAATCCAAATATATATCTAAAATTTATGTTATAAGGTTAAAATAAATAATGTATTTGTCTTATTATTACTGTTTGGCTGTAATTGGCATGTAATGCATCAGTGTGCACCAGGATCAAAACTCCTTCAGCTTCTACACCCACCCACACACACACACACACACACACACACATACACACACACACACACACACACACATACACACACATACACCACGCAACACACACACACACACACACACACACACACACACCAACACACATACACATACACACAACACACCACACACACACACACACACATACCACATACACACACACACACACACACATACACACTCACTCAATTAAATCCAGAGGGGACATGCAGGTGCACACAACTTCACACAGATTCCTGTTGTTCAGGCCGTGCATCTCTGCATGCGCAGACTAACATGCTCGGCTTTGGCCGAGGCCGTGTGGAGAACACACGGAACATGCTGACGAGCGCGCGGCGGCTCAGTCAGGGTCCTGACGCCATGTGGAGAGCATAGGGAAGATGCTAATGTGTTTTACAAAGCGCTCCTTGGGGAGCCGTACAGCCAGGTGGCGTTAGCTGTCTCTTGCTGATGAAGGGGAGAGGAAATAAAACACACACACACACACACACACACACACTGCCTGCATCCAGTCCAGTAAACACACTGTCAGTAAACACACTGTCCCATTTCTAAGAATACACAGCGGCGTGAGAGCGTGACGTCTGGGTATCTGAATTCGGCTCTTTCTCCTTTAGGTGGCCTTAACCTCGTGGCTCAGGGAGCATTAAAGCCACCTCCATCTGCTCTGGCAGTGGAGATCACAACACACGATAGCTGGGATAGTTGTCAGAGACTGATAACAGCATATTATGGTATGTGTGTATGTGGTGTGTCCTGTTGGGTCCAGCCGTGGAGAGTAAAAGGGAGAGATGGACAGAAAAGAAAAAAAGAAGGGAGAGAATGACAAAAAAGAAGAAGGAGAAGAAATTAATGACAAAAAGAGAGTAAAGAGGAAGGAGGATAGAGTGTGAAAGAGAAGGATGGAGTGAAAAGAGAGCGAGAGAGAAGAGAGAAAGGAAAGGGGGTGAGAGAGTTTGGGGAGAGTGCAATAAAGACAGAGACTGCAAGGGGAAAAGATAAAAAATGAAAGAGAGAAACATGGAGAAAGAGGAAAACTGAATGAGAGAGGGTGAGCTTTGAGCTTTGAGCCTCGAAGGGAGGGGGAGTTGGGGCAAGTTTTGAGCCTAAAACTAGAGACGGAGAGAGAGAAAGAGGGCAAGTTCTGAACCCTCTCTCTGACAGTGAAAGGGAGACACAGAGAGAGAGAGGGGGAGAGAGGACAAGCTTTGAGCCTAGAGTGAGATAGAGTTTAGAGCCAGAGGGAGAAAGAGGGAGTGAGAGAGAGAGAGAGAGAGAGAGAGTGAAAGAGAGGGAGGGCGAGCTTTGAGCCGAGAGTGAGACGTCACTGCAGTCTGCCTCTGTATTGTGACTCATGCAGGCTTCTTGAAAAGCCATTGGTGTCGTCATTCCCCTAAATTACAGGGCACTGCTGGCCAGCCCCACCCCCCCGCCCCTCTCCGCTACAGGCCCTGTGCCTGCGGTCAAGACAGATGGAGGAAGGGGGTCACAAAGGGTCCAGGTCAAAGGTTATGGCTTTGACCTTAGGTACAAGGGTCACTCTCGGCTGGCCAGTGGCAAATAAGCCATACAGGCCTATCTATTGAGTGGAGATGTCTCCGATCCTTAACTACAGGCAGGCCGTCACCTTTAGCCCACTGTGGCATTTTTTGCTTTGTTGTCCTTATCCTGCTGGGTTTGATTTTGAGGTATTTTTATGAAACAACACTATTTGAGTGGTATTAAAGGGTGTGATTCAATCCATAGCTCCATTATCGTTAGAGGTCAGTGAGTGCTGTCTGTGGAAAAAGAATGAGAAAATGTGACAGAGCCTGGGTTGATTGACACAGGATTTCCTTTAAGCCAGACACACGTCTACAAATGTTGTGTTTTGAATTATTTTTATTAGCATTGAATCAGGCTGGTGCTATGATGACTCTATGCCACCCTGAGAAAGTAAACAAATAAATGGTTAAAGCGGACACACACACACACACACACATTGTGGAACTGATTAAATCAGCACAAACATGTTTTTGTTTTATTTTTCATGCAGGTTTTGACGATTTTTGCTTTGAAGCCCCATTCCCATTGCTTAATTAGTCATTAACATATATTAAGTGCATAATAAACACTAATTATGTGCTGTGATTAACCCTAATAAAGTCATACAGCAGCCGTGGCCCACTGGTTAGGGTTTTGAGCTTGTAACTGAAGGGTTGCTGGTTTGATCCCCGACCAGTGGACCATGGCAGAAGTGCCCTTGAGCAAGGCACCTAACCCCTCACTGCTCCTCACATCAACTGCTCTGGCCTAGTGTGTACTTCACTTGACTGTGTGCTGTGTGTGTTTCTACAGTGTGTACTTCACTCTATTGTGTGTTTCACTAATTCACAACTGGGTTAAATCCAAAGATCAAAGTTCCCTCACAGGATCAAAAGCATAAAGGTCATTAGTATTATTACCTACTGGCCTTCATGTTCATTTTAAGCGTAAAGCTTCCTTCAGTAGTTAACATGAGATGGTTTAGCCAAAGATGGTAGACAGGCGGGGCAAGATAGGTCATGGCAGTTCATGCCTATGGGAGCAAGGTGGGGATCAGTTCCAATCTGCATAAATAGGCATGTTGTTGACGTGCTTGGCTGTAGTATCACTTGGCACTAGGTGGCGTTAGCCTGGCTAGTAGTAGATATTACTGTGCACTGAGTCATACCATCACATTTTCCTTATATGGGCAAGAGATCATGATACCGTGTCTGAAATCCGTACATCCATGAACTAAATATGAACTGGTTTAGCTGGGCTAGTCTACACGCTGTTAACATAAGCTGGTTTAGCTGGGCTAGTCTACACGCTGTTAACATGAGCTGGTTTAGCTGGGCTAGCCTACGCGCTGTTAACATGAGCTGGTTTAGCTGGGCTAGTCTACACGCTGTTAACATGAGCTGGTTTAGCTGAGCTAGTCTACACGCTGTTAACATGAGCTGGTTTAGCTGGGCTAGTCTACATGCTGTTAACATGAGCTGGTTTAGCTGGGCTAGTCTACACGCTGTTAACATGAGCTGGTTTAGCTGAGCTAGTCTACACGCTGTTAACATGAGCTGGTTTAGCTGGGCTAGCCTACGCGCTGTTAACATGAGCTGGTTTAGCTGAGCTAGCCTACAAGCAGTGATCTGCATTCAAGTACAATTACTGCTTTCAAAACCAACTTAAGTAAGAGTAATAATTACCTTTTGACAAACTTACCCAAATAAGATTAAAGAAGTAAATTGCGATTAAGTTACTCAAATTATAAAATTACTTTTCATTTTAAAGCATCCCTATGCAGGATCGACCATTCCTTTGCTGTTTTCCCGGTTTGTACCAGGTCTGTGCTTGCATTGTTCTCTACAGAGCTCCCCCTATAGGTTTGGACTAGATATGTTACAACACTGCTGTTTCCTCTTTCTCTGTTCCTCTAACATCGGTTTTCTCTGTTTCTTTTTCTTTGGCTGTTCCATGATGAATGTTTGAGTCCCCTTCACTATGTTGTGTTTATAGCTAGCAGGTGCCTATCTAGGAGCGTGTTTGTGTGTAGTGCTGTAAAACAATTTGTTACTTTGCGAGACCTGAAACTTCCATGAGACTAGGCCGTTGCTTACTGGCCAAACCTTGCAAACCCTATCTCTGCCCAGATGCACTAGGGGGAGTCAAAACAGTCACCAATCGACCCATAAAGTGTTACAGAACCACCATAATGACTCCTAAACTGTTAAATTAAAGCAAATTAACCTAAAATATTTGCATAGGGTCTCTTTAATTTGCTGTATTGGTGCAAACAGAAATGAGAGAAGTTTTCGATGCTCTCTGTTTCCGTCACTCGCTGATCATGGGAATGCTGAATGTAGCTCCTACCTCCCACTAGAGTTTAGATTCTCTGCCTGAGCCTGATCCGAACTAGGGCTGAGAGTTCCCACTACTTTTTCTTGGACTCTGTCAGGTCGGGCTCACGTACCCCATTACATAGGCCTACATTTTGAATATATTATTTATTAGCCTCAGCTATATGAAGCTATGGAGTGATAATCTGTGATGTAATAGCCTGTGCATTATAGCAAATTAAGCTCTGAAAAATGACTGTCATCACACAAGCAATTTGAACATGTTTGTTGCCATTGGGCGTTCACTCTTGTGAGGAAGAGTAAAATTATGACCAAGAAAAAAGGAATACAAAGATACTCGTTACACATAAAAAAAATACTCTTTTACTCATATTATGTGACTTGTAACACATTGATACCCATCACTGCCTACAAGCTGCTAATATGAACTGGTTAATTTGGACTAGCCTACAAGCTGCTAACATGAGCTGGTTTAGCTGCTATAGCCTACAAGCTGCTAACATGAACTGGTTTATTTGGGCTAGCCTACAAGCTGCTAACATGAACTGGTTTATTTGGGCTAGCCTACAAGCTGCTATCATGAGCTGGTTTAGCTGCTCTGGCCTACAAGCTGTGAACATGAGCTGGTTTAGCTGCTCTAGTCTACAAGCTGCTAACATGAACTGGTTTATTTGGGCTAGCCTACAAGCTGCTATCATGAGCTGGTTTAGCTGCTCTAGCCTACAAGCTGTGAACATGAGCTGCTTCAGCTGCTATCCTAAACACTTTTAACATAGACAGTGTGGAGAAGTTTCTTGGAAAAACCCAGAGTAGCAGAGAAGTTTGTCTTGTTCAACCAAGTCTTTATTGCGTTCACCGAGAGAATGGTTATAACAGTGGTAAACCTCACCCATTCTAACCACTCTGACCTTATACCTTATCTATCTATCTTAAATACTCCTGCCAGTGGACGAAGTAGCTGGCACAGAGCCAATCCTATGCAAGGCCTCAGTCTCTGTCCTTTTATGATGAACATGGTTTCAACACAGTTTTCAGAGAGGAATCTACTGGTGTGCACATAACTCTCTTACTGGTGCTTACACTGTCTTTTTATAGCACAACACTCTGCTGCATGCTCTATTCTATTTCTGTATACACACATACACATATATATTACTTGTTTCTACAAAATTCCCGAAAACGGCTTTAGCTGGGCTAGCCTACACACTGCTAATAAGAACTGGCTAGCCTACAAACTGCCCAAGAGGACACAGCAACAAATGGGCCAAATTTAAGAGAGATTTTT
>PYXC01001041.1:342500-352500 GCA_015244755.2 Tenualosa ilisha
GCCCATGTTACTGACTCAGAAAAGAAGGTGTGTGTGTGTGTGTGTGTGTGGGCTGTGACCCAACTCTAAGTGTGGGGTTTATAAAAACTCTCTTAGACTCTACAAGATGTCTCCTGAAAAACTCCATGTGTGACGACTGCAAGCTCTGAGGATTTGACTTATATTAAACACAAGGAAATCTGCTGCAATCAATCTGAATGTTATCAATAGCACTTAGACAGACAGACAGACAGACAGACACACACACTCCATCTCTCTTTCTCTCTCTGTGATGATTATATATATATATATATATATATATATATATAGAGAGAGAGAGAGAGAGAGAGAGAGAGAGAGAGAGAGAGAAAGGTCATTCACTGTATGCACAATGTATGTCTCTTAATGTTCTTTTATTAATAATAATCTTATAATTTTATTAAAACTATTATCTCTGTGGATGCTTTGGCAATGCAACATATGATGTCATACCAACAACGCGTATTTGAATTGAATTGAATTGAGAGAGAGAGAGAGAGAGAGAGAGAGAAAGAGAGACTTCTCAAACACTCAGTCACATAAATTCACTTATTTTTATACCACTTTCTCTCTGTGTGAGTAAAAGTATGTACCTCTATGTGCCTGTGTGTTTGTGTGTGCTTTTTGTTATCTATCTACTATCTGATGTGTGTGTGTGTGTGTGTGTGTGTTAGAGACAGTACACCTGAACTTGAGGGAGCGGTTGGAGGACATATGGGTGAAATCAGTGTACTTTTATCTAGCCACTGACCCCTTCATTCAGGCCAGCCTGGACACACACACACACACACACACACAAGCCTTTAGGGCTATTGATTTCTCTAATGAATATTTCCTGATTTATGGTAGTCACAACCCATTGTCGAACAGACATTTGAGGAATGACCATCATTTTCTGATGCTAAAAGCTCAAAATGAATAAGTGGTGAATAAAATATATATTTTTAAAAATGATCTTGCCATCAGGGTAGTCTTAGCGCCTCATAATTTATGGACTCTTACATATTTTCCCTTTTTTTGTGTCAGAATAATAAAACCTTTTATCACTTTTTCATACTTTTACCACTTAATCTATAAAGAAAGTTATTAAATTAAAAACCTTGGGTAGGATGGGTGAATTTATCACTGCACACCTCTTGTTTTAAAAATGTCCAAAGAGAATACGCTATGAGCCCATCACGGCGGCTCTGAGTTAAAGATGCCGTCCTACTGTTGTTTCCTGGAGAAAGCGAGCTAGTTAACGGTCTCCGAGGTTTCTGACATCTGTTGGTGGTTGGCTGCCACAATGGCGAAATCCGGCCGCGATGCATGGCAGGTTAAAAGATCACTGCCTTGAAGCTGCTCCCGCTACGCCACACTCACTTCGGCTGCGCGCAATTGTTATTGTGCGACTGCAACTGGAGACAGGCAAGGGGAAATGTAGGCGCGCACCTGTTTTAGATGAATTACGGTAGTCTAAACTGTCCCCCTAACATATCATACACAGACGCAACCCGAGTAATTCAACACTGATTTCTCTCCGTATGAGCAAGGGACAGACGGGATGCAAAAAACTCCTGCGAGACTCATCACTTGGACTCTTGAAAGGGTGACATTGTGAATAAACAAGACAAAGAAAGAACAACACGAGCTGGCCAGAAGACGCGAAGAGGCACAAAAGCCGCGTGCTTTTTCTCCATCAAGTTCCAAGAAGCGCGACCATGCAGCCCGTGAGCTAGTGCCCGATTATTGTTTCGACTTATCACCAACTGAGTGATCAGTTTGAGAGAGGAGGCCAATAAAGAAAGAGAAAGGAAGAACTAATAAAGACTGTTGCCGCTGAAAGTAATGGTCCTGCGATATCAATCTTAGATCAAGACTTTTTCCTCTTTTCGCTGCTCATTTTTCAACGTTTTTGGACTCGCCGGGACATCTGACTAAACCTGGAAGCGAGCTGTCCACATGGTCCAGCCCGTAGCGTGAAAGTTCAGTTCTTCAGAATTTCCGAACAGGTTGATGTACTACTTTATTTATATTTCCTTTCCTTCTTCCTTTCTCTACAGTAATTTACCTGCACTTGAAAATGTTTTGGTCACAGATATCCGAGCCAGACGAGCTACACTGTTGTTGATTTGCCTACCTTTGAACTGGAAGTTTTTGTAAACCTACTCGAGCGTGTCATTGGTTGAGATGACCACAATTGGCATTACTAAATTAATAATAGTAAAATATCTTATTGCCGATTTAACTTAGTTGTTTATTTCTTGTCTTCAAAATGCAGTGCTTTGGTACAGTAATTTTCGTAATAGACTTGAGGGTTGGGTTAGTTATTCACGCATCTCGGGATAACTTTCAAGGGAAATTTCTTCGTAAAGGACGGACGGCGCTAACAAGTGCGGCATCGCCTTGTCTTTTCTTGTCCCACTGCAGCCAGTAATGTTACGTTAGTCAAAATAATGTCTTTCCACTCATGCCACGATGAAAATGAAATGGTGACTCTAGTATGACGAGCAGCCTAAAACTGAGTGAAAAGTTCAAAATGAGGTCGGTGTCAGAGCTCCTGTTCTTCCTCCTCAAAACTTGCTCGAGTGTGCTTTAGTCCTTTGGCCAGTGCTGAAAAGTGCCGCTTTCAGTAGCTGAATGGCCGACTAGGACACACATTGTGTTCAATTACGGACAAGTTTTCCTCCCTTTTATGCTTAGACATGAACAATGAAACAATTCGCCTGTCCACGAACCATCAGTACACGTTGCGCCTTACTAATAAGCTACTTTTAAATTTTCGAACTCCAAAAGAAATGATTTGTTTCCTTCCACGCACCAGTCAGCTTTTAAATAAGCCTGCCCTCCAGAAGACCTATTGAAAGTTGTGGGTCACGTTGCCTGCCTACCGCTCAAAATGCGCAGTCGACACGTTGTCTAATAATTGTAAGAATTACAAAAGACAAAAACTTTTAATTTTACTTGCGCTCAGTATACAATCTTTTGGGGTTTGGCACTGTGTTGTGGGCTACGCTCTGGTACCAAATTTTCCAGGTGGTTAGGCTTTGATAAATAGACTTCACTTTCAGTCGGGGTGGACGCAAGGGCCCGGAGTATCTTCTCGTTTTTGCGTTGATAACGAGATAAGTGTGGGGGTTTTATTTCTCTTGAATTGTGTGACAAAACACATTTCCTGCGCTCAACATCAAACACTTGCTACATCACGAGACAATATTTTCCTATTTTTTTGTAGTAGGCATGCGATGTCTCGGGCTTCGTAATTGTGCCCCAGAAATAGAAAACAATGCTGTCCAATTAGACACCATTAAAATAAGTTGTCAATATAGTCTATTTTATATTAATTCGCGAGGTGTGATTTTGCAGTAGTTTTGTTAGAGACTATTTAAAAATATAACATGACACCGACTAATTTTGAAAGTTGAATCTGTAACCCAGATTAATATTAAAATGGAGGGCAAAACGCAAATTTTACTCCGGATAAAATAAACGGTGTACAGTCTCTGACACTACACGCTAAATCATATTTTGAATTGGTGACTTCATTTATGATACTGCCTAAGATTAAAAAAAAAAAAAAAAAAGAAAAACTTCGAAAATATTCTACACAGGAGAATGTTACACACCACAAGGTGCGCGCACAGATTAAAGTGGAAACAACATATAATTCACTCATTGAAAACTTTCTTCATAAATGCTAATATTTTCTATGAAAATGTAATGGCATAATGGCTATTGACATGTAAATTATTAAGTCATACAAATTTTCATAGAATATGTAGGCCTTTGTCTTGTCATTAACTTTCCACAAATGTCTTTCATAAATTTGTTAATGCCGTGTTTGCTAATATTTTATTAATTGTTGTTGGCATGTTTCATTGATAGAACATTAAGCCGAGACATTGAGCGTATGTGAGAAAATATTCATGTGATTATGAAAATAGACACCGCAAATATGTTCCCCACCTGTAAATTATCCAAGATGGGTACAAAACTTTTTTTTTTTCTCCCTAGAACGGAGAACGCAGCTCAGACAAGCCGTTGCCTCGTGCACAGTAGACTAGCGCTGCACACAATTCAGAAACATATGATTGACAATTAATTCGTGTTTCTTTCGCCTATAGCCTATTTTATCCTGTCATAAAAAAACATAAACACAAGGCATGATGTTTGAGCTGGCTGTTATTATAATTTGATTGATGTTGTATGGGTGCACTTGGCCTATTTAATTGTGTTTAGTGCTCCTTCTCTCTGGCTGTTTGCCTCTGCAAGTGTCTGTCAGGCCAGGGAGGAGAAGGCAACGGGAGGATGGGTGCCTGCCTGCCTGCCTGAGCTGAGCTGAGCTGTGATGAGGGGCTCTTGGTGCATGACACTTTTAATTGAAACAGCTGACAAGAATTTAATAGAATACTGAGAGAAAATTATACTGTTGAATTTTATGGCTTATTGTTTTCGATGGAGGTGTTCAGATCAGTCACACAGACACAGCTTAAGAGGGCAGTAATGGCAGAGACAAAAGGTGATTTGACGCATTATGTGCAGTACAAAGTGTTGCTGATCTTACCCCGCTTGCTGCTGAGGGCAGAAAGGCGATGCCCTGCCTGAAGACTCTTCTTAGTGACAGGGGCTTTTTTTCTGTAATATTGTAAATCCTGTATCTAAATGCATTGGCCTGCAGACCTGTGGTCAGACACATACATCGTCTCATTGGCTCTCACTGCTGCACCCTATTGCTTCAGCTGATTTTAAAATAATCAGTGCTATGTCCAGTCATGCACCTTCCAGGGGAAGACAAACGCGTTTAAAATGCTTTAAAAATGTACCGTGTTTTCCAACAAATGTGCAATTGGACAAATGTGATTCCGGGGTGGCAGTTGTGTGAGTTCTGGTGAAGGGGCAAGAAGTGTGTGTGTTCTGGTGATTTTGGGTGGCAGTTGTGTGTTCTGGTGAAGGGGCAAGGAGTGCATTCCAGAGGAGACTGATTGGGATTGAATTTGAAAAGGAGGAAAAAAGCTCCGCGGTGTCCGCACTTGTTAGGAGAATGACGGGCTCCTGGGAGAATGGGCGGGTGAATGCTTCAGAAAGCCTGTGGTGGCTCTACTAGCAAATTAATCAATAAGAACTCAAACAGGCAGAGCAGAGTGGATCTTGGTTTAGCGTTACAATTTAGAAAAAAATCCCAAACATGTTTTTATATTACGAGTGCATTTTTATACAGAACAGAAAGAATTTTTTAATGATGATGCGCTGCGTGTTTTATTTCCAAATGTGTGTGTGCAGGTAGTTTTCTGTTAATTGTATAAATCAGACCACTGCTGTCTTTTGTTGTCCGCTAAATCCCCAAATATTATTTATTTATTGAGCATTAGTGACCCATCATTTATAGCTGGAAATGGAATGCGGAGGGTGTGTGTCTGTGTGTGTCTGTGTGTGTCTGTGTGTGTGTGTGTGTGTGTGTGTTGTGGCTATAGTGGGTTTGCCTAAGGCATCTTGCTCACCTGGCGGTGTGTGGGAGATCTGGCAAGTTTAGAACTTGTTTTAGTGTTTCGCCTTTTTTTTTCTCCCTCTCTCTCTCTCTCTCTCTTTCTCTTTCTCTTTCTCTCTCTCTATCATGGCATTTCCATGTGCAATGACTGCCCCCCCCCCCCCCCCCCCAGCTCCCCGAGCGCAAGCACTTAGCTTTAGTTGGCTTTATCCCTGAGCAGTGCCTAAACACCTAGATTGCTGTTTTGCTCAAAAAATGTGTGTGTGTGTGTGTGTGTCTGTGTGTATGTGTGTGGTGACTGTCCTCATTCCAAATTCTGATAAAATCCTGTCAAGTGTGCTGGACAGTAGCTTTAAGTTTTAATCTCCATAACGGACGTGGTGTCCAGCAAGCAAGCGTGTGTGTGTGTGAGTGTGTGTGTGTGTGTGTGTGTGAGAGAGAGGGCTTTCGGCTCAGCTGGAGGAGCGCTCCTGCGTGCTCATCTCCTCCATTAAGCCCAGTGGCGGCTGAAGCTGCTGGCGCTGCGGAGCTAATGTGCAGAGGGGAGTGAGTGCGTCTGATGGGCTGAAGTGTTTCAAGAGATCCAAAGGCAGGTGAAGAGATTTGGGCTCGGGTTTGACCTGCTGCCCGTCTCCGGCTCTCCAAAATGCATTTGTGCAGGGGAAAAAAAAAACAAAAAAAAATCAAACGATTTTAATTGAAATATATTTCTGAAGTGAGAAAATAGGATTATTTGAAAGGCGTTTGGTGTGTGTGTGTGTGTGTGTGTGTGTGTGTGTGTGTGTGTGTGTGTGTGTGTGTGTGTGAGAGAGAGAGAGAGAGGGAAAAGGGGTGGCCACTAGGTGCTAGGGCCGGGCTGGACTCCCGTAAAGAAGCGGAGCCTTTAGTGATTGCACATGTGGTTTTAATTGAACGTGTTATTCAGTGGTGCTGTTTAGGCCTGGACTCTGTGTGTGTGTGTGTGTGTAAGTGAATAATAAATTGGGCACGTTTTTAGACACTGAGGACTGTTTTTATGACTCGTCTCGGAGCGGTGTCATTTTCTCCCGTGACCATGGAGCGCCCCGAAAAAGAAAAGCAGCAGAGAGGCGAGAAAAGAAAGGCATAATGAGGAAGAAATGCGAGGGCAAGAATCTGACTAAACTTGAGCATTTCACCCATCTGTGCCTGAGAGAGAGAGGGATAGAGAGAGCGAGGTGAACAGAGAGAGAGGGGGAGAGAAAGAGCGAGGTGAACAGAGAGAGAGGGATAGAGAGAGAGAGGGAGAATGAGTAAAGAGGGGAGGGGGGGTGGAAAAAGCGGAGAAAAAGAAGCAATGTTTTCCAGATGACAGACTTGATGTGATTAGTGGGCGATATTGGAGGGGAGGGAGAGAGAGAGAGAGGGATAGAGAGAGAGAGAGAGAGACTGGTAGATTTGGGATTGTTGCCCCTTAGTGGAGTGGAAACCCAGCCTCTCTCTCTCTCTCTCTCTCTCCCTCCCTCCATCCCTCCATCTCTTGCTCATGTGCTTTCTTTTCTCTTGGCTGTAAACACCAACCCAAAGCCCTGTCACTTCATTTGGTCTCCTGTGTGGATGGACACACACACCTGTGTGTTGGTCTCCTCACACACACACAAGCCACTTATCTGTCTTGGCATCCAGTTCTTGTTCTTTCTCTTGCGCTCTCTCTCTCTCTCTCTCTCTCTCAGTGAGGGGGACTGGCAGACTGTCGAACTGCTCTGCCCTCTGCCCTGGAGAGTGTTGATCAGTGCAAGTGTTCTGAGCGTGCTCAGTCTGCTTAGGTCGTTAGGTGCTGAAGAATGTCCTGAAGGATGGTCCTCACCAAGCCCTGAGACCCACAGCGAATAGAAGGTCCATTTCCAAAGAGCAGGGGAATGACTGTGTGTGTGTGTGTGTGTGTGTGTGTGTGTGCGTAACGAGTCGTTTAGGGCAAGGCTGGATGTTAGGGAGAGACGGAAATGACAGGACTGGAGTGGAAGGCGTTGGCCATTATTGCTCCATGTCCATTAGCTCAGTGTCCCAGGGGAGAGATTGGTAGGCAGTGGCCTGGCCTGAGGCATCCTCACTGGGCCAGGGGAGGCATCCTCACTGGGCCAGGGGAGGCAGCCCCCCCCCCCCCCCCCCCCAGAACCAGAGAGGCCCGCCACCACGCCACACTAGGGCCCCACCTCAAGGTGACGCCGGCTTGACGTGGACCAGTAGAGAATGCGTTTGTGTGTGTGTGTGTTTGAGAGGATTAGTAAAAGTGTGTGTGTGTGTGTGTGTGTGTGTGTGTGTGTGTGTGGACCACCTAAACTCTGAGCTTTGTTCAGAAAGCAGCTCCTCCTGTCTCCGACCCTTTCAGCAGCTCTCCAGATCCTCCCCTATCCAATCCTCCTGCCATGGGTGGGGGCCGTGTGTGTGTGTATGCGTGTGTGTGTGTGTGCGCGCGCGCAGGAGTCTGTATAGCGGTCAGGCTATGTCGAGCTCTCCTCTGTGTTTGATTTTGTGTGTGTGTGTCCATGTTTGAGTAGTGGTCTGGCTGTGTTATGCTTTCTCCAGTGTGTGTGTGTGTGTGTGTGATGGCTGTTGTAGTCTAAAGCAGGAGCCTGCCTGTGTGTGTGTGTGTGTGTGGTGTGTGTGTGTGTGTGTGTGTGTGGTGTGTGTGTGTGTGTGTGTGTGTGTGTGGTGTGTGTGTGAACTCGGCGGCCCGTTCCACCGCTCTGGTCACTCCGACGGCTGCCGCTAGCTTTGCATTCCAACTGACAGCTGTATTTACGTTATGGATTTTCTTTCAATCCAGGGGTCCCCACCCCGTCACACATACACGCATTCCCTCACTCTCGCGCACACACACACACACACACAGACTCTTCGCGCCTTGCTGTTGTGTGTCTCTTGCGGTTTCTTAACTAAAACTGCAGTATTTTTCAAAAGTCTGAAAGTGGAAGAGTGAGCGACTGTCAAGCCTGTCACAGGCACCGTCTGGGCGACACGCAGCAGCAAACGCCGCCGCCGCCACCGAGCGAAGACGGAGAAAAGAACATTTCTCCCGCTTGTCTTTTTTTTTTTTTTTTAATCTGTGTGAGGGGTCAGAAGATGACGAAGGACTGACAGCTGCTGAGAGGTGCCTTTGTCATTGCATCTTAATTCACCAACGATGAGCTCTATTTAACATGACTTAAAAAGCTTCTTCAATCCGTGTCAGAGATGAAAAATCCACAGTGTGTGTGTGTGTGTGTGTGTGTGTGTGTGTGTGTGTGTGGATCACGTTCTGGTGATGCTCAAATGTGACACTCCTTTCAGAACTTTTTGCTAAACATTTAAAAACTTTACCCATTTTTTTTTAAAGCTTCTTTTTGTAGCGTTCGCTCCCACTAGTGTATCTCTTTCTCGCATTTCTCTCTCTTTCTCTCTCTCTTTCTCTCTCTCTCTCCCTCTCTCTCCCCCCCCCCCCCCCTCTCTCTCTTTTAGCTTGTGTTGTTTCTGAGTGGCGAGTAGAAAGTCCTGTCTAATAATGCTAAACCACGAAGGTGGACTTAAAATCTCCTAATCTTCACTCAACACACACACACACACACACACGCACATACACACACGCACATACGCGCGCGCGCACACACACATGCACAGCTCTTACTCACAGCCCCCAGCTGTTGAAGGTGTGCTGGAGAGCATTCCAGGAGTCTCTGTATGTGTGTGTCTACAGTGCACCGCCAAACACACACACACACATCCGACTGTGCAACTGCGTGTGTAATAAGCATATAAATGCATGTAATATTCATGTGATAATCCGTAAAGTGTGGGAGCGCTGGTTGCACGGCGCTGGGTGAGCCTGGTGTCTTATGGGCGCAGGTAATGGGGAATTGTAGACTCCTACTTCAGATATTTGCATTTGAAGCAGGTCAGCCCACCGGATGGACAGACAGATGCACGGAGGGACGGAGGGACGGAGGGACGGAGGGACAGGCGGACAGACGGACGGATGTAGTATTTGCTAATGTTCTAACTAAGGGTTCTATCAGCTGCACCTGATTGGGCGGATTTATGCGGAGAGGGTCCTTTTTTTTCCTCTTTCTCTTTTTATTCCTCTATTGTTACTTGTCAGATAGGTGTGTGAGGCAGATGTGTGTACGTGTACATGTGTGTGTGTGTGTGTGTGTGATCTCCAATGTTGCAAAGCCTGACTCTAACACCTTGATCTCTCCCTCTTCTTCTTTCCCGACTCTTGCAATGAAGTGCCTTTGCTTTGTAGGGGGTCAGAATACAGAAGTGACTGAAACACACACACACACACACACACACACAATCGAGTGCAGACATAGAAGTTGTTCCTTGATAAATAAAGCATGTCTTGAAATGTGCAAAAAGAAAAATATCAATCGTCAAAAAAAATACAATTTAAATATTTTGGATGATTTCTGTGCGATGGCCACCTCCCACACAGCCCACATTTAGTTCTGTTTCATTAAAACACAGAAGAAGAAAGTGATGTGAAATGATGGTATTCAATTAAATGAATTTAAGAGGAAA
>PYXC01001041.1:357500-360000 GCA_015244755.2 Tenualosa ilisha
CCAATCCAAATTTAGAATGGGTATTTGAAATATGATACATACATGCACAGTTTCTCTGTCAAAACAGAAATGCATACGGATATTAGCTGTTAAGTTATAAGCAGTTCTGTTGACTAAAAACTAAAAAACTAAACCTGTTTTTGTATCGTATGTGTGTGTGTGTTGTGTTAACTAAAAAAAGTCTTGTTTTGTTTTTGTTTTGTGTGTGTGTTGTGTTAACTAAAAAAGTCTTGTTTTGTTTTTGTTGTGTGTGTGTGTGTGTGTTGTCTGTTTCACATCTTCTGTTTAGTCCTCATCACCTCAGGCCAAGGCTGCCTGGGGAAAAAACAAAAAATAACTGTGTGTGCGCATGTGTGTGTGAGAGAAAGAGGGAATGAGTGTGTCTGAGGTTAGAGAGACAGACTGTGTGTGTGTGTGTGTGTGTGTTTTGGCAGTCTCACTCTTCCGGTCCAGCTCTTAAAAGTAGCAGCTTATCTATCAGCTGACTCTATTCTCCATGGAGAGATTTTAAAATATTGATATTGCTGCGCGTTTCCCACTTTATGACCGTGTAAGACGTTCCCTCTCTGTCTCACTCGCGTCTGCTGTGTTATACAGGAGATTTTCTGCTGCCGCTGACTCTGTGTGTGTGTGTGTGTGTGTTGCGTGCTGACGGTTCCCCTGACGGTTTTCCCCTCAAGCAGCCGCCGAGGATCAGTGCGAAGGTTTGGAGGGGTCGAGAACCGTGGAGAACCGTAGAGAACACAGCGCAGCACCTCTTTTGTCAGGGATTCTTTCCTTCGTTCTTTTTTTTTGTATTCATTTTCTATAAATTGTGTGAAGGGAGATATCCAGAGGGTGCTTTCAAATGCTGTGTGTGCGTGTGTGCGCGCGTGTGTGTGTGTCTGTGTGTGTGTGTGTGCGTGTGTGTGTGTGTGTGTGTGCGCACACGCCTGCCTGTGCCTGCAGTGCTCTCAAATAGAGGAGGGGGGGGGGGGGGGGGGGGGGGGGGGGGGGGGGGCTGGGAGTGTTGAAACTGACTCTGGGGTCTCTGACTCTGGGCTTTCCAATCTCAATCTGGCCGGTATGTCGTTGTCTGCGCTGATGCTGTGGTCCTGCTTGGATGTGTGTGTGTGTGTGTGTGTGTGTGTATGTGTGTGTGTGTGTGTGTGTGTGTGTGTGTGTGTGTGTGTGTCTGCGTGTGTCTGCGCTGATGCTGTGGCCCTGCTTGGATGTGTGTGTGTGTGTGTGTGTGTGTGTGTGTGTGTCTGCATGTGTCTGCGCTGATGCTGTGGCCCTGCTTGGATGTGTGTGTGTGTGTGTGTGTGCGTGTGTCTGCGCTGATGCTGTGGCCATGCTTGAATGAATGTGTGTCTGTGTGTGTGCGTGCGTGTGTCTGCGCTGATGCTGTGGCCCTGCTTGGATGTGTGTGTGTGTGTCTGCGTGTGTCTGCGTGTCTGCGCTGATGCTGTGGCCCTGCTTGGATGTGTGTGTGTGTGTGTGTGTGTGTGTGTGTGTGTGTGTGTGTGTGTGTGTGTGTGTCTGTGTGTCTGCGCTGATGCTGTGGCCCTGCTTGGATGTGTGTGTGTGTGTGTGTGTGTGTGCGCGTGTGTGTCTGCGTGTCTGCGCTGATGCTGTGGCCCTGCTTGGATGTGTGTGTGTGTGTCTGCGTGTGTCTGCGTGTCTGCGCTGATGCTGTGGCCCTGCTTGGATGTGTGTGTGTGTGTGTGTGTGTGTGTGTGTGTGTGTGTGTGTGTGTGTGTGTGTCTGCGTGTCTGCGCTGATGCTGTGTCCCTGCCTGTGTGTGTGTGTGTGTGTGTGTGTGTGTGCGCGTGTGTGTCTGCGTGTCTGCGCTGATGCTGTGGCCCTGCTTGGATGCTGTGCGTCCGTGGTGATGCCGCATATCTGCAGTTCTGCAATGCCCAGTGCACACTCACTCACACACACACACCACACACACACACACACACACACACACACACACACACACACACACACAGTCTCTCTCTCTCTCTTTAACCAGATAATAGAGCTCCAGTGTAATCCTCTCTCTTCTTCCTCTCTCTCTCTCTCTCTCTATCCTTTCTCTTTTTCTTTTTCGATAACCCCCCCAGCTTCTCTCTGCTCTTTTCTCCATACCTCTATTAGCTCCTTCACTTCCCACTTTCTCCCGCTCCCTCTGTCCATCTCTCTACCCCCCCCCCCTTTTCCCACCCTCCTCCCCCCCCCCCCCCCCCCCTTATGTCCATTAATGAGAATGTAAGGGTGAGCAATCTTTTGGGTTATAGTGCAATTTATCAGAAAGGCAGAGTTCTGGTATGTGTGTGTGTGTGTGTGTGTGTGTGTGTGTGTGTGTGTGAGAGATGGGGGTGGGTGTGGGTGTGCGGTCAAAAAAAAGAAAGAATCAGCCCTTCAAAGAAATTCTATTCTTCTTCTTCTTTTTAATGTTTGGCGAGGCAGAGAAAAGTTTCCGAGCGTCACACGGCAGGAACAGAGCGAAACAGAGCACGCCGTCTAATCA
>PYXC01001041.1:382500-384274 GCA_015244755.2 Tenualosa ilisha
CTGGCGCCGCTCCCCTCTAATTCTTCTCATGCTAACTGGCATGCAGAGCAGTTTAACAAAGATTTTTCTTTCGACGCTAAATTATAAAACAGACATTTTTTAATGCAAGCAGCTCTGCAGTGTGAAGGATTAATATTTTAGCTTCCTCTGAAAAGGAGCAAAAAATCCAAATATAGTAGCCGGTTGCTGGACCGGTGCATTCTTGAAGAATAATGGAAGCAGAGGAAAAATGGTTCCTTTTAAAGCAGGGAAAAATGGTTCTTTTAAAAGCAGGGAGAAATAGTTCCTGTTGAAGTGGGAAGGCATCTGTGCGAAGCAGGACGGAAGGAATGGAACCATTTTGAGTAAAGTGTGCAGTAATGACTTGGAGGCTGCCTTGGACAGAGTTCAAAAGTACTAAAATTCAATTAATTTGAAAATGGACATGCTATCATCCCACCCCCACCCCACCCCACCCTCTCCACACCGTGTCTCCACCAAGTCTTGCCTTGTTTTTATTATGGACTTATTAATTTTATTTGATTAAACCCACTCAGATCCAATCTATTAATTAACTCTGAAATGCACGGCGCTGCTTCTGAAGGCACACGTATAATGTTATATGGGGACCTTTATGATATATATATTTAAAAAAAAAATTTGCTTCATTCTGCTTGCTGGATGATTTAAACACTTATTTAAACACTTAGCCGCTGAGTTCTGCTCCATCATCAGGTACGTTGGACAAGAGGAGGGTTTTTTTTCTTATTTGGTTTAAGCCAATTTCTGCCGTTAATGAATCATCTTTTATTAAAAAAAAAAAAAGAGATCATGGCTTGGCTGCAGTGAGGATATTTTAACACGAGTATTTTACACAAGCTCTTCTTCATAAAGTCTCTCTCTCTCTCTCTCTCTCTCTCTCTCTCTCTCTCTCTCTCTCTCTCTCTCTCTCTCTCTCTCTCTCTCTCTCTCTCTCTCTCTCTCTCACTCTCTCTCTCTCTCTCTCTCTCTCTCTCTCTCTCTCTCTGTTCCTGCATCTCACAGCCCCTCAGTGCGTGGAGCACTGATCAGCAATCAGTTCTCAGATTCACCTGAGCAGAAAGTGTCCTCAGAACAGTAGAACAAAATGGCCTCTAATTTTTCCATCTGTTTGCAGGACAAAAAACAATTATATGGGAAATAAATAAAATCGTTTTAGTTTTAGTTTTTTTTTTTTTTTTTAAGTAGAAATAGGTTAGGTTGAAATGGAAAATGGACATCCCATCCTAAACAAAAATAAAAAAAGAGCATGCATTCACATGCACACACACACACACATGCACACGCACACACACAATTCTGCAGTGCAGCTGGGTCTCAGAGGGTGTCATGCCTGTGTCATCGAGTTTTGTTTGTGACAGGCGTCACTCATCGTGTGTGTCTGGGAGGCTGACGGGTGAAGCGGGTGACCCGAAGCTTTTGGCATCTGTCTGTCTTTTCACTTCTCTCTCTCTCTCTCTCTCTTTCTTTTTCCCTCTCTCCCCATCTTCTGTCTGTCTGTCTGTCACAGCTTTTGGCATCTGTCTGTCTTTTCACTTCCTGCAGATCTCTTACCATTCTTTCTTTTCTCTCTCTCCTCCATCTATCTCTCATCTCTCTCTTTTCCCTTCTCTCTACCCCCTCTCCCATCTTCTGTCTGGCTTTCTGTCACAGCTCTTTTATGTGTTTTTTTTTTTTTTTTAATTTTAATTTGGTTTCAAATGAGCTCCACTAGTGTGTGTGTGTGTGTGTGTGTGTGTGTGTGTGTGTGTGTGTG
>PYXC01001042.1:0-2500 GCA_015244755.2 Tenualosa ilisha
TTTTCCAGAATAGATCAACATGGACTCAGTGCACATGACTATACAACCATGTAAAAAGAAATATTGTACTTTAACTGTGCTTTTTCAGGAAGTACAAGCAGTACCCAGGTAAAAACAGTAGTACGCGTGTATGTAGTAGAGATATGAATAAAGTGGAGGTGTCTAAAGTAAGCACATGCTCATACTTTTGTGCTTATCACAGAGTATGTTTACTACGTACTTTTTAAAAGTGCACTTCGAAATATATGTAATTAAGTAGGATTTACATGAAATATATGTAATTAAGTAGGACAAATGAAATATATGTAATTAAGTAGGACTTAAATGAAATATATGTAATTAAGTAGGATTTACATGAAATAATGTAATTAAGTAGGACAAATGAAATATATGTAATTAAGTAGGACTTAAATGAAATATGCTAATTGTGCCATACATAAAGTAAGCTGTCCAGCTAATTGTAAAAAGTGTGTTTCATTGAAAGTCAAATTGAAATGTGTTTTAAATAAGTGTGTGAAAGTGGAAACTCTAATAATAGTATTTTTGTGTACTTACTGGAAGTACACTTTTTCTAAGATTTTGTTGTATTGTTATCATGCTTCTTGAAATGTGCACTATGATTACGCTTTATCAGAAGTGTGATCAATGTTCTCTTTAACAGAGTGCACTCTCTGGAGTATACTTTCATTGGCATGTCAGAGTACTTACATTTAAAAAGTATACTTTCATTGGCGTATCAGAGTACTTACATTTAAAAAGTATACTTTCATCGGCATGTCAGAGTATTACATTTAAAAAGTATACTTTCATCGGCGTATCAGAGTACTAACATTTAAAAAGTATACTTTCATCGCATGTACTTACATTTAAAAACTAGGACTCGTCTTTGCTCCATCAGTCTCCTTTAGGTGGCCAGTCCAGTCCAGTGCTGCCAGTGTGTAGACTTGGCAGGTTTCAGACTTTGCAGGTTTCAGACTTGGGCAGGTTTCAGACTTGGCGGTTTCAGACTTTGCAGGTTTCAGACTTACAAACAAATTAGGCTGCTGTCTTAAAACGGCTATTCCTTCCACCCTAAAGAGGGCTTTGGATCTGAACCAGATTCCTAATCACTCAACCACCACATCTTAAATTCTAGCAGTGAGCTCTCAGCATGTCAATCAAAATGTGTCAACTCAGCAGAGTACTCTTTGACATTAAGGACCTACAAACAATTTCATCTACAATGGCAGCAGCCATCTTGGTTCCCATTAAAAACATTCCCCTTTGATCAAAAGGTTTCCACATCCCAGTTCCGTCCCACTTCACCCTGTGATTGCTACAATGAAAGAGACAAGTTTGCCTCCTTTGTAAGCACCCAAAGGTCACAAAAACAAGATCAAAACAAACGTTGGACAGACAGACACATTCTGCTAGGGCAAGCTAGGCTAGCTGTCCTGCGCTGTCCTGTGATGGGCTGGCCTACTGAGGCACATTCTTTACATTTAGTAAGAGGCCCATTCACGTCTTTACTAAGAAACCCATTCATGTGTGTGTGTGTGTGCGTGTGTGTGTGTGTGTGTGTGTGTGTGCGTGCGTGTGTGTGTATGTGTCCTGCAGGCTATGTTGGAGCTGCTACTGTTGGTGCTGCTGCTTGGTGGTTTGTGTACTCTGACGATGGGCCCATGGTCTCCTTCCAACAGCTGGTAAACAACACACACACACACACACACACAGACAGATGCAGGACACATACACACACAACACACACGTGCACACGCACACGCACACACAAACACACAGACACACGCACACGCACACGCACACGCACACACACAGACAGTCAGATACAGGACACACACACAGAGAGATACAGGACACACACACAGACAGATACAGGACACACACGCACACATACACACACACACACACACACACGCACACACACACACACGCACGCACACACAGACACACACCACATACACAAACACACACAGACTTTAGGTGTGTATTAAAGTAATACTGAGAATGTATTGAGTAAAATACCGTGTGTGTGTGTGTGTGTGTTCCAGTCTCACTTCATGCAGTGTACTGAGGACAATGAGGATTTCGCTGGAGTTGAGTGTGAGGTGTTTGAGTCGGCACCACCCATGACCATGGCCCTCTCTGTGCTCGTCACCATCGAGATGTGCAACGCCCTCAACAGGTACACACACACACACACACACACACATACACAATCAACACCTATGACCATTGCTCTCTCTGTGCTTATCACCATCGAGATGTGCAACGCCCTCAACAGGTACACACACACACCACACACACACACACACACACACACACACACACACATACACAATCAACACCTATGACCATTGCTCTCTCGTGCTTGTCACCATCGAGATGTGCAACGCCCTCAACAGGTACACACACACACACACACACACACACACACACACACACAATCAACACCTATGACCATTGCTCTCTCTGTGCTCGTCACCAACAAGATCAAGCCTAA
>PYXC01001042.1:7500-17500 GCA_015244755.2 Tenualosa ilisha
ATGTGGTCAGTCAGAGTGCACTATCATGTGTGTTCTTTCCACAGTGAACATGTAGTCAGTCAGAGTGCACTATCATGTGTGTTCTTTCCACAGTCAACATGTAGTCAGTCAGAGTGCACTATCATGTGTGTTTTTATTGCACAGTGAACATGTAGTCAGTCAGAGTGCACTATCATGTGTGTTCTTTCCACAGTGAACATGTGGTCAGTCAGAGTGCACTATCATGTGTGTTCTTTCCACAGTGAACATGTAGTCAGTCAGAGTGCACTATCATGTGTGTTTTTATTGCACAGTGAACATGTAGTCAGTCAGAGTGCACTATCATGTGTGTTTTTATTGCACAGTGAACATGTAGTCAGTCAGAGTGCACTATCATGTGTGTTCTTTCCACAGTGAACATGTAGTCAGTCAGAGTGCACTATCATGTGTGTTCTTTCCACAGTCAACATGTAGTCAGTCAGAGTGCACTATCATGTGTGTTCTTTCCACAGTGAACATGTAGTCAGTCAGAGTGCACTATCATGTGTGTTCTTTCCACAGTAAACATGTGGTCAGTCAGAGTGCACTATCATGTGTGTTTTTATTGCACAGTGAACATGTAGTCAGTCAGAGTGCACTATCATGTGTGTTCTTTCCACAGTGAACATGTAGTCAGTCAGAGTGCACTATCATGTGTGTTTTTATTGCACAGTGAACATGTAGTCAGTCAGAGTGCACTATCATGTGTGTTCTTTCCACAGTGAACATGTGGTCAGTCAGAGTGCACTATCATGTGTGTTCTTTCCACAGTAAACATGTAGTCAGTCAGAGTGCACTATCATGTGTGTTTTTATTGCACAGTGAACATGTAGTCAGTCAGAGTGCACTATCATGTGTGTTTTTATTGCACAGTGAACATGTAGTCAGTCAGAGTGCACTATCATGTGTGTTCTTTCCACAGTGAACATGTAGTCAGTCAGAGTGCACTATCATGTGTGTTCTTTCCACAGTGAACATGTAGTCAGTCAGAGTGCACTATCATGTGTGTTCTTTCCACAGTGAACATGTAGTCAGTCAGAGTGCACTATCATGTGTGTTCTTTCCACAGTAAACATGTGGTCAGTCAGAGTGCACTATCATGTGTGTTTTAATTGCACAGTGAACATGTAGTCAGTCAGAGTGCACTATCATGTGTGTTCTTTCCACAGTGAACATGTAGTCAGTCAGAGTGCACTATCATGTGTGTTTTTATTGCACAGTGAACATGTAGTCAGTCAGAGTGCACTATCATGTGTGTTCTTTCCACAGTCAACATGTAGTCAGTCAGAGTGCACTATCATGTGTGTTTTTATTGCACAGTGAACATGTAGTCAGTCAGAGTGCACTATCATGTGTGTTCTTTCCACAGTGAACATGTGGTCAGTCAGAGTGCACTATCATGTGTGTTCTTTCCACAGTAAACATGTAGTCAGTCAGAGTGCACTATCATGTGTGTTTTTATTGCACAGTGAACATGTAGTCAGTCAGAGTGCACTATCATGTGTGTTTTTATTGCACAGTGAACATGTAGTCAGTCAGAGTGCACTATCATGTGTGTTCTTTCCACAGTGAACATGTAGTCAGTCAGAGTGCACTATCATGTGTGTTCTTTCCACAGTGAACATGTAGTCAGTCAGAGTGCACTATCATGTGTGTTTTTATTGCACAGTGAACATGTAGTCAGTCAGAGTGCACTATCATGTGTGTTCTTTCCACAGTCAACATGTAGTCAGTCAGAGTGCACTAACTTTCAAACTACACACATCTCATGGCTTTTCTGAAGCTACATTCATTTTCATGTATTTCAAATCCATGACTTCATGGAGACATTGGCTTCAAAACCCCACTTCTGGTTACTTTACAGTTTACTCAAACTTTTTATTAACGTTACCAGTTATATTTGTGTGTGTTTACAGTGATGTGTGCAAAAATGATCTTACATTAGACCATAAATGTTCCAGAGAAATTCTTCAGGAACTGTTGCCGATGCTTAGGTCTGCAGTTCTTCCAGCTGCTAACATGCTTTTGTCCAGTCAGTGCAACAAACCAGCAGCCTGGTGTCAACACCTGTCAGCTTCTCCAAGTGCAGTTGAAATTGTAGATGGTTTGTCGTTTTTTTCTTTTTTCTTCAGCGTTCTTTAAGAATGATCATCTATCTGACTGCTGTGCTGCTGTTATTTGGAGAACTAAGGGTTTTGTTCTGTATTTAAGATTTTGGACATTAGTCTTCTGGCACGCTGTGTCAAAAAGAAGACTTAAGGTCGGACAACAGCTTGTTAGCGATTGAAAAAACCCTCTATTTACTTCCTAATTCATGTGTGTATTGTAAAGTATGACGTCAATCATTTATTGTGTATATTTATGGATTCCACATCCATTGTTGATACACTTTTTAGTCACGCTATTGACTACAACTATCAACTTCATATGAAAAAAAAAACACACTTGGTCCAGACGAGATGCACGGCCCTGCTGCATCTGCAGTAGTAACTCTCAACTCCAGCTTAAGGCTAAACTAAATGCATTTAGACCTACTGCACAAGATTTGATTACATTTAGGACTTTTTAAAGCCTTAAATTCATATTTTCACATGTTAGTCTTTTTAAGACCCCACATAAACCCTCATCATTATTGATAGCATTTGTTGCCATCTGAACTTCTACTATTGCTGAAATATATTACTTCAGTTTATGACCCTTAACCCTTAACCCTTGACCACAACCATCCTCTGATATATAAATTGATATCAACATATCTGTGATGTCATCGTGGCGTGGTTGTCTTTGATGTGATGTCATTGTGTCATGTGACTGTGGACGGTGGAACACAGGGGATGTTCAGACCCATGTGATGATTTAGGCCAGCGCCATACACTGCTGCATGACTCTGAACGCACACCTTTGGAATGTCGTTGGGATTGGAATGTCATTGGGCTCGTTCGGAATGGGACTGGAATGGGATTTGGTTTGGGCTCTGGGTAAGGGCTCAAAAACAGGGGCATGTTGTGTGTGCACCTGTGCACTGCAACCCACCCGTCGTGGGGGGGGGCGCTAGTTAACTCAGGGAACTTGGGTAAAACCACTGATCTCTACAAGAACAACAAGAACACTGTGCTGAGCATCTGTGTGTGTGTGTGGAGTGACGCGTTGTTTGGATATTACTCCTGCAGTTACCCAAGTTGCCCAGTAACCCTGCTGTGTAGTACAAGTCCCTGTCTCTGGAGGGCACTAGTGGGTCTGATTCCCCCTCAGATTCTCACTGTCCATCTGTCGTCCCCCCCACAGAGAGGGACGACAACCTGGTGTCCAAGAAGTGGGACTGAGAGAAGAGAGGGACAGACAGAGATAGAAGAGGAGACTCTGCACACGTGTGTGTGTGTGTATGTGTGTGTGTGTATGTGTGTGTGTGTGTGGATGAGTGAGTCTGTGCCATCAACCATCATGTATAAAACACCATGGCGATGGGCGGAGGCCACCTGCTGAAGAAGTGTTAGGGGGTGGAGCTAAGCCACTGGACTAACGTCTGATTGGCTCTTTAGTCCTTTGAGCCAATGCCCACGTAGAACAAATATACTCTTTAAATAAACATGTATTTAAGAAATAAGATCTGACTGGTTACTACACACACACACACAAACACACACACATATGGTGTGTTTAAAGCATAAAGAGGTTTAATAAAAATAGGAATCAATAGTTTATGCCTTCTGTCAGTTCCAGCCATTACATGAATACAGGGAGTGTGTGTGTGTTTGTGTATGTGTGTGTGTGTGTGAGAGAGAGAGAGAGAGAGAGAGGAGTGTACATATTTGTGCTTATTCCACAAGTCTGCAGTTCAGTAATATAAGACAGATCAGTGTGTGTGTGTGTGTGTGTGTGTGTGTGTGTGTGTGTGTGTGTGTGTATAAGTAATAAAGGCTTAAGTGTTACAGTGTTACAATGTCAAACTGAGTGGAAACACTCACACACCTTTTCTCATACTCAACAGAAAAGACACAACAGGCAAATCACACACAGACACACACACACACAATTTTTGGTCAGCAGCGTAAGAGAGTGTGTGTGTGCATAAAAGTCCATAATTAATCATACAAACTGTGAGGCTCTGGAATGTTCTCAGTCAGAAGGAAATGTTCAACAGGCTGGCGATGGAAATTACAACACACACACACACATGCACGCGCACACACACACACACACACTCACATACGCATGATAAGCACGCATACACACACACACATGCACGCGCACACACACACACACACGGACGCACACGCAACACACACACACTCACATACACGCACGCACGCACACACACATGCATGCACGCACACACAAACACATGCAAATATGCGCACTAACACACTCAAGTATACGCAGATTAATTTTAGGCTGGTGATGGAGGCTCCAGTGCACACACATGCACACATAAACACAAACACACACACACACACACACACACACACACAGTTCCAACTTCATAATGGTTATTCTCAGACACACACATTCAGACAGTCCCTGATAAGTTGATCACACAAAGCCGTATTGACACACACACACACACACACACACAGCTGCTGGAGGTGGTGACTGGTTCTTTAGCTTTGGTCTCGGGCTGCACTATTTGCACCGTCATTGGTTCACCAGTAGGGGGCAGAGTGGATCAGTCAGTCAACACTCACACACGTACACACACACACAATTCCAGTCCCACACAGCTAAGCCAATCAGCATCAAGTGGCCTCGTTGGGTGGGGTTTCCTCTGCACTAAGCTCCTCCCCCAAGATCTCCTTCACTTGTTCCAGAGTCTGAGCCTGACGGATTTGCTCCAACTTCACCTGTGTACACACACACACCCACACACACCCACACACACACACACAAACACACACCCACACACCACACACACCCACACAACACACACCCACACAACACACACCCACACACACACAAACACACACCCCCACACAACACACACCCACACACAAACACACACACACACACACACAACACACACACACACACACACACACACACACACCCCCACAGGGAAAAGCAAATTATGGAGTTGAACAACAATCTTCATTTTCACTTTATTTCAGTGAAAGCAGCAGTTGCTTGAAGAAGCTTTAAGGAGCTTAGTTTAGTTGATGTTTTTAATACCAGTAAGTAAGTGTGTGAATGTAAGAGTGTATTAATGTGAGTATAAGTGTGTGTGTGTGTGTGTGTGAGAGAGTGTGTGAAAACAATCCCACTTAGTTCTATGTAATAATTATTGGTGTGTATTATTTTCATAGTTTATTAGATGATGTCTCTGAAGAGGGCCCCAGTAACACACAGAAGGTGTGGTGTGTGTGTGTGTGTGTGTGTGTACCTGCAGAGACTGTGAGAGCTGGACAAAGTCCTTCTGTACGGTCTGGCTGGTGTCCAGTTGTGTGCGGAGGCTGATCACCTGACTGCGGAACTCCAGACATGCTGCTGCAGAGACACCTGGGGAATTATGGGAGCCATCAAAGAGAGTGTGTGGTGTGTGTGTGTGGTTGTGTGTGTTTGTGTGTGTGTGAGAGAGAGAGAGAGTGAGTATGTGGTGAGGGGCCATGATGATGTGAATTGTAGACTTTGAATGCTATGCTGTAAGTGTTGATCTGTGATTTGTGTGTGTGTGTGTATCGGTGTGTGTGTGTGTGTGTGGCCATGCCTACATGACTTTTTTTAATGTAGAGTAAAACTGCTGTCCTTATCTGCATAGATCATATTATTCCATCATTACTACAGTTTTCAGGTCCTTGGATGATTCAAATTATGTATTGAGAGTGTGCATTTATAGAGAAGCATTTGTGACTGTATGTGTGTGTGTGTGTGTGTGTGGGTGTTATGTTTGTACCTTGTCATTGTTAAGACTCTTGTTGTCTCCCTGGAGATGAGCAAGTGCCACCCGCAGGCCCTGAAGCTCAGTGTGAGACGCCTGCAGTTCACACTCCAACTACGCACGCACACACACACACACACACACACACACACACACACACACACCATTTGAAATAATAACACATACATGAACACACCCAAATACAAAATGTACAACATTCAACACATACACACACACACACACACACACCTTCTCTTTCTGGGCTTGGATACGATCCGTCTCTGTTTTCAAACTGGACAGTTGGACTAAAAAATTAAGAAATATATTTAAATGTACCATAATTCAAGTAAGATGTTTAGTCATGTGTATAATAATAATAATAATATATATATATATATATATATATATATATTACTATTATTACTATTATTATTACTATTATTATTATTCTAATAATACAAAGCTCACAAGAATACCATTTAGAGCTAAATGTGCCCGAGATTGAGAGACACCAACAACTACATCTGTTTTAAAGAGGTCATAGTGTGTATCAGTGTGTTTTAAAGAGGTCATAGTGTGTATCAGTGTGTTTAAAGAGGTCATAGTGTGTATCAGTGTGTTTTAAAGAGGTCATAGTGTGTATCAGTGTGTTTTAAAGAGGTCATTGTGTGTATCAGTGTGTTTTAAAGGAGAACTGCAGTGTAAGATGAACTTGTGTGTGTTTTGAGTGGTTTAGGGTGTGTTATAGTTTCAGGGTGTTATAGTATGTTTGTGTGTGTTAGACTGTGTGTTAACATGTGTTTTGAGTGAGTTGGTGTGTGTGTGTTAGTGTGCGTAATTAGAATGTGTTAGTTTGTGTATGTAAGGTGTGTTAGTGTGTGTATTTAGAGTGTGTAATTAGTGTGTGTTAGTGTCTATTTAGAGTGTGTTACAGTGTTTGTATTTGGTGTGCTAGTGTGTGAATTTAGAGTGTCTTAGGGTATGAATTTATACTGTGTGTGTATTTAGAGTGTGTTGGGATGTGTGCTCAGAGTGTAGAAGTGTGTGTATTTAAAGTGTTTGTGTTTTAGAGTGTGTTAGTGTTTGTGTTTGAAGTGTGTTAGTGTGTGTATTTAAAGTGTGTTAGTGTGTGTATTTAAAGTGTGTTAGTGTGTGTATTTAAAGTGTTAGTGTTTGTGTTTACAGTGTGTTAGTGTGTGTTAGTGTATTTAGAGTGTGTTAGTGTGTGTGTTTAGAGTGTGTTAGTGTTTGTGTTTAGAGTGTGTTAGTGTGTGTATTTAGAGTGTGTTCATCTGTTTCTCTCTTACCCTCAAGGACTTCTGCAGGATGAGGTCATAGCAGAAGAGACGAGAGATAGTTAGTGGACACGCACACACAAACACAAACACACAAACACCCACATACACAAACACACACACACACACAAACACACACACCATACACCCACACACATACACACACACACACGCACGCGCACACACACACACGCACACACACACACACCATACACACACGCACACACACACGCACATACACACACAAACACAAACACACAAACACACAACAAGACCTTTTCACACTGATGAATACCCCACGATTATTATCCAAATGTCAAGTGTCGCTTGTTCCTTTCACATTGACCAATACGGGGTCAGGTGTCCAATTGCCCCGCCCCGGACCCAAGTGTGTGTGAGTGTCAGCCGCCAATCGACCCGCCCAGGGCCCAAGTGTGTGTGTGAGTGTCAGAGCTGAGGCGAGTTCAGTCTGAAAGGAAAGTTGAATCCGTCCCGGGGTTACCTGGGTGACGACGCATCACAAGTGCAGCCCTCCATTTAAAACGCTTTAGCTGAGGATGTTGAGCTGAGTTGCATTCATTTCAGCGTCATGCTAACGGTGTTTCCTCGCTTTCTTAGGCTACTGATGGCTTCACAGTTGCATTGGTCAGCACTGGTTGGAGGCTAGCTTAGAAAACACGAATGAGCCGATGAGCTTCATGTCAGGGACATTGGCAATATGGCAAACAAAACTAACTGCTTGTCCAACGCTGTTGTTCAGCTAGCACACATAACATTAGCATTGTTTTGCTAACAACACCAGCAGGAGACAAACCATTGCTTCACATTGCCTTACATGGTCCAGCTTTAGCAATAGTCCACATTCATCTCAAGTCCACCATTACCTGTATTCAGGCATACAGGCAAAGGCTACAGACCAACATTGCTCAACTAAGAGATTTGTTTTCCACGAAAAGTAGAAGAGTATCATCAAACTAATTGATCTACATGTCTAACTAATTGATCTACATGTCTAACTAATTGATCTACATGTCTAACTAATTGATCTACATGTCTAACTAATTGATCTACATGTCTGCAACTGAGGTTCAGTGCTTTGCTCAGGGACATCAGTGGCAGCGGGGATTTGAACCCACAACTTGTCAGGCTACTTGCACACCAGCCAGGCTCCTTAACCGCTGCGCACCACCGCCCCGTCTGGGCAGGTAATGGGCTTTGCTCTCTCATGCTGCTCCACCCGTGGTGAACTTGCAACTTGGGTCCCCGGAGTGTCGTGGGTTCCAGTGTGAAAAGCACTACAGACACACACACACACACACACACACACACACACACTCTCTATTGCCCAAACGCACCTAAAGTGATATAGGTCTATGACAGACAGACTGACAGACAGACAGACAGGACTAGTGCGTGAGACATACCGCTCTCTTCTGTCCGAGTTTCCAGCTGCTCCTTCAGGTTCACAATTTCAATGCGCAGTCTCTCCTCACAGTGTGCCCCCTACAGATAACACTACACATTACAAACCACACACACACACACACACACACACACACACACACACACACACACACACGCACGCATGCAGTCTCTCCTCACAGTGTGCCCCCTACAGATAACACTACGCATTACAAACCACACACACACACACACACACACGCCACACACACACACGCACGCACGCACGCACGCAGTCTCTCCTCACAGTGTGCCCCCTACAGATAACACTACACATTACAAACCACACACACACACCCACACACACAACACACACACACACACACGCACGCACACACACGCACGCACGCACGCACGCAGTCTCTCCTCACAGTGTGCCCCCTACAGATAACACTACGCATTACAAACACCACACACACAACACACACACACACACACACACACGCACGCATGCAGTCTCTCCTCAAAGTGTGCCCCTACAGATAACACTAACATTCAAACCACACAACACACACCACACACACACACACACACACACACACACACACGCACGCACGCACGCAGTCTCTCCTCACAGTGTGCCCCCTACAGATAACACTACGCATTACAAACCAACACACACACACACACACCACACACACACACACACACACGCACGCACGCACGCAGTCTCTCCTCACAGTGTGCCCCCTACAGATAACACTACGCATTACAAACCACACACACACACACACACACACACACACACACACACACACACACACACACACACACACACACACGCACGCATGCAGCCTCTCCTCACAGTGTGCCCCTACAGGTAACACTACGCATTACAAACCAACACACACACACACACACACACACACACACACGCACGCATGCAGTCTCTCCTCAAAGTGTGCCCCCTACAGATAACACTACGCATTACAAACCACACACACACACACACACCACAACACACACGCACGCATGCAGTCTCTCCTCAAAGTGTGCCCCCTACAGATAACACTACGCATTACAAACCACACACACACACACACACACACACACACACACACACACACGCACGCATGCAGTCTCTCCTCACAGTGTGCCCCCTACAGATAACACTACGCATTACAAACCACACACACACACACACACACACACACACACACACACACGCACGCAGTCTCTCCTCACAGTGTGCCCCCTACAGATAACTCTACGCATAACAAACCACACACACACACACACACACACACACACACACGCATGCAGCCTCTCCTCACAGTGTGCCCCCTACAGGTAACACTACGCATTACAAACCACACACAACACACACACACCCACACACACACACACACGCACGCAT
>PYXC01001042.1:22500-27500 GCA_015244755.2 Tenualosa ilisha
CTCACCCGCATCCTCAACTAGTCCACGCCGCAACTGGGCCTACACACACACACACACACAGTATACTCACACACACATAGTATACTCACACACACAAAAACATGGAGTAGATACTCACAAATACACACACACACGGTAGGCAGACACACACTCTCAAGCGCACACACAACCACACAGCAAACTCTCACACACTGACACACATCCGCATCAAGTCGTTTTCACCCCTCATCTAAATGAATGGACTCCGATAGCTGTGTGCTGTCCAGTGAAGCCAAAAGAAAACGCCCACAGAACTGGGTTAAAGACCCACGGTTCTGTGTCTTTACCCCCACAGAACTGGGTTAAAGACCCACGGTTCTGTGTCTAGAGCCCCACAGAACTGGGTTTAAGACCCACGGTTCTGTGTCTTTACCCCCACAGAACTGGGTTTAAGACCCACGGTTCTGTGTCTAGAGCCCCACAGAACTGGGTTTAAGACCCACGGTTCTGTGTCTTTACCCCCTGCTGTTGGTGCAGATTCATATGATTTTGTCTAAGCGTGTTTGTTGACGTAGTGTAAATTCTCACACACACACACACACACACACACACACCTGGGTGTCGTTGCCAATGCTGGCCCGTCTCCACTCAGCTCGCTCCGTCTGGAGGCTGGAGATCCTGGCCTCATACTGAGAGGTGGTTTCTATGGAGACCAAACAGGAAGTGATGTGTGTGTGTCAGGTGATCTCACTTAGTCTCCTCCTTGTAAATCCTCCTGCTCCCTTGTGTGTGTGTGTATGCATGTCTGTATGTGTTGGTGTGAGGAAAACACGTATCTGTGTGTGTGTGTGAGAAACATGTAGGCTAATTGTGTGTGTGTGTGTTTGTGTGTGCGTGAAACATGTAAGCTAACTGTGTGTGTGTACCTCTCATTGCCTCCTGGAGTGACTGCATTTCCTGGTCACAGTGCTTCTGCAGCTCCCTAAGCTCCTCCTCCTTGCTGAGCTCACAGATTGTGGCCACGCCCTGCCAATGCTCCAGCTGAGCCTGGACCTCCGACAACTGAGCCTGCAGACGCCCCACCTCATCACCTGGAGACACACACACACGCACACACACACACACAACTTTGTTATATTACTCTGTGGGCACGCAGTCATATTGATGGAGCCAGTGCATCTTCTGTTGGCATGTGAGCCTCTCATACCTGCCTGGAAAGTAGTGCCTGCTGATGGAGCGCTGATTTCTAAACTTTATTGAAATCCTTCCACTGTACCCAAAACAACAGAAATGATTTACAAAGCTTAGACTGTGGACTAGCATACTGCTAACTAGACCTGCTGAGGTCAGACTGTCAGACTGGGGCAGATAGAGAGACAGACTGGGGCAGATAGAGAGATGGGGCATATAGAGAGACAGACTGGGGCGGATAGAGAGATGGGGCATATAGAGAGACAGGCTGGGGCGAATAGAGAGATGGGGCATATAGAGAGACAGGCTGGGGCGGATAGAGAGACAGACTGGGGCAGATAGAGAGACAGACTGGGGCAGATAGAGAGATGGGGCATATAGAGAGACAGACTGGGGCGGATAGATTCGCTTCTAAAAGCCACTTTTGTGTTCATACTTCAACTTCATCTCCCTCATCTCAGGTTCAGTGTTGGTTAGTGTTTTGAATGTAATATGCATGATCACCACCATTTCTCACAGTCCCCAGTCGCAATGGAAAGCAACATACACCAAAATCTAGTGTTGTTCCGGGCCGACAGAGCAGACAGGGGCAGTATCCTTGTCCTGGGAGCTGTGTCAGGGGTGACAGAACTTACTTTCACAAGCAAGGTGAGTGTATGAGAGAACTTGCCCACAGCCAAGAGAGGCCAGAGTAAAACTTACAAAGAGGGAGAGAATATAGCCTACATGAAACTGCAGGGTGAGAGAGCCTTGGCCACTCCACACAGCAAACTTATAGTATATATATATATAGTATTCTCTCTCTCTCACACACACACACACACACACACACACACACACACACACACACCTGCTCACAATAGAAATGCGTGCAAACTGGAGTAGACCGATAGAATCACTCTCAGACTGACTGCAATGGCATCGATCATCTGGCAGAATGAGACTCTCATTCCCAGGATAAGATAACGGCTTGTTGCCTAACGCAAGTCAGACTTTATCTTCGGGAGTTTTATCCACTACTTAGCATTAGCCTAGCCAATGTACAGACAACCTAAACATAACTTCACTTTTACACTCAATCTGATCACGCTAGCTGCCTCTACGTTTTGTGCCGATTTGTTGTTGCCTAGTAAACTACTGCCACACATGAGCAGTCCTTTCCAAAGACCTTTGGTTGGGGTTGGACACAGTTCTCATATTAGCTTAGCCAGCTAGAAGTCACACCGCGACAGCCCCGGACCTCCGCAGCAAACTCACTTGACTTTGGTGTTTCACGGGAGGGACACGTGCGACTAGTCGGCTACAGCACACGACCCGGACCCACGACTAGTGTGAAGCATACAGTCTAATACTGAAGATTTATTCAGATGCGACCTGTCAGACTCCCACTTATCGAGAGCAGCTGGGAACTTTGCAGTGTTGGCGGTTGCGGTTCCGAGGTAGGGTTACTTACCCACGTTCGAGTTCTCGCCGTTCCCGGTTGTTTGCTCCGACACTTCCATAGCTGGAAAAAATACCGCGACCCCGAGAGCTCTCCTCCGTCCAGTCCCGGTTCAGCCCCGCGGCGGGTTGTTGCACAGGTCCATCCGGCAGGGTTTCCTGTCACTATTGTGCTGCCTGGTCTTGTGTCACCCCGTCGGCGCTCGAGGCAGCACCCGGAGAGGATCAACGGCAGGAAGCGCCTTTCCCCGGTTTAACTCGCGGATATTACGTAAGCGTACTTCCTTAAGTCTCTTGAGGAAAACAGTGGGAATGCTGACAGACCTTTGGAAATGGTGTCAGATGCGAAGCAGCGGTAAAAAACAAAACACTATCGATATTCCCGCACTTGACGCGCAGCAACACAGACATGTGACGCGCCCGCCGTCTCCAAACACAGGATATCAAAGCCCGTCTTTTAAGCAACCTCTTCCTACAGCAGCTCCAGCGGCCCACACACAAAACACACAAGACCTGTGGCTACTGCTGCTGTGACAAGAACTCCTGCATTGTGCTGCACTATCAGAACTGCAGTTTTCTTTGGGACAAAAAACATTCAAAATATTGAAAGAATACTGCCCTCCAGCATAATGTGGTATATAGTCATTTTGGGCACTGAAATGCTCTAGTACTGCACTGAACAGCACAATTGCTTGTTTGTTTCCAGTTGAGTCAGGGCTGTGGAAAACCAACAGCGCTTATTCAGCCTTTAATCCCCTGACCTCCACCAGCAGACTTCACCTGAGACAGTCCAGTCACACTAGTGAGGTCATAAGGAGAGAAGGCAAGAAGACATGCACTTCTGTGTGCAGATCTTCAAACAAACAAACAAACAAACAAACAAAACAACTCTAATACTTTACTATGTGCATATTTATTATCAGGAACAGTACCACGTGCCAATTATCACGTACAGTATTAGATGCTCAGTAAAAAATCATTAGTAGGAAAATTCTCAGTAGAAAAATGCAGCTCATTAATCTTCATGGGGGAACACTAGGACAGGAGCACATTATGACATCATGACAGGAGTACATTATGACATCAAGACAGGAGTAAATTATGACATCAAGACAGGAGTAAATTATGACATCAAGACAGGAGTACATTATGACATCAAGACAGGAGTACATTATGACTGCAGCTGTGCTCCTGCCCCGACTGGACTAATGTCACACACCAACATGAGTAAATTATTGTGCACATTCAGAGCAGACTGTGGTGTGTGTGTGTGTGTGTATCATTATGATGCGGAGGTTGAAACACTTGATGCAGGCAAGGAGCTTATTTATTCAGGAGAACTGTGAGGAGACAGTATGCTAAAACACACACTCACACGCAAGCACGACACACACACACACACACACTCTAGTGGTCAACATTGGTAATAAACAGGTGCCGAGACAAGGGAAGACGAGTTTACAGTAACAGCTTGTGTGTGTGTGTGTGAGTGAGTGAGTGAGTGAGTGAGTGAGTGAGAGACAGAGAAAGAGAGAGAGACAGAGAGGTGGACCTTGGATCCAAATGTTCCTGATGTGGGAGCACCAGAACCGACCACTGTATGTCCATACAGACCACAACATAGAGCAGGAGCCCAGAACCAGCTGACTGGACTGGCACTTCTTTAGAACTAACTGGTCAGGTGAAGGTTCTGGAACTCTATCTCCAGGGTGATGATTCTAGAACTAACATGGGAAAGGACTACAGAAGAGAAACTGAGCACCGCCTGAGCTCCAAGACCAGGTAGGCTGTGATTGGCTACTGAAGTGCTAAACAGTGTCTTTGCTGCTCCGCCTACACCATCTCTTCCTGCATCTCCCAAACTCTTCCTCTTCTCCTCCTTCGTCTTTCCTCCATCACTCCTCTCCTCCCTTGTTCCTTCTCTCCTTTGCTCCTAGTCCATGTCCTGCTCTCCTACGCTCTGACGCAGGTACTCCTCATACAGGTTTTTCTGGAAACAAGACACACAAGCAGTCAGTACCTCATTCACACACACACACACACACGACCAGAACCATCACCCATTACCCCCTCGCACACACTCACTGCACACACACCTCTCTCTCTGAAACACACACACACACCTCTCTCTCTGAAACACACACACACACCCCTCTTTCTGAAACACACACACACACCTCTCTCTCTGAAACACACACACGCACCTCTCTCTCTCAAACACACACCTCTCTCTCTCAAACACACACACACCTTCTTGGTCTTGACCACGTCCTGCACATACTCCAGCTTCTCCTGAAGTTGCCTCTTTTGCCTTCCAGACAGAGTTGGCCTTGTCCTACACACACACACACACACACACACACACCGAATATGACATCATTATCAGTCAT
>PYXC01001042.1:35000-45000 GCA_015244755.2 Tenualosa ilisha
GCGTAGTGATGGGGGTAACAGCATAGCGATGGGGGTAATAGCGTAGTGATGGCAGCCAAATAGCGTAGTGATGGGGGCAATAGCATAGCGATGGGGGTAATAGCGTAGTGATGGCAGCCAAATAGTGTAGTGATGGGGGCAATAGCATAGCGATGGGGGTAATAGCATAGCGATGGCAGCCAAATAGCGTAGTGATAGGGGTAATAGCATAGCGATGGGGGTAATAGCATAGTGATGGCAGCCAAATAGCGTAGTGATGGGGGCAATAGCATAGCGATTGGGACAATAGGACAGCGACGGGGGTAATAGCGTAGTGATGACAGCCAAATAGCGTAGTGATAGGGGCAATTGTGTAGCGATGGGTATAATAGTGTAGTGATGGCAGCCAAATAGCATAGTGATGGGGGTAATAGCAAAGCAATGGCAGCCAAATAGCATAGCGATGGGGGTAATAGCGTAGCAATGGCAGCCAAATAGCGTAGCGATGGGGGCAATAGCATAGCGATGGGGGTAATAGCGTAGTGATGGCAGCCAAATAGCATAGCGATGGGGGCAAGTTTGTATCGACAAAGCAAAAAGTGCTTATATGCCACTGAATAGGCTGCACTTTCTAACCCCTCTTGTAGTGGTTTTGCTGCGAGCCGTACCAACAAAACACTGTGCCTGGTTAACTCAGTAGTGGTATAGAAACACTGTGCCTGGTTAACTCAGTAGTGGTGTAGAAACACTGTGCCTGGTCAACTCAGTAGTGGTGTAGAAACACTGTGCCTGGTTAACTCAGTAGTGGTAGAGAAACACTGTGCCTGGTTAACTCAGTAGTGGTAGAGAAACATTATTCAACTCATTTTAAGCAGACTGTAATTGCCTCTGTTGTCTTCTGCTGTGCTCACAAACGCCCCACAGCAATTTGTTTCTAATTTACGAATTCATTTAATTTTTTTTCAGACAGCAATGGTTGAGTAAATCATAACGACAATATTAACAAGCGACAACACGGTAACAACACGGATGGCTATTGGTTATTAACGAGCATGTGACAACACGGATGGCTATTGGTTATTAACGAGCATGTGACAACATGGATGGCTATTGGTTATTAACGAGCGTAACATGGATGGCTATTGGTTATTAACGAGCATGTGACAACATGGATGGCTATTGGTTATTAACGAGCATGTGACAACATGGATGGCTATTGGTTGTTGCGTTCTATCATGCAGTCCATCCTTATCTTCTAACACTGCAGCAAGTTCATATCTCGCTCTGAAATCTCATGGTGTGTGTGTGTGTGTCTGGATGAGGAGCTGGCTTCATCTGTTAATGAAGGAGCCCTTTGAGAATCCATATACATGACTGTGTGTTTGTGTGTGTGTGTGTGTGTCTGGATGAGGAGTTGCCATAACCTGTTAATAAAGGAGCCCTTTCTGACCCCAGTGGTTCCACATTAACATGACTGACTGTGTGTGTGTGTGTGTGTGTGTGTGTCTGTGTGTGTGTGAGAGAGAGAGAGAGAGAGAGAGAGAGAGAGAGAGGAGTTGGCTTTACCAGTTAATGAAGGAGCTCTTTCCGGCAGAGTGGTTCCCCATCAGCATGACTGTGATCTTCTTCCTTGGTGGAAGCAGAGTCACCCCAACAGACTGGGCGATAGCAATCAACCCTGCACACGACACGGTCAGACAGAAAGATGCTTGGATAGAGATTAAGTATTAAACTGGACCCAAGTATTAAACAAACCCAACCTGCAACTCAATCCAGACTCCTAGTCCATCTGGAGATGAGTGAATGACCTCCGGTTTTCAGGGGCATATCGAGCATGACACTAAGAGCCAAACTGAAGCTCTGGGGAAATCTGGTCATGCAAAAGACTACTAATCTGCTGCTGTTTAGACTCAGCATGAGGGAAAATGTTTGTGTTCATGCTTTGATCACTGACAGTAAATGCAGACACCTTCATTACACATGGATGTCCATCCCAGGCCAGGGAGTCGATTCTATTTTAGGTGTTGGGTTGCAACTGCTTCCTCTAGAAGCGGAAATTCAGAGCTGATCCATCTAGTGTTACCCGGGCTACTGGATGTGCAACCCAGACTCAAAGGAGGGAGGAGGAGACCCTTGCCAGTCTGCTTCGTAAATTGGCGTTTTCCAAAAGACTCGGGTCGCCTGAGTGCCATACCACACGAGGATGAGTTATATATTCAACCGTCTCTGTATGTTCATTCCCAAGCTTCCCAAACAGACAGGTTTCATTCGCCGGTCGGCATCTTGGGTGACGTCAGCCAACATCACTAGCTAAGCCTTCCAGGCTAATGTAGCTTGCTACAACGCAGAAATTACACCGAGAAGTAAGAAGCTATCTCTTGTGTAATTCTATTGTGCATGACGACGACCTAACATTTACACACTACCAGAGCTGCACATACACTGATCTACATTCATCAACGTCCAGCATCCCTGGCAGAGGCTAGCATGCTACAGCATAGCCAGCAAGATGATGGACAGCAGCCGCCTGGGTGGCACGGATTAACTACGATAAAGCCCAATTATCCAAAGGGACCCGAGGGAGACGGCGAGCTGCTCTGCCGTTTGGCCCAGAACACTCACCGCTGTCAGCATCGATGTACATCTGGTGACAGTCCCGTAGGATGCGCTCATCGCAAGACACGGAGCCCGAGATGGACTCGGCGTTAGCTGCGCTCCTATTTTTGATTTTACCCGACATTGCAAAACCGACACAAACAACGCACCAAAAGCGACAAACGTGTAACAAGTAACTTCGAGTTAAATAATATTAGGTGAACACAAAATACAGTTAAATATACGCTGTTGTAAGAGGCAACGCTTTCAGCTCTTCAGCCCAAGTTTGAATCCACCCGGTTTGCTGGGCAACGTCGGCCACGTCAACGGATGCTTGCAAAGGCCTTCGGGAAATGTGTTCCGTTCTCGTTTTGGCCGCGGGAGTGATGCAGAAATGTGCAGCCGGCTCATTCATAGCCCTCCTATATAAGCGTCTCTGGTTGATTTCAGACGTTCTCTGGTCCATCTGATACGGCTACAGTGATGACAGGAGAGAGTTGTTCAGATGGATGGAGAGGCGGCCGAATGCTTTTAATCTGATTCATTTTCTAAACATGTCTGGTGTTCTCTGCAGCTCACAGACAGACAAAATGTCCCTAAACGAACTCATCAAGGGTGGCAGTGAGATCCTGTGTTTATGTTTATGTTTAAGTTCTTGGCAGACGCTTTTAACCAAGGCCACATACAATGAAAACAATATATTAAACAAAACTTACTCAGCTAAAACATGTAAATCTTATATAAGCATTTCAGCACAGAAAGAAGCATACATATTTTTTAGAAATCGGTAAAATACAAATATTAGACTGAAAAACTGAATCAATCAGGCTATTTTATTTTAATTGTACATGCACACACAAGTGTGTGCACTAAACGTAGCCTGTCTCAAGTGTCTTTTATAAATCTTAAATGTGTTGTCTCACTATATAATGTATTTGCTGAAATAACAATAAAACCCACCTGACTTAACTTGACGCACACACAGTGACGGAGAGAAACACACAAACTGGTAGAGATTACCACAGAGCTTTAATGTAAAGTCTTACGGTTAAAAATGCACTTCCAAGAGCAGAGCACACACACACACAAACAAAGCTATGACCACAGGCATGGACACACTCCACAGAGCTTTGTGTTCTCACACACACACACACACACACCTAAACACAGTCATGGACACACTCCTATTCGGAAACAGAGCTTAGTGTTTTCACACTCACATACACACACACCGAAACACAATCATGGACACACTCCTAATCGGAAACAGAGCTTAGTGTTTTCTCACACTCACACACACAAAGCTAAACACAATCATGGACACACTCTTTACTAGGAAATATAACTCTAAAGCCAGTCAGATAATGATTTCTGTACACATCATTCAACGTCAGCCTATATTTACAAAATAGCATTCAACAGCCACCCCTGGATCTGAGTATCCCAGTGACATCTTCATGATTCCATATGTGGTGTGTGTGTGTGTGTTTTGAACTGCTTCATGTGCAGTTCAAAAGCTCAACAGCATCTTCGCTGCAACCTACTATGAACATGTGCAAAACTGTGTGTTTATACACACACACACATACATATATACACACACACAGGTCAATTACACATTTGTGACCTTGAAGAGGGGAGAGTTTAGACCACACATGCACGTGCACACACACATACACACACACTCACATGCGCTCACACTCACTTAAAACCTCAGCAGAAACACTTACACACACAAACACTAAAATGTGTCTTCATCTTACAACTCCTCACTCTCAGTGACCATACACAAGTATAAGCACACACGCACACGCACACGCACACACACACACACACTTTTCTAAAGCCTCTTTTCCCCTAAAATCAACGGCAGACACTTGCACCCATAAAAGCTATGTGTTGGCATGTTTTCATACCTCTTACATGCACACACACTCCATCTCTCCTCCTGACACACACACACACACACACACACACACACACACACACACACACTCCTCCCCAGCATAAGTTATGCATTGGAATACCAGACTCAGAGATGTCGTACACTGAGAATCTCTCCCTGACCCCACCCCTCCTCACTCACTCACACTCACACACACACACACACACACACACATGTGCATACAGAAAAGATGCGACACACATGCTGATGTCTGGTTGCTATGGAGACGAGTGTAAAGCCCTCCTCAGTCCCAGCCGTTGTCCTTGATCATATGGGAGAGTTCAATGATGAACTTCCCCTCCTTGTACTTCTGACTCAACTCGAAGGCCTGCTCCTGAGACAGATGAGATGAGAGAGAAAGATCAGGTGTATGTCTGTGTGGGTGTCTGTGAGTCAATTCTTGTTAGTTTTATTGGGTGTGAGTGGGTAAGTAAGTATACTGTATACTGTAAGTATACTCTGTGTGTGTGTGTGTGCTTACATATTTCCAGCCCAGAGTGGTGTGGCAGTTTTCACAGTAGATATCAGCCACAGCATGAAGCCCCGTCAGCAGCAGTCGCTCCTCAGGGGGACCACAGCCCACATTCACCCTAGGGTTAACACACACACACACACACGTGCACATGCCACACAACACACACACACACACACACGTGCACACGCCACAAAACACACACACACGTGCACACCCCACACAACACACACACACACACACACACACACACACACACACACACACACACACACACACACACACACACAAAGGTAAAGTCAAGGTATTCACACAGAGTTGAAGAGATAAACCTGGCCTGATAAACCTTACGCAAACAAACTCAACATTCACCCTAACACACACACACACACACACACACACACACACACACACACACACAGACAAAGGTACTCACACAGAGTTGAAGAGGTAGGCCCGACCCTGGCTGCCCTGAAAGGACTATAAGGAAAGAAGAGGGTCTGGTCAATCATACACTGCCTGACTGACTGACACACACACACACACACACACACACGTGTGTGTTAGGCATGTACGATCAAAAAAAACACCATCTCTGTATTTTATGTCACTTGCCGCTTGAGGAATAAACTCCAAGTTCCCTCTCCTCTAGGAGCTGCGTTGCTTTAGACCTCAACCAATGACAAGTCGACCTTTATGTCATGTGACTTAGTGTAGTAGCAAGCCGGCACTTGTGAGTGAGTGCAAAATAGTCTGAGGAAAACTAATAGTCAAATAACTAACTAATAACTAATAACTAATCTAAATTAAACTAATAACTGTTGCCAGCCCTTGGGCTGGACTACCTATTGTGATATCTTAGAGTTTTTAAGGCAAAAAAAAAAAAAAATTCTGGCCCTAAACGCAAACAGGCATTTAAATAAAAAAAAATTGTGATCTCAATTCTTGCCAAGTAAATTGTGATTCACATTTTTTCCAGAATCGAGCAGCTCTAGAGTATGTATTTCTTTGTGTGTGTGTGTGTGTGTGTGTGTGTGTGTGTGTGTGTGGCCTAAGAAAAGTCTCACACACCAAAAGACAGCAGTTCTCTAATTACAATGACCTCATAGAGCAGACAGCCTAAACATGACCTTCCCTACATGCACTGCTGCTCTCTCCACCTTCCCTACATGCACTGCTGCTCTCTCCACCTTCCCTACATGCACTGCTGCTCTCTCCACCTGTGATGCATCTTCAGTGGGGGTCTATGTGATCACACTAATCAGGAGCCTTCAAATTCAGAATATCCTGTTCACTGACGTTTCCTCAAATTTGCCCTCAGAAGTTTACCCTTTTGAAAGTAGTATCTGTGTGTGAGTGTGTGTGTGTGTGTGTGTGTGTGTGCACGTGTACACTGACTGTCTATCATGTAAGCAGAAGATAAAAAAGCATTTCTTAGATACAACAAACCAAACACACACACACACACCCTCCTTACCAACACTCTTCACTCCCTTTTTCACTCAGACACACACACATACAAACATACGCGCGCGCGCAAACACACACACACACACACACACCTTTGAGATGAGGTCATCATGATTAGCCAGGTGAGCACGGCAGTGGACGCAGCTGTAGCGCCGGTGACAGGAGTCCAGGTAAGCCTGGAACGTCTTCGCCTTGGTCTGTTTCACCATGACTGCAATGCACGCACACACACACACACACACACACACACGCACACACGCACACACACACAAGGACACATTCATGAATCCAATTTAGAGCAGCAGAAGAAGACTTTTATGCCTTACCCTCTCTTATGTGTGTGTGTGTGTATGTGTGTGTGTTACCTCTCCTCTGCAAAACGCGTGCCACAAAAAATACTTCATGCTACAACACAGAGTTCAAATCTACATCTCTCACACACACACACCTTATGATGTCAAGCCGGGGAACAAAGATGGCAATACAACACACTGCAGACACACACACACACACACACACACACACACACACACACACACACACTCAGTCCTGTGTGAACAACCCAGACAAGTGGTCTGAAGATGATCTCCCTCACATACTTCCAAATGTTGTGCAGATATCCACATAACCTCTGTGTGTGTGTGTGTGTGTGTGTGTGTGTGTGTGTGTGTGTGTGTGTATGTGTTCGAAGATCCATTTCCTGGTTGAGTGATCCACTTGGGAAATGGGCAAATGACCTAGTTCTACCCGCTCGCGCTCTTGTCCCATATAAGGCAGTGGGCCAGGTCGGCACGAGGGGAGAGTTGGCCTTCGTGTCGCGTGACCTGTTTACCCAAAGTGCTGAACTTCGACGGTTCGAATCAGACCACCTGGCTTTGCTAAACCAGCTCTCGCCATTAGGGGACCGGCAGACAGACTTGCGCTTGTGCGTGATGTCTGCGCGAAAGGCGACGGCGCAACATGCCCTAGACACCGCGTCTGGCGCAGCAGCGTCTCCGCACTCACCACACACAGCCTAACGTTCAAATACAGAGTCGCGAAACACCGACAACACCCGCGACATTGTTGCCGTTCCTCTCTGATGTGGCTTCAATTGCTGCGTCAACAGGCCAACGCCACTGGCTAGTGAGCTAATGTTAGCGGCAACGCTCGCCGAAGCATCATGTCAAAAACAATACAGCTCTTCATATTGGCCACTTACCGCTTCGAGACTGCTTCTGAAAAATTAACAGCTGAAGTACAGGCAGCAAGCGGTTTGGTCAAATCAGATGCATCGGAAGGTGGCGGAATCCGTGAATAGGTCTCGCCCGCTCTCTACGAATCCAGCATGGGCGTCAGGCACCAGCAAACAAACAAACCAGCGAGCGCGCACTGCTGCAGTAACGCTAACGGTAGTCCTCCGTGACCGTCCGTAGGCAGGCCTCCTTTCGACCGACTAGCTCAGCTCTTTAGCTACAAACACAAATTCCCCGTTTTGGACGCTGTTAGAAACTCGTTCGTGTGAAACTAATCTTACTGTCAACTGGATGGTAGTCTGTCGCTTTGTTTACAGTCCGACGCGCTATCTGAGGAAGTCTCATATAACCTCATGTAGTGCAAAACAAAACTCTAACAGCCAATCACAGACAGCGAAGAGGTAACCCAAAACTCTCCAAGCCAATCACAGGAGTGAAGAGGGAGCCCAGATATAGGTCAGCCAATCAGGACGCGCTCCACAAACCTTCACGCTCATACAATGTAATGCCATTTTCGAACCCGAAGTACAATAATTTGCAGATGATTGTAAAGCGGGGTGTGGAGTCAACAGAGTCTTCATAATCCCCAACTCTGTTAAAAATGTACCACAAAGGCATGAAGAAGCCTAGTCTAAGAAAAACAGCTACGCAGACTGCATCCTCAGAACAAGGGGGTGTGACCAGCCTGCAGAGTTGCTACACAGCAGTAACCAGATGCACATCAACAACTGTGTGTGTGTGTGTGTGTGTGTGAGGAGGGGGGAGCATGGGGTGTTAAACTTTAAAAAGGTCTGTTATTCCATTAACCCAGTAGTTATTGTGGAGGAATGCAGGTCGAGGGCGATGACGCCAGTGTCTGGGGCGGCCCAAAGGAGCGTGTGCACGCCAGGGAAGGACTTTGAACCCATGCAGCTTTGACCAGGTAACCAGGTCAACACACCAGAAACAAGTCAGGCAGCATTAATGGGCAAAAACTCTCTCGCTCTCTCCATACCAGTGTGTGTGGGTGTGTGTGTGTATACACATGAGAAGGCTAAAATGGGTGCTGCAGTATATATGATGAGTTCAAACACAAAAACACAACAAATTTAGTGTGTGTGTGTGTGAACTGCTGCTTTGTCCTACTTATTGATATGTTCTACTTGATGTCAGGCACAGTGCAGTGTAAAGTTCCCAAAAGTCCCACTTGAGTAAAAGTACAGATATCCTGATATCCTGATGCCAAAACATGACTTTGGTAGAAGTTGCCCACCAGAATGTTACTAGAAGTATCTCATATTTACTGTACTTAAGTATGGTAAGTCATCTATAATTAAATCTATTTAAGTAAGAAGTAATTCAATCTACTTCAGTAATAAGCACAAAAAATCATGTGGCTTAAAACAAACTTTGGGAAATGTAAAAAGATAAATCACACACAAAAACGGTGCCTACATCACATCTACAAAGTTTAATGGACGATTTTTTTAGAGGAAGTATTTTTGCATAGTTACTATACCTCTCTGGCCAGGCTAATGGTAGCATGGAAATGTGTGTGAGTGTGTTCTTGGTGTGATAAGGATATTGAGATGTGTGTGTGTGTGTGTGTGTGTGTGTGTGTGAGTGTGTGAGTGTGTTCTTGGTGTGATAAGGATATTGAGATGTGTGTGTGTGTGTGTGTGTAAGTGTGTGAGTGTGTTCTTGGTGTGATAAGGATATTGAGATGTGTGTGTGTGTTCTTGCTGTGACACTGAGATGTGTGTGTGTGTGTTTTCTTGTACACTCATACTGTGGCAATTGCCTCAAATTGTCTCTTGTGGACATTAAAGTTTTCAAAGTCAAAGATATACAGACCACAGGTAGCTTAAATACCTTTATATTAACATCATCGGTGCAGTACATGTGCTCGTTACAAAACACAAGCTTTAGCATTCTCAAAAACACACTGTCGATATAGAGTGTGTGTGTGTGTGTGTGTGTGTGTGTGTGTGTGTCCCATTAGGCCTGCTTCTCTGTGTAGAGTTCCAGAGATGTCAGGTCAATGTGTTCAGTGTGTGTGTCATGTAGAGCGTGTGTGTGTGTGTGCGCGTGTGTGTGTAGAGCAGGGGTATTCCAATGTAAGTCTACTGGGTCAGCGCACCAAAGTTTCCCTGATTTGTAGGTCTGCACAAGCACAGGACAATTGTTCACATGACACGAAAAACGAAATTCCAAAAATGACAAAATGACATCACATGTTTTGAATCTGTTTTTGCTGCAGCATCTTCAGCTGTAATGGATGTCTGTTGCAGGCCTGTGCTCAGTCTTCAGCTGTAATGGATGTCT
>PYXC01001042.1:57500-60000 GCA_015244755.2 Tenualosa ilisha
GGATAACGTTGACCCTGCGTTAGTTTGCTAACGGACGTATAACTGTGTATTGTTAGATCGATTAGCATTTTGATGATAACTGAAGATAAAGCCACTAACCCACTGCTGATGAGAATGCATTTCTAGGAGTGCCACACCTGCAGTTGTACTATTAAAAGCTTATTTAATGATGTGTGTATTTATTAATTTGACAAATGTGACCAAAATATGAAATAAATAAATCAAACTCATGTTTACACTGTCAGTAAGCACAAGCAGGGAAAGGAACCAGGGCTAGGAACCACCTGACAACTGCCTAACACAAAATGTCATGTACTTAGTTCAAGCTTGCTTACATAGTAATTACTCTATTATTCTGACAACATTACAAATAAAACACACACACACACACGTTTGATCGCTTGCTCACTTGGAAATGCACACACACACACACGCCAACACAAACACACACCAAATGTGCAGAAAGACCTATGATACTGTCATGTTACTGTAAAAAAACACACACATTATAGGACATTATTTATGACTACAAAAATATACACACACATCACACACCCAGATAAACACAATCTTACCCCAGTCTGAGAAACTCTGTATGTAGTCCCAGTTCCAGTCACCACACACACACTTACTCACACTTACACACACACCAACTTGAGTAACTGTGTGTGTAAAAAAAAAGTCATGTAAAAGGGTGTAAAATGACAGTTTTGGACATCACACACACACACACACACACACACACACACACACACACACACACACCAACCTGAGTAACTCTGTGTGTGTAGAGTCGTAGGGAGTGAAAAGTGACAGTCCTGGTGGTCACACTAATCCACCTGTTCGTCTGTCGTAAGCCAATCAAATTCACGCGATCAAGACCACACTACAGTCATCCTCTTCCTTTCTCTCCAAGTCTCTCTTTATTTCATCCCCCTCTCTCTCTCTCTCTCTCTCTCTCTCTCTCTCTCAACTTGTCTTATCTTGTTAGGAGCTGCCACTCCTCTTTCCTCTGGCATAATTCCTCTCCCTCTCTCTCTCACTCTCTCTCTCTCTCCCTCTCTCGCTCTCTCTCTCTCTCTCTCCCTCTCTCTATTGCTCTCTCTCTCTCTCTTCCTCCCTAACTCTCTCTCGCGTGCTGTCTCCCTTCTCTCTCTCTCTCATTTCTTCCCTCCCACCTCTTCTCTGAACTCGTCACCTGTGTGTGTGTGTGTGTGTGTGTGTGTGTGTGCGTGTGTGTGTGTGTGTGTGTGCGCGTGGAGTGGAATGTGGTTGTGGACGTCTTCCGTGTTAGGATCAAATGTGTAAACTGGAGAAGCAGGTTGCAGTGTGTGTGTGAGTGTGTATTCAAAAGAGCGATTGTGATTCAAAAGTACTCTCTCAGTTACACAAACACACGCACACACACCTCAAGACAAACACACACACACACACACACACACACACACACACACACACACACACACACACACACACACACACACACACACACAACAAAGAGGTCACTGCCCTGTGGGAGCCCCAGGCATGAATGCTTGCACGTCCATACATACACACACAACACACACACACACACACGAATTATCACCTTTGTTACTGCAACACTGGCTTTTGTTAGCTAGTTAGTTATTCTTTCTCAAAGGTCACACACGCGTGTGTGTGTGTGTGTGTGTGTTAGTAGTCATGACAGTTCCAAAGTCTATACCATTTACAGACTCAGAAGAACAGAACAGAAGGGCAATCACATGACTTACACCTGAAAGGAGAGAGAGGGAGAGAGAGAGGGAGAGAGAGAGAGACAGAGAAGGAGAGGGAGAGAGAGAGAAGGAGAGAGAGAGAGGGCTGGGTGTGTTTCCAGTCTTGCTGAGAATACTATTTAACAAAGGATGGTCACCAATAAAGGAATGTAAATATTTTCTCAGACTCTCTCTCTCTCTCTCACACACACACACACTCACACACACACATTTAGTGTGGCACATGTCAGCACATACCCAGTATTGTTTGGTTTCTATAGATTTGCTGAGAGGTACTGACTGATTGAAAGCGAGGGGCTGGTGTGCTGGTGTGTGTGTGTATATGTATGTGTGTGTGTATGTGTGTGTGTGTGTGTGTGTGTGTGTGTGTGTGTGTGTATGTGTATGTGTGTGTGTGTGTATGTGTGTGTGTGTATGTGTATGTGTGTATGTTCAGTGTAAAGAAATAATTAGTAGATACAAACCAGAAGCTCATAAAGCAGGTGGACTTACAGTAACAGGCTGACTGACACACACACACACACACACACACACACACACAAAATACCCCCACCCCTACACAGCTACCGATTAAAGACATCAACAACATGTCAATCATTGCTGTCAGTCATTTTAATGGGCGAACAGACAGATCATCTGATTGGTTATGGCAACATGCCGTGTCACTTTCCCTAACAGCGGTCTGTCATCCTTACCAGCGGTCCGTTAGGAGGAAATATCAGACCGGAGAACGCTGGGAGGTC
>PYXC01001042.1:65000-110000 GCA_015244755.2 Tenualosa ilisha
AATATGCAGCAAAACCAAAGCACAAAAGTGCTGTTGCCAAGACAACGGCTCCGCACAGGCTCACGGAACACTCTCGGTCACGGTGGCATGGCAACAGTGACGCCTCACACTGACCATGAATGGCTTCACCCCACAGAATCAGGATTCCAAGAACCTTGAGTTCAGAGGCAAATGTTGAAACTTTAATGTTGCCATGGAAACTTGACCTCAGGGGGCGGGGGCGGGATTCTGAGGACGGTTATTCCCGTTGATCCCATAAATTCCCATGAAAATTTCACCACAAATTTCCTGAACTTTGCAACCCAACACACACACATACACACACACAATATGTGTCCATACGTGTGTGTCTACCTTTGAGGTCAGGGGATGCTGGACTGAATATATTTGTGTGTGGGAATCTTGGGCTCTGAGAGGGTGTGTGTGTGTGTGTGTGTGTGTGTGTGTGCACCTTTGCCGTCTGCCTTGGGGAAGAGCTTGTTCCAGGGGATCTTGGGCTTCTGAGGGAGAGACTGCAGGTAGTTTCTGGCCTTCATGTTGATGATGCAGTTCAGGTCCTCCTGAGAGGGGGAACCCAGGATGCCTAAAACACACCCGTGCGCATACACACATGCACACACACACACACACCCGTGCGCATACACACATGCACACGCACGCACGCACGCACACACACACACGAACGCACACACACACGCACCCACACACGCACACACAGAAAAAGTTTGCATGCTAACAGTCTATAAATTGGCTGTCAGAAACCTCATTAATAACATGGATGGTTTGATTGTGTTTGCGTGTGTGTGTGTGAATTTCTCACCCAGTATGTGGTTGAGCTGTGTGTGTGGTGTGTTTGTGTGAGTGTGTGTGTGTTTGTGTGTGTGTTTCACCCAGTATGTGGTTGAGCTGTGTGTTTGTGTGTGTGTGTTATTTACCAGTATGTGGTTGAGTTGTGTGTGTGTGTGTTTCACCCAGTATATGGTTGAGTTGTGTGTGTGGTGAGGTGTGTTTGTGTTTCACCCAGTATGTGGTTGAGCTGTCTGTGTGTGTGTGCGTGCGTGTGTGTCATTCACCCAGTATGTGGTTGAGCTGTGTGTGTGTGTGTGTGTGTGTGTGTGTGTGTGTGTGTGTGTGTGTTATTCACCCAGTATGTGGTTGAGCTGTGTGTGTGTGTGTTATTCACCCAGTATGTGGTTGAGCTGTGTGTGTGTGTGTGTGTGTGTGTGTGTGTGTGTTATTCACCCAGTATGTGGTTGAGCTGATCCAGATAGTGTTTCCCAGGGAATATGGGTCTGTTGGACAACATCTCAGCCAGAATGCATCCTACTGACCAGATATCAATGGACTTGGTGTAGCCCTGTTGGAGAACAGAGTGTTAGAAACAAACAAACACACACACACACACACACACACAGATATCAATAGACTTGGTGTAGTTCTGTAGTAACACACACACACACAGATATCAACAGACTTGGTGTAGTTCTGTAGTAACACACACACACACACCAACAGACTTGGTGTAGTCCTGTGGTAATACACACACAAAACATACACATTCAGACACACACACACACAGTGTGAAACACACACAATGTTAGTGACTGTGTGTGTGTGTGTCTGAATGTGTATGTTTTGTGTGTGTATTACCACAGGACTGTGTGTGTGTGTGTGTGTGTGTAAATCCGAAGCCCCGTTGTCTGAAGTCACAGAATGCTGCCTGTAAGTCAGTAAGTACTGACTGCCGGTTCACTAGTGGGTTTATGTTCACTAGTGGGTTTATGTTCACTAGTGGGTTTATGTTCACTAGAGAGTTTATGTTCACTATTGAGTTTATGTTCACTAGAGGGTTTAGGTTCACTAGTGAGTTTATGCTTACTATTGAGTTTATGTTCACTAGTGGGTTTATGTTCACTAGTGGGTTTAGGTCTACTATTGAGTTTATGTTCACTAGTGGGTTTAGGTTCACTGGTGAGTTTATGTTCACTAGTGAGTTTATGTTCACTAGTGGGTTTAGGTTCACTAGTGGGTTTATGTTCACTAGTGAGTTTATGTTGTATCAAACTGTCTTGATATCAAATCTTTTTCCTGCAGACACTCAGTGGCCTCAACCACCTGAGTTATGGATTGACTCCCATCAGATTTCTCCTTTAAATATGCACATATTTTACAGAATGTATGTGTTGGCGTGGCGTTGGTGTGTGTATGGATAAGAGAGAGACAGGGTCTGTGTGTCTATGTGTGCGTGTGTGTGTGTGTGTGTGTGTGTGTGTGTACCTTGGAGTTGAGCATGATTTCTGGAGCGCGGTACCAGCGCGTGGCCACATACTCAGTCAGAAAGCCTGTGTGGTCATGCTCTGGATCGGCTATCCTGGCCAGACCAAAGTCACAGATCTACAGGGAGAGAGTGAGTGTGTGTGAGTGTGTGTGAAAGAGAGAGAGGTCACGCTCCAGGTCTACTCCTAATAGTTCACCTCCACATATTTTGCCCACTGTTACATTGCAGAGAGAGAGAGACAGAGTGTGAGTGTGTATGTGTGTGTGAGTTACCTTGAGGTCGCAGGTGGTGTTGATGAGAAGGTTGGAGGGCTTGAGATCGCGGTGGAGGACGTTGGCGGAGTGGATGTATTTGAGTCCGCGGAGGATCTGATACAGGAAGTAGCAAATGTGGTCGTTGCTCAGCTGCTGTGTCTTGAGGAGTTTGTAGAGATCTGTCTCCATCAGGTCCTGCACTATGTAGCTACACACACACCGTCAAGGACAAACACACACACACACACACCATGGGACTCAACACACACCACCTGTGGGTGTGAGCATGTATGTGCAGAGCCTGAATTTCATCTGTCAAAATGGGGGAGGGAGGACTCCGCTGGGGGGATTCACTCAGTTTGGGGGAACAGAGTGAAGGAGGAGCTACAGAGTGTGTTACGCTTGGATGACAACCAATGTACATATGAACTTATTAGGCCTCAATGTCATTCAGTGTGTCGTCTGCCATGCGCCAGCTCACATGCATGAACGCAGAGTACTGTGTGAGTGGACATGTCAGAAACGAGACCAATAGCTTCACCCCTGTATATAACAGCTGTAGATGCTTAGGGTGTGTATGCATATGATGTATAAGTGTCATTCTTATTAAGAACACTACATTTTGATATTTCAGTACAAACCATATAATTGTCTAATGTGTGCATGTGTCTGTTCTTGCTGAAGTACGGAGATATTGGAGAAAAAGTAGCCAATCAGACAACGTCACAGCATCACAGCCTGGTTGGACTGTTCAGTTTTCCAGTCTGTGTTTAAATAGCCAAAACCCCACTAAGGCAGACCGCAGAGAGCCGGTGTAGCCTACAGGCTGCTGCCCAATGTCTGTCTCCCACTATATTCTCAACATATTGCCGCCATTAGAAGATACCAAGAGCACCACTAGGTGTTCCCTCAGGTCTCCACTCAGTCACTATTTGATTGAATTCATTCATTGCTATTGAATTGAAAAAAAAAACACCTTTTCTGAGGAATTATTAATTAAAATGAATTGGATTCATGAATTTCTGCTGAAGTGGTGATTGCATGCACTTTGCCCGAGCAGTGCAAAAGCCTCCACTGGCTCTCCTAGTTGCTGCTGTGGCAGGGACACCTGTGGGCCCTGTGTAGACGACAGAGTCAGAGTGAACTTCTCTGGAGAGCAAGAGACGCATTACTAGGCATTACTAGGTTCTCTGGGAACATTGGCTGACTAACGCTCAGCAGCTGTTCCCATGAAGAGCACATACACATGAACACACACATACGCTTGTGTAAAAGCAAAAGTATCATTTCAACCATCATCTACCATCATGAGGGTGTGTGATGAGTTTACTGGACGGCTTAAGATAGGTACAGAAACAGCGAAGTCGTTGAAAGCCAGGTCCTAATTAGAGTAATTAAATTCGGAATTCTATTGTCCTTTCGGATCTGAGTAGATGAAGTTGGGCCAGAGGAGGTGGCGGCCATGTTGTTTATTTATCTGTCTATTCTATGACATTCATACGGTGTTTGTGTACACTCGTCACAAGGGACGGATGCACTTCCTGTCTCGCCCATTAGGGGGCATTGTTCAGATACTTCTCACCAGGGACACTCAAAGAAAACTACAGGCTTTCCAAGGCTTCACCCTTTCTCTCACCCTTCCTCTCTCTCTCTCTCTCTCTCTCTCTCTCTCACACACACACACACACAAGGATACACATCCCTCATGTATTCGATGCGGCGTGCACGCAAGATGTCGTTGATCCCGATGATGTTCTCGTGCCGGAAGCGGAGCAGGATCTTGATCTCACGGAGTGTGCGCTGGCAGTAGGTCTGGTGCTCAAACGGACTGATCTTCTTGATGGCCACTCGCAGCTTATTCACGTTGTCAAACGCCGAGCTGAAACACACACATACTGCCTGTGAATGTGTGTGTGTGTCTGAATATGGGTGTAAGAGTGTGTGTGTGTGGTGGCGCTGAGTGGACTTATCTGGAATCTTTAACCATTATCAGCTGACTGACAGCCTAAGAGGGAGTGAATTGTGTTTGTGTGTGTGTATGTGTGTGTGAGTGAATAGGAAGAGAGGGGAGAGGACTGAGAGTGTTAGCAATACCCTGAAAAAGGGTGTGCCTATGGGTGTGTGTGTGTGTGTGTGTGCGTGCAGGGCAAGGTGCTGGAGAAAGGGAGGACTGGTCAAGTTACAACAATGCTCCACCCACCTACTGTAACTGCTTATGGTGCAGGAGCGACACACACACACACACACACACACACACACACACACACACACACTCTCTCTCTCTCTCTCTGACACACTTGCGCACACACACAACCACACACGAGGATCAGACTATTGAATCTGAATAAGCCTCTATGTTAGCCCCCACTCACTGTTATGCCTACACACCCACACTCCTGAGAGAGAGAGAGATGGGGAAAAAGAAAGATTTGGAGATAGGGAGAGGGGTAGAGAGAGAGAGAGAAAGAGTGAGTGAGGGGGGGGGGGGGGGGCAGAGGTACCCTGTGGAGGGTAGTGTTAGACCAAAGCGCAATTGTCAGAAATATCTCTCAAATACCCCAGTGGAAAGGGCTTAATGGACGAAACAACAGTGTGTTTACGTTCTTTCTCTCTCTCTCTCTCTCTCTCTCTCTCTCTCACAGTTTACATTTTCTCTCTCTCTCACAGTCTGTGCAGAATGCCTCCTTCATCACAGCTGTACTGAGCAACACAGTTAGGTGTGGTTACATCTGCAAATGAGGTTGTGCGTGCGTGTGTGATTCCTAGGTGCTCGTAATCAACCAAGCATGGAGGAATTACTTGTGAGTATAAACGAATCTACGTGTGAGAATGAGCACACAGAATAGGTTTCACACTAATAACACACACTTGAACATCATCCTTGCGCAATCCTGCAAGGAGAACCAACCAACTTCCTGTGGAGAAAGAACTTGCCTAGTTGATAATACCCTCCGCATTCTGCCTCGTAACGACACAAATATTTATAAACACAGAAGATGTGTGTGTACGGAAAGCACATTAGGGCGAGTCAAAGCTTTGCGGACAGAACGCTGCTGCGCAGTTAAACACACACACTTCCTGTATCAAAAAATAATTTGGCAACCTCGTAACCACGCCTATTTAGCCTAAGATGAGCATTACGAGCTAACAGCTTAGCATGCAGGCAATGCAATGCCAAAGCCAATCTGCCGCTTGCTGTCCCGTTGACATTGTTGCCTATTCAAACACATTTCCCTGTCCCTTAATAAGGTGACTTCGTGTGAGTCCCGATCACTTCGGTAGACGGACGGACAGGATGAAAATAGGCAATGCTAAACAGCTAGTGAGGTAGCTAGCGGCCGAGCACCAAAATGACAGCTCAGTGATCAGCTAGTTGTAACTGCTAGCGTTTGATGGATGCTCTCCTTGCAATCTGTTGCTGTTTACATGACACCGAGTGCAACAACACGCATTTGGGAAGATGCGCTGTGAGGTTAAGGAGTAAAGCAGAGAGGCCCATCCTTGATGTTTACATCCGCGTCTTCCGTCTTTAAGCTGGATAGGCTGCTAGCGAGCCAACACCTTTTTAGTTCGACAAACAATTGTGCCGTTTTCAAGATGTGACTGAACAAACTCATTTTCCGCCTTACCACACCATCCCATAGGCCCCTTCTCCGATGTACAGCAGCTCGGTATAGCGGGGGCCAACATCGAAATTCTGTCCCTTCACCGACTCCAGGCCAGGCTTGGATCCCGCGGCTCCAGTCGCATCGCCGGGCGCGCCAGCTCCACCAGCCCCGGTGGCGCTGCTATTCGAGCCTGCGGCTCCGGCCCCAGCCGCGCTGCTGCTGGAATCCGCCATGCTTCTCTCCGGCGACGGCCTGTTTTCGGTGGGTACGGCGGGGAGGGTCGCCCAGTGCGACTCTTAGACGGAATGCAGACTTGCGGGCGGCGGGATGAACGCGGTTTTCTTTGGGGGGTTCGTTTCCCTGTTAGTCGAAGAGGAGTCGTGCGCAGACAGGCCCCTCTCTCGAGTGAGAGTGAGTGTGTGGATGTAAACGGATTCCGTGCGTGAACGCGGATCCGTCTTCAACCTCAGGGCGTGTGCGCGCGTGCCAAAGCGATCCAGGCAAGCGTGCTCGTGGGAAGAAGACTGTGCCCGTGAGTGGGCGTGCCCGTGCCAACCTCTACTGGCCTGCTCAGGTTTCCTGCAGAGGGACTGGGAAAGAGAGAGGGAGAGAGAAGGAAAAAGAGGTGGGAGAGGGAGAAAGAGAGAGAGAGAGAGAGGTGGGGAGAGAGAGTGATATATAATAACAAATTAAAAATAGGCTACTTTACTACAGCACTCAAATATGTTAGTCTATTTATCTGTGTACCTGCTAATTTGTACTTACTACATTTCCTTAGTTAATTGCATACTTTTACTCCACTACATTTTCAATTGGCAGCATAGTTACAAGTATCAGATGAAACTGAATTAGGTAGTTGACTGAGTGACTGCATCAAAGTCCTCCCAGCCAAACAAGCCATACATCACGACATCAGTATCAAGATCGGCTCCCTGTCTGTTTCTCCCACCAAAGTGGCAAGAAACCTAGGTGTCATGATCGATGACCAACTGACCTTTGCAGATCACGTTGCCTCTGTGGCTCGGTCGTGCCGTTTTTCCCTATTCAACATAAGGAAGATCAGGCCATACCTAACCCAACATGCAACCCAGCTCCTGGTTCAGACCCTGGTTATCTCTCGTCTTGACTACTGCAACGTCCTCCTATCAGGCCTACCAGCCTGTGCGGTGAGACCGCTACAGATGATCCAGAATGCAGCTGCACGTCTGGTCTTTAACCAGCCAAAAAGGGCACATGTCACACCTCTGTTCATTGAACTTCACTGGTTGCCCTTGGCTGCTCGCATTAAATTCAAGGCACTTATGTTGGCCTACAGGGTGAATGATGGCTCTGCTCCCATCTACTTGTATACTCTTTTGAAGCCCTATGTCACCCGACGACCGCTACGCTCCTCTAAGGAACGTTTTCTAGCACGGCCAACACCTTGTGCAGGTCAATCCAGACTCTTCTCATATCTGGTTCCGCGCTGGTGGAATGACCTCCCAAGTGCTACCAGATCAACTGATACCCTCTCCACCTTCAAGAAACTCGTGAAGACTAAGCTCTTCCAAGAATATCTCCTGGCGTAAACTTTGAGAATGCACTTAATAATTTAATTTCTCTACATTGTGTTACACTATTGCACTTTCAGCTTAAAACAGTGCAGATTCTATGTTAGCAATATGCACTCCTTGTTAGTTCTTTCACTGAGTTGTAGCTTGAATGTTCCTCTTTTGGAAGTGGCTTTGGATTAAAGCGTCTGCTAAATGCCTAAATGTAAAATGTAAAAGTTTTGGGGATGCCGACTTGATGTGTGAACAACAAATTCTCAATTAAACCTGTAGATGATTTTTCTTTACATTTTTTTAAGTTTGTTCTCAGCTACATGTCTTACAGATTTATTCCAAGACTGGAGTGGTTGGCTATCTTGGCATCTGTCACTACATAGTCCCTGAGCCAGAGGGTTCATCTGTGAACTACATAGTCCCTGAGCCAGAGGGTTCATCTGTGAACTACATAGTCCCTGAGCCAGAGGGTTCATCTGTGAACTACATAGTCCCTGAGCCAGAGGGTTCATCTGTGAACTACATAGTCCCTGAGCCAGAGGGTTCATCTGTGAACTACATAGTCCCTGAGCCAGAGGGTTCATCTGTGAACTACATAGTCCCTGAGCCAGAGGGTTCATCTGTGAACTACATAGTCCCTGAGCCAGAGGGTTCATCTGTGAACTACATAGTCCCTGAGCCAGAGGGTTCATCTGTGAACTACATAGTCCCTGAGCCAGAGGGTTCATCTGTGAACTACATAGTCCCTGAGCCAGAGGGTTCATCTGTGAACTACATAGTCTGCTACATAACATTCCCTCCATAAGTGTCTAATAGACATCACTGGCTGATAAAACACAACCTGCTGCCCTGCCTGCAGCACTATCACACACACAGTTAGTGCAACAATGAGACTCACTGGCTTTGAGTGGCACCGACAGGCTTAATTGCTTAATGGCTTACCTTTAATTACTTTCTTGTAACAATTACCTGCTCCGGTCATTAGCATACTTAAGTAGGGACAATTCCACCATGCTCCTCCTTTTTTGTCCAAACATTCCTCCATGTCTTATTAGAATCAAGTGAAAATGTCAGCTGGATATCTTTGGTTTCTGAGATATGGCTCTTCACTAAAGATTTCAGTTTTTCATCAGGACCCCTTTGTATACTCATCTCCTCTCATAATGCAATGTCATTACCATGTGCAGATGTTTAAAATCATACTGCATTTAGTCCCTCCCATTAAGGTCTTCTTTATTGGAATAAACCCAGATTATTCTTTTTCAGTGTCTAGAGAAAAAGCAATTTTGTTCTCAAGTCATCTTGAATGCAGAGCACTCACATGTTCAAAACTGCAGATGTATAGGCTATGAGGAAAGGGTGACCTGGGAAAAATGAGATAGTATGTCTTGTTCAAAAGTTATGAACATTTCAGTTTTTCTGTAAATATGCCAATTTCATTGCCACCTTTGAATGAGAGGATGAAATGCAGTGAAATTAAATGATCAAGATTTTGATCACACACACACACACACACACACACACCTGCTTCAGTGGCTCTTTACAGAGAGTCAGGTTGAGGCTACATTATAAAACCTCATTGGAACATATTGTAATCCACAGAACAGGGGCAAGGCAAGGCGGAAAAGAGCACCTGCTACCCGACGCGAAGCCATAGGAAGCCCGTGATCAGAGGGAGAATCGGGGGCGGAGACTTGCATGTCTGCCATGGATCTGCGCAGGAGGGCGGCGCGTGCGTGACGTCACTACAGTAGGGCTGTCTTGTTGGGCCAACTTCCGGACTGGACTACACCCACGAGCATTAGTCGTTGACGATCAGGAATGAGCGCGGTATTCCGCCGGTGGCTGGGACCGGTCCACGTCGCGTTAACTCTCTTCGGACTGCCACACTCTGTCTGTTGGGGAGGGTCTTGGTAGGCGAAATGTTGTTCTGCACTGACATAGCGTTAGGCTTCTCGCCCAGAAGCGAGGGCTACAACTACATCACCGATCAGTGACAGCAACCTTTTTGCACTTAAATGTTTTGATGTTTTCTTTTGCACTAAAATGGTTTGATCTCACTGGTATTGTCATAGAACTTGTTGTGAAACCTGTTTTGGTTTACCCAGTAGGCTCACTGTACTTGGCGCTTGCGTGTAGCTTCCCATGTTTCTGTCTGTCTGATAACTTGAACCTGTCCTGCATGTGACACGTTTGTCTCTAGTCCCGTGAAACTGATCAGCACCGGCGTGTCCTCGCTCTGCCCCGAGAGGACCTCCAGCATCACCATGTCCACCTGCCTGCACATTAAAGCGCGCAGCCCTGTCTACCCGGGATCAGACATACGCCGATTCCCGGTGCCCGACGACAAGGTGTCCTGGGGGACGGAGTGGCGCGAGTACAGCCCCGTGAAGTACACGGCACCGTCCGTGGCGGCCAACCCCGTGTGGGCAGACCCCGACATCGGGTGAGAGAGTCTGAATGTGTCCTATGAGAACAGTGACGAAGCACCTCAGTGTTTTGCGTCTGGCTATAGAAAGCAGGCTACTGCTGATGTTAGATCTCTAGAACAGACGTGTCCACCCTTTAGACGAGTGGTTTCCAACCAGGAGTACGCGAGCACACTGCAGAGGGCACGTGGGAATATTTAATAGTAATTTATTTCCAAGATAATAAATAAATATTCTGTCATTTCCTATTAAGCCCGTCAATAAAATGGTACGTGTGCGCAACAACTAGTTTCCCCGGGGAGGCAATAACCTGTGGAACTCCGCGCCAATAATAATCAGTTGGATGTTGTTAACTTGAACCATTCAATAATTTTTAGTAATCCTTCATGATATTTGTGTTATTTTTTTGCAACTGAAAGACCTCCCCAGCCACTTGCAATACCCTGACGGCCCACAGGCTGGGAAGCGCTGCTCTAGAATCTTAGCTAGTCAGCACACAAACAACCCGTCGCCAAGGTGATGCTCCAACGGGTGACACCAAAGGTGGCTGTAGGAGTAAACCATTTCCGGTCTTAACTCCATCTGTCTGATCTTCTGTGTGTGTGTGTGCGCGTGCGTGTGTGTGTGTGTGTGATCTAGCACTGATCTGACTGCTGTGTGCTGGGTGTGTCAGCTGTGTTTGCTAGTGCAGAGCTTCTCAGACTTTATTGGGTTGGGGACCTCTCAAGAAGAACATTTTGCAAGGATCCCTCATAATCACAACACAGGTTTGGACCCCGTGTCCACATAGCTGGATATCTATAGAAATACACATTTATCTATGCAGTTGCACCTGTACCTGTAAACTGTGGGTTTAGTCACTGAAAAGCTACCTCGGAAACTCCGGCTGCAGACAGATCAGAGTTTAAGTGTTGTGACATGACGGTCCCTCCTCGGTTTTCAGATCTCTGGTTGGCTTGTATTTGTTTGACATGTTTTTGACTGGTTTTGAGTGCTGTGTAAACCACATGATTAGCTAATGTGGGGGAGGAAAATATACCAGTTTTCGGAAATACTTACTCCGTGTTAAGGTCTTAGGCATATACTTACTCCGTGTTAAGGTCTTAGGCATATACTTACTCCGTGTTAAGGTCTTAGGCATATACTTACTCCGTGTTAAGGTCTTAGGCATATACTTACTCCGTGTTAAGGTCTTAGGCATATACTTACTCCGTGTTAAGGTCTTAGGCATATACTTACTCCGTGTTAAGGTCTTAGGCATATACTTACTCCGTGTTAAGGTCTTAGGCATATAGGCTTCTAGTCATTTGTTCTGTTACATGCTACCAGATGAACTTTTTCATGGAACCCCCAGGTAACATGCTGCAAACCCTGGTGTGTGTGTGTGTGTGTGTCTGTGTGTGTTGTGTGTGTGTGTGTGTGTAGGCTAACTGAGTTCTTCATTGATTTACTGATCAGTTGGTTGATTGATTGATTGATCTCTGTGTTCCTCAGCTCCTTCTCCCCACAGTTTAATGCTCTGGACGGATCTGTGGACCGCCGCAGCCATGAGGGGCAGTACAGCCTACAGGACCACAGACCACTGTGAGTTACATATATATATACTTACAGCCTACAGGACCACAGACCACTGTGAGTTACATACAGACATACATACATACATATATACGTATAGACACATATCACATATATATATACATATATATATACTCACAGCCTGCAGGACCACAGACCACTGTGAGTTACATATAGACATACATACATACATATATACGTATAGACACATATCACATATAATATACATATATATACCACAGGCAGACCACACTGTGAGTTACATATAGACATACATACATACATATATACGTATAGACACATATCACATATATATATACATATATACATACTCACAGCCTGCAGGACCACAGACCACTGTGAGTTGATACACATAATATGTACGTATATATATGTATGTGTGTGTGTGTGTGTGTGTGTGTGTGTGTGTGTGTGTGTGTGTGTGTAATCCATACCCTGTTCCAGGAACCCTTGGGGACGGACTGGAATCAGTGGCAGGGGTCTATTGGGAAAGTGGGGGCCCAATCATGCTGCAGATCCCATCGTCACCAGGTCACACACACACACACACACACAAACACACACACACACACACTTAACACACACACACACATACACACTCTTACACACACACACACACACATACACACACTTACACACACACACACATACACACTTAAACACACACACACATATACACACGCTCTTACACACACACACACACACACTTACACACACACCCACACACATACACACGCACTCACACACACACACACTTACACACACATACACTTACACACACGCACTCACACACACACATACACAACACATACACACATCACACACACACACACACAAACACATACACACACACACACAAATAAACACACACACTTACACAAACACATACACACACACTTACACATACACATACACAAGCAAATACACACACACACTCACTCACTTCTCTCGCAGTCATGCTATAGACCACATCATCACAATGTCTCTCTCACACACACACACACACACACACACACACACACACTGTCTCTCAGTCACACTGTAGATCCCATTAATTTCAGGTCACACATGTATACACACCACACACACACTCACACACTCTCTCTCTCTCTCACACACACACACACACTCACCACACACACGCTCACACACACTCTCTCTCTTTCTCTTTCTCTCTCTCTCTCTCTCTCTCTCACACACACACACTTTCTTTTTCTTCCATCCATTCACCCATGTGTTTTTTTCCGTGTACATGTCTAGCAGAAAGATGCCCAGGTGAAGTAACGTTTGTCAGCTCCTAACTTTGGGTACGCCCAACCTGTGTGTGTGTGTGTGTGTGTGGTGTCAGGTGGAAGACAGATGAGGCAGGACAGCGATCGTCACACCCAACATCCAAACTACCCATCTTGCAGTTTGTGTCCATCAAGAGGAAGGACTGTGGAGAGTGGGCCATCCCTGGGGTGTGTGTGTGGTGTGTGTGTGTGTGTGTGTGTGTGTGTGTGTGTGTGTGTGTGTGTGGGTTGAGAGTGCACACATGTTTAGTACTCATACATTGTTTTCAATACTGGCAGGTCTGAAAGTGGGCCATCCTTGGTGTGTGTGTGTGTGTGTGTGTGTGTGTGTGGGGGGGGGGGGGGGTCCATCAAGAGGAAAGGCTGTGGAAAGTGGGCTGTGGAGAGTGTATAGGGGGGTTGCTCCTGGAGAGCTTGTATGTCTAACACTGTTCGTGTGTGTGTGTGTGTGTGTGTGTAGGGGATGGTTGACCCTGGAGAGCTTGTATGTTTGACACTGTTCGTGTGTGTGTGTGTGTGTGTGTAGGGGATGGTTGACCCTGAGAGCTTGTATGTCTGACACTGTTGTGTGTGTGTGTGTGTGTGTAGGGGATGGTTGACCTGAAGAGCTTGTATGTCTGACACTGTTCGTGTGTGTGTGTGTAGGGGATGGTTGACCCTGGAGAGCTTGTATGTCTGACACTGTTCGTGTGTGTGTGTGTGTGTGTGTGTAGGGGATGGTTGACCCTGGAGAGCTTGTATGTTTGACACTGTTGTGTGTGTGTGTGTGTGTGTGTAGGGGATGGTTGACCCTGGAGAGCTTGTATGTCTGACACTGTTTGTGTGTGTGTGTGTGTGTAGGGGATGGTTGACCCTTGAGAGCCTGTATGTCTTACGCTGTTTGTGTGTGTGTGTGAGTAGGGGATGGTTGACCCTGGAGAGCTTGTATGTCTGACACTGTTCGTGTGTGTGTGTGTGTGTGTGTGTGTGTGTGTGTGTGTGTGTGTGTGTGTGTGTGAGTAGGGGATGGTTGACCCTGAAGAGCTTGTATGTCTGACACTGTTTGTGTGTGTGTGTGTAGGGGATGGTTGACCCTGAAGAGCTTGTATGTCTGACACTGTTCGTGTGTGTGTGTGTGTGTGTGTGTGTGTGTGTGTGTGTGTGTGTGTGTGTGTAGGGGATGGTTGACCCTGGAGAGCTTGTATCTCTGACGCTGCAGAGGGAGTTTTCGGAGGAGGCTCTCAACTCTCTGGACACACCCAATAGGGAGGAGCTTCACAAACGCATCACACAACTCTTCAGCTCACCTGGAATACAGGTAACACACACACACTCTCACATAGCCAGTGTGTTTACCCCTATTAAGGAAGTTTTTACATAGAAGACCTCCCACTGAGTCAACATGTGTGTGTGTATGTGTGCGTGTATACGTGTGTGTGCACACACACATGGTTTCTGTATCAGGTCTATAAGGGTTATGTCGATGATCCAAGAAACACAGACAATGCATGGATGGAAACAGTAGCTGTCAACTTCCATGATGACTCAGGTGAGTGTGTGTGTGTGCATGTGTGTGCGTGTGTGTCTGCGTGTGTGTGTGCGTTTGTGTGTGTGTGTGTGTCTTACTTTAGTCCTCAGTTATGGTTGAAAAGTGTCAGGCCTATGATGGTGAATTTGATTAAAACACGTGATGGGGGGAGTGAAGTTGTTGTTGTTGTTGTTGATGATGTTGCTGTTGTTGTTGATGATGATGATGATGATGATGATGTTGTTGTGATAACAGCTCTGGGGATGTTCCAAGCAGGTGGTGAAGTGGTAAACCGTGGTAAGTTAACCAGAGGTTGGCTGGAGTCCTCAGTCTCTTAACTAAACCAAAGCACTTTCTCCAGGATGATCACTTCAGCACCTCCTTGGAATCCCCCGACAGAAGAGTCACCACCAGGATTCCCCACTAGCAGAGTTAGCTTAGTAGCGCTTAGCTTACCACTCTCCTCCGGCACATCTCAACACTACATGGCCACAGAGAGCCTCTGCATCAATCTGTACCTCACTGAGTGTGTGTGTGTGTGTGTGTGTGTGTGTGTGTGTGTAGGAGACAGCGTGAGTGCCCTACCTCTGGAGGCTGGAGATGATGCGGGTGAGGTCAAATGGACAGACGTCGACTCGGCCCAGCCTCTGTATGCTAGCCACTCCCACTTCCTGGAGACAGTTGCTAAGGAACATCACGCCCACTGGTGACCAGCCTGAATGTTTCATGTGTCACCCATAGCGATGAATGGGAACCATAGCAACAGCTGAACTTGGCCAGTTGGAGGTGTAGTCATCATTACCCCGGACCCGCTCACAGGGAACCTTACACAGAACAGAACACACAGACCCTCGCATAGAACACCCCAGACAGAACCTCACATAAGCACACAGAACCTCACATAGAACAGAACTCCTAAAACCTTCCACAGAACGCCCCAGATGGAACCTCGTTGGACTCATGAAGGACAAAAAGCTACACACAAACACACACACATGTTGGCATCTGGGATTCGAACCCACGACTACTAGCACATTAGCCAGGTTCCTGAACTGCTACAGCAACACCAACACAACTACAGATTATCCAATCAAGATGACGCATGCTGTAATAAATTTATCATGATTGTTATTATTATTGTTGTTATTATTATTGTGTGTGTGTGTTTTGCATCTTCTATGTGACTGGTGTGTGTGTGTGTGTGTGGTGTGTGTGTGTGTGTGTGTGTGTGTGTGTGTGTGTGTGTGTGTGTGTGTTATGCTCAAGGATGGTACTACTCCCAGTCGATGTCACCCTCTTACACAGGATGTGTCATGTCACAGAGACATGCTCTGAAAGAAAGTGTTACTCTTAGTCAGTGCACACCAGAAAGTCTGCAGAAGACCTCCCAGGACATCAACTGTCCAATACTGTCCCAAGGCTGTCCAATACTGCCCCAAGGCTGTCCAATACTGCCCCAAGGCTGTCCAATCCTGCCCCAAGGCTGTCCAATCCTGCCCCAAGGCTGTCCAATACTGTCCCAAGGCTGTCCAATACTGTCCCAAGGCTGTCCAACATTGTCCCAAGGCTGCCTTCTTGAGTTTTCCTCATCTACTTTACTGCGTTTAATACAGGCGCTATTGATTAATACAGGTGCTATTGATTAATACAGGTGCTATTGATTAATACAGGTGCTATTGATTAATACAGGTGCTATTGATTCGGGGTGGTGTCCCCCAGACCCCTGACCAACTGCTTCCAATACATTTAATTGATTTACAACTCCTGGATGAATCTATATTCTGTTGTGTTGAACACACAACACCCCAATGGTATGACCAACATCTCTAGTATGTCTGTGTGTAACACATTGTAGGCTAGCCTATTAGCCAAGACAGTTTGGCAATACTACTTTGAAACGTGTGATGCTAGCCCTGTAGGTCTGCTAATGCATGCATTGCTGAAGTGTTCTGCTAACTGTGATCAGCTGGTTTGCTGTTGGAACAGACAGCCTATTTAAAACGTTTACTTTGAAGGCAGGATGCCAGGATATTTCATACTTCAGCAAATGATCCTGCAGCTCATTAGATGACCAGCGACGGTACTTCAAGGTGAGCTTTGCTTTTGGTGTGTGAAAACGGTAATCAATGAAATTAGCGCTGCTAGTCCAAAAATCTCTTTTTGACAACAGCCAATGGCAGTGTAGGGAGCCTGATTGTAATGCAGACACCTTGATTAGAAGATTAAGCTTCTATTTGACAGGTGCTTTCACAACAGCAGAAGTGGTGGCTTGATTCTAGTTTGGAGACACTGTGATAGGAGAGACAGAGATGCAGTGTCGGCGGCTCAGCTCTAAGTCTGGGCTGTGTTGCACAGCGTCCTACTTCGACCTGCATATCAGACACGCATTATGTGCAATATTAATTTATTACATCAAAGTGGTAGAGATGTAGGCAGGCTTGTAGCCTACGAGCTGAAGCCCGGCTTCATTTTGGGCCCCGGCCTTTATTTTCTCGGCCATTATCTTAGGCCTGGTCCTTAATTCAGACCCGTTATTATTTAAGGAATTACGGTAAGTTATGTGTGATGCTAGCCTGATAGGCCAGACTCCCTTTGCCTCTCAAAGAGTCTTTTGGTTCTCAAAGAGTCTGGGAACTCTCAATAGGCATAGAATTACTTTGAGGTGGGTGGGAACTTTGTTTCAAATTTAAACCTGTTGGTTTTTAATGCCCTTTAAATTTAAACCTATTGGTTCTGCCTTCAACTTCTGTTGACTGATTGGAGAAAAAACTTAGATTTGAAACAGACCAAAGCCTTTTGAGAGTTCCCTTACTAGTACTGTAGTGCAGTGGTTCCTCACCTGTGGGCCGTCAAGGTATTGCAGGTGGGCCGTGGGAGGCCTTTCAATTTAAAAAAAAAAAAAAGATACTAATCTATCATGAGGGATTACTAAAAAGGACTGAATTGTTCAAGTAAACAATATCCAAAGGTATTTACATGAAAATAAATGAATATTAGTCTCCTAGTTTCCTTCAGTCTGACATTTGGTGCACATGGATAGATTGGTATGAGGCAACAGTAATGTTAGCAGCTAAATGTCAGCATGGAGCAGTGGTTGTGATGGCTGTACTTGAAAAGTTGTACATTTTGAACGTCACATTGTTGAAAATGATATTGAGTAAATGAAGAAATACCTAATCTCATTCTCATCTCAGAGTTGTGAATATTGACTAAGGTGCGTGTGGGCCGCAGAAGATTTTCAGAATGAATTTAGGCCTCATCAGTCTAAAGGTTGGGAACCTCTGCTGGAGAGAAAAGCTATGCATGCATAGGACTTTAAAAGCCACTCATTTTTATATATACAGTGTATCCAGTTATATATATATATGCATATTTCATTCAAACTCTTCAAGGTCTCCATTGATTCAGTAACATTTTAAAGTCTTAGCAGTGTCCATTTGTTTGCGGTCACACACTCTCTACATTTACATTTACATTTAGGCATTTAGCAGACACTTTTATCCAAAGCGACTTACAAAAGAGGATAACATTCAAGCTACAACACAATGAAAGAACTAACAAGGAGTGCATATTGCTAACATAGAATCTGCGCTGTTTTAAGTTGAAAGTGCAATAGTGTAACACAATGTAGAGAAATTAAGTTATTAAGTGCATTCTCAAAGTTTACGCCAGGAGATATTCTTGGAAGAGCTTAGTCTTCACGAGTTTCTTAAAGGTGGAGAGGGTATCAGTTGATCTGGTAGCACTTGGGAGGTCATTCCACCAGCGCGGAACCAGATATGAGAAGAGTCTGGACCGACCTGCACAAGGTGTTGGCCGTGCTAGAAAACGTTCCTTAGAGGAGCGTAGTGGTCGTCGGGTGACATAGGGCTTCAGAAGAGAATTCAAGTAGATGGGAGCAGAGCCATCATTCACCCTGTAGGCCAACATAGTGCCTTGAATTTAATGCGAGCAGCCAAGGGCAGCCAGTGAAGTTCAATGAACAGAGGTGTGACATGTGCCCTTTTTGGCTGGTTAAAGACCAGACGTGCAGCTGCATTCTGGATCATCTGTAGCGGTCTCACTGCACAGGCTGGTAGGCCTGATAGGAGGACATTGCAGTAGTCAAGACAAGAGATAACCAGGGTCTGAACCAGGAGCTGGGTTGCATGTTGGGTTAGGTACGGCCTGATCTTCCTTATGTTGAATAGGGAAACTGGCACGACCGAGCCACAGAGGCAACGTGATCTGCAAAGGTCAGTTGGTCATCGATCATGACACCTAGGTTTCTTGCCACTTTGGTGGGAGGAACAGACAGGGAGTCGATCTTGATACTGATGTCGTGATGTATGGCTTGTTTGGCTGGGAGGACCAGCAGTTCAGTTTTGGAGAGATTTAGTTGGAGGTGATGTCCTTTCATCCATGCAGATATATCGGAGAGACAGTCCGAGATCCGTGATGACACCGTGGAGTCGTCCGGCGGAAAGGACAGATAGAGCTGGGTATCATCCGCATAGCAGTGGTAAGAGAAGCCATGGGAGTGGATGATTGAGCCCAGCGAGGTGATGTACAGTGCGAAGAGAAGGGGTCCCAGCACAGATCCTTGGGGTACTCCTGTGGTGAGTTGGTGAAGTGCCGATGTCTGTCCTAGCCACGATACGTTGAACGACCGTCCAGTAAGATAGGACTTGAACCAGGAGTGCGCTGTGCCATCAATCCCAATGTTGGTCAGCTTGTCCAGTAGGATGCTGTGGTTGACCGTGTCAAATGCTGCTGATAGGTCCAGCAGGATGAGCACTGAGGACTGACCTGCCGTTCTGGCCTCTTTTAATGCTTCCGTCACAGACAGAAGCGCCGTTTCAGTGGAGTGGCCACTTCTGAAGCCGGATTGGTTGGAGTCGAGGAGGTTGTTCTGAGTGAGAAATCCTGTGACCTGTTTAAAGACAGCTTGTTCAATGGCTTTGGAAAGGAAGGGAAGAAGAGAGACAGGCCGGTAGTTCTCCACTTGAGTGGGAGCAAGGGATGGTTTTTTGAGCAGTGGTGTTACCTGGGCTTGTTTGAAGGCAGTGGGAAATGTACCCCTAGTTAGCGACGCATTGACCACATGTGTGGTTGCTGTCACAATTGTGGGGGTTATGGCCTGAAGAAGGGTTGTTGGGATAGGATCCAGAAGACAAGAGGTAGGCCGGCTGTCTGTGAGAAGCTTAGACACCTCTGCCTCGGAGAGAGGAGTGAAAGAAGAAAAGGAAGCAGTTGGTGTAGAGAGGCTAGGAGAAGGAACCTGTGTAGATTGGTTTGAGAACTGACTACTAATAACTGCAACTTTGTTAGTGAAGAATGCAGCAAAAGTGTCAGCTGTGAGGTTAGTTGGAGGAGGTGGGTTTAGTAAAGATTTAAAGGTGGAAAAGAGTTTATTGGTGTCCGTGGCGTTGTTGATCTTGTCATGATAGAAAGCCTTTTTCGCAGCAGTGACACTGGATGAGAAGGAAGATAGTAGTACTTGGAATTGTGCTAGATCGGCCGAATTCTTAGTTTTGTGCCATTTCCTTTCAGCAGCTCTGAGGTTAGTGCGCATTGACCGAAGTGAGTCATTAAGCCACGCATGAGACTGAGTGGGTCATGCGGGTCTGGTAGACAGAGGGCACACACGATCCAAGCAGGAGCTCAGCGTAGAACAGAGTGACTCTGTGGCGTCATCAACCTCAAAAGAAGAGAAACTTCTAGACGGTGGTAGAGCAGATGCCACCAAGGAGGAAAAGTGAGTAGGAGATAGATTCCGGAGATTGCGACGGACAGAGACAAAGGGAGTAGGAGCAGATGGTTGCTGACAGAGGGAAACCTTGAACTGAATAAAGTAATGGTCAGATAGATGTAGAGGAGTAACTGTCTGTGAAGTAGCGGCGCACTTCCTGGTGAAAATGAGATCAAGGTATTTCTTTTTGTTCTAATTAGAACCCTACCTGCTTTTTGGATTGACTGAAGCTGTTTAACCCTTAACGGTCGCAGCCACCCTGGGGGGACTTTTTGGACTGTTCCAAAGTCAAAGTCAAAGTCAAAGCTTAATTGTCAATTCTTCACATGTACATGACATACTAGGAGTCAAAATGACATGTCTTACTATCCCATGCTTAAACAAGACAGACATATAAGACAATTAAGTTAGACATTAACACTACACAAACATTAAAGTGCCAGACAAGACAATATGGAGTAGTGGAGGGGACTGGTGTTCTTACCTATCCTAAGTGTGGCAAGTAACATGCTTATAATGATAACATTTTCCCTGACCACTACAGTAGTCTTCAAAGTGAGACTGCACACAGCGCAACGTCTAAATAAATAATGTATTTAAAAATACCTCTGCAGCCCACTAAAGTACACATACAGAGAGAGTGAAATAGAGAGGAACATACTTGAGCCAAAGTGGCTAACAGCATACAGAGTGAGGTAGCATGCTGAGTGGAGGTGATATCAGTGCAAATATAGATCAATAGTAAGACAGCAGCATGGAACTGCACATGGGCGTAGATGAGAGGTTGCCCAGCCTGGGCCACTTCAGACACAGACACACACTAGGCAGTTCCTATTGCAGGTTAATAGTGCAGAAATGGTGCAAAAAGGCATGTAGTGCAAAGAGTATGGCAGACATAGAGGGGGGTCCAGGGGAGTCTGAGACCAAGTGTTCTTTGGGGAGTACTGTTCTAGGGCAGATTCCTAGCTTCTTGGTGGTGCAGGTTTCCTAGCTTCCTAGCAGCCTGGTGGTCGGGGCTGTAGGTGGCGAGCGGAGAGAGGGGATAGGTGGAGAGGGGAGAGAGTGTTCAGCATCCTGACGGCCTGGTGAATGAAGCTGTTGGTGAGTCTGGTGGTGCGGGACCGGAGGCTCCTGTACCTCCTCCCAGAGGGCAGGAGGCTGAACAGATTGTGTGCGGGGTGGCTTGCATCATTGACAATTGTGAGCACTTTGCGGATATGGCAGGTGGTGTATATGTCTTGCAGGGAGGGGAGTGGTGCCTCGATGATTTTCCTAGCTGTGTTCACTATGCGCTGCAGGGCTCTCCTGTTGTAGTCCGTGTACAACCCGGTCTCTCGACTTTTCGTGATTTTGTCACAAAATAAAATCTATTCAAACGTGCTTTTAAGCCGATGTGCGCAAATGTCTCTCCTACTGTCCCTCAGTCACCAGTTAGCACTGCTAGTGGCGGTGTTACACACTGCGCATTAAAATACATAGGGTAGGAATGCGTTCTCCTAGCACGAAAATAAGGCCTAACGCGTGATCACAGCACGTTTGAATAGATTTTATTTCGTGACAACTTCACGAAAAGTCGTGAGACCGGGTTGCCCGTGCAGCTTCCGCCCCACACAGTGATGCAGCTGGTGAGGATGCTCTCAGTGGTTCCTCTGTAGAAGGTGGTCATGATGGGTGGTGAACCACTTGCCCTCTTCAGTTTGCGCAGGAAGTAGAGGCGCTGCTGGGCTTTCTTTGCCAGTGATGCGGTGTTGGTGGTCCAGGAGAGGTCCTCACTGATGTGCACCCCCAGAAAGTTTGTGCTGCTCACTCTCTTCACAGCAGCACCATCGATGGTTGGTGGCAGGTGTTGGGTGTGGCCTCTCTGGAAGTTGACAACAATCTCTTTGGTCTTGCTGACATTCAGCAGAAGGTTGTTGTCTCTACACCACGTGACCAGAAGGTCTACCTCGTTCCTGTGTCTTGTCGCCCTTGGAGATGAGACCCACCAGAGTTGTGTCATCCGCGAACTTAATTTGTGACATGACTAGCTGTTCAAAGCACTTCATGATGATGGGTGTCAGTGCCACAGGACGGTAGTCGCTGAAGCAGGATGGTGATGATTTGTTTGGCACAGGTATGATGGTGGGCTCTGAGCATGATGGACGTGCTCCAAGAGTGTTAAGGTTCTGTAGACTTCCTTAGCTCCTCTGTGCAGTCCTATAGCACTGGCCTGGGATGTTGTCTGGGCCAAACACACATCTGAAGCTCAGTGAGTTTTTGTCCTAGAAACATATGAGTAACACCACTGGGAACCTTCAATCTTCTAAATAAAAATGTTTCGATTGCGCTTTGTAAAAAGAATTAAAAGAAATGCTACGATTTCCACCAAGTCAAGTCAAGTCACGTAGGTTTTTATTGTCATTTCAGCCATATACACAGTACATAGTGAGACGAGACAACGTTTCACCGGGAACAATTGGTGATACATGTAACTGTTAAAACACAGTATGGACAAGACAGATACGTAATAGTGCCTACATACACTATTGCGGGACTACACAGATTCACTCACCCACTCACACACACACTCCCACACACAACTACACACGCACGTGTGCACACTCTTGTACACATATGTACATACATTACAACACAGTTGTAAACAATTGGCAGGTCAAAAATACAGGTGACCTAAAACAAACATGCTAGACAAGGCATGGCTTTTAGCAGAGCACTGTGGCTAGTGGTGTGATTTGTAAACAGAAGACTGTGCTATATAAAAATAAATAATAGCAGCAAGGCTAGGGGTTATGATTTGTAAACAAGAGACTATTCTACATAAATATAAGTGATAGCAGCAAGAAAGTGCGGGGGGCATAAAGGTGCAGTGTGCTGTGACGCGCTGGTTTGCATCCTGAGTCACTAAGAAATTCCAGTCCAATTGCACTACAGGTTGTTCAGCAGTCTGACTGCCTGCGGGAAGAAGCTCTTCCCCATTCTGGAGGTGTGGGCAGTGATACTGCGGAACCTTCTGCCAGATGGTAGTAAGGTGAATAGTCCTTGGGAGGGATGGGTAGTGTCTTTGGTAATGCCCTTGGCTTTCCGCAGACAGCGGGTGCTGTAGATGTCTGAGAGGGGGGGCTGAGAGACTCCAGTGATCTTTTCGGCTGTCCTCACAATCCGCTGCAGGGTCTTACGGTCTGCAGCGGTGCAGTTGCCGAACCACGCTGTGATGGCGCTGCTGAGGATGCTCTCAATCGTCCCTCTGTACAAAGTTGTGAGGATGGAGGCTGGGAGATTGGCTTTACGCAGTTTTCTCAGAAAGTAAAGACGCTGCTGGGCTTTCTTTGTGATGTGTGTGGTGTTGAGAGTCCATGAGAGGTCGTCAGTTATGTGTGTGCCCAGAAACTTTGTGCTCTAAACAATCTGTACTAGAAGGTTGTTGATGCACAGTGGGATGTGTTTATGCAAAGTCCGCCTGAAGTCAATGACCAGTTCTTTTGTTTTGTCCACGTTGAGGGACAGGTTGTTGTTGGTGCACCAGTTGCTGAGCTGAGCCACCTCTTCTCTGTACGGGGCCTCATTGCCTCCGCTTATCAGACCCACCACAGTAGTGTCATCAGCAAACTTGGTGATGTGGTTTGAGCTGTGCGTTGCCGCACAGTCATGGGTGAGTGTGAACAGCAGCGGACTGAGCACGCAGCCTTGAGGTGCTCCTGTGTTCAGTATGGTTGTGCTGGAAGTCTTGCTTCCGATCCTGATTGCTTGTGGTCTGCCCACCAGGAAGTCCAGGATCCAGTTGCAGAGGGTTGTGTTCAGGCCAAGTTCACCTAATTTCGTTATCAGCTGCTGAGGGATGATGGTGTTGAATGCTGAGCTGAAGTCAATGAACAGCATCCTGACATATGCGTCCTTTTGGTCCAGATGAGAGAGAGCCAGGTGGATGGCAGTGTTGATGGCATCGTCTGTGGAGCGATTTGGGCGGTAGGCAAATTGCATTGGGTCCAGTGTGGCTGGTAGTTGTGACTTGATGTGTCTCATTTCCAGCCTTTCGAAGCACTTCATGATGGTGGATGTCAGTGCAACTGGGCGGTAGTCATTGAGGCAGGTCACTGTGGGTTTCTTCGGAACGGGGATGATGGTGGTGGTCTTGAAGCAGGTGGGAACGATGGTGGTGGCCAGAGAGATGTTGGAGACATCTGTGAGGACGTTTGTCAGTTGGTCCGCACACTCCCTCAGCACACGGCCTGGTATGCCGTCCGGCCCAGCAGCTTTCCGTGGGTTGACTCTGAGTAGGGTCTTCCTCACTTCAGAAGTGGACAGGCACAGCACTAGGTCATTAGGAGGGGTGTCCTTTCTCACCTCTGAGTCGTTCTGCTCCTCAAACCTTGAATAGAACTGGTTTAGCACCTCAGGCAGGGAGTCATCACCACCACAGGAGAGGGGGGCAGGCCTGTAGTTGGTAATAGCTTGAATGCCCTGCCATAGGCGCCGTGTGTCGTTAGTGTCTGCAAAGTGCTTGTGGATTCTCTGAGCATGAGAGCGCTCTGCTGTTTTAATGGCCCGGGACAGCTCAGCTCTTGCTTTCCTCAGGGCTTCCTCCTCCCCAGCCCTGTAGGCAGCGTCCCTGGCTTTCAACAGCGCCCTCACCTCTGCAGTCATCCATGGTTTCTGGTTGGGGCGTGTGGTGATGATTTTGGAGACCGACACATCCTCTGTGCACTAGTTGATGTAGCTGGTCACAGTTGAGGTGTATTCCTCCAAATCAGTGGTGCCGTTGTAGGTGGCCCAGTCAGTGCGCTCAAAACAGTCCTGGAGTGCTACCATTGCCTCCTTAGGCCAGGACTTTGTTTCCCTCCGACTTGGTCTGATGCGTTTGACCAGGGGCTGATATGCAGAAATTAGCATAACTGTGGAGTGGTCTGAGTGTCCTAGGTGGGGGAGGGGCTCAGCTCGGTAAGCACCCTTGATGTTGGTGTAAACACAGTCCAGTATGTTTTTCCCTCTTGTGGGAAAATTCACATTCTGATGGAATTTTGGTAGGACCTTCTTTAGATTGGCATGGTTGAAGTCGCAACAATAAACAGTGCATCTGGGTGATCATTTTGTAGTTTACTGATGACCACTTCAGCCACCAGCAGCCTGTTACTGACACACCCCTCAGCTATTCAGATGGTAAACACCAGGGCAATCAGTCGCGTCACTGGGTCATTGTTTTGCGGCGCAGGTGAGAACACGCCTCATTTCACCGGTTAGATGTATCCAGTGATGAGGGCAGAATAATGACATAGGACAATGGAATGTCGGTGTCTGCACCTTTAGTTTGTCTTTAGTTTATTGCCTGGTGCGTAAATGCCAAAAAAGGAACAGTGTCCAAACATATGGATGTTAAAAGAAGTATTATTATTATTATTAAATAGTAAATTAATATAAAATGAATGAATAGATAATAAATTATATATTTAATTTGTTCCATGCCGCCTTTCTAATCAGCCGTCTATTAGAAAGCATTACGGAAATAACAGGTGAGTGGGCTGGAGCACCTATGCAAGTTTAAAAAGTAGTTTGGGAGCAGCATATGAGTCGACCCTTATTCCCATGGTGGTCAGCCTGAGGTTTGGTTCTAATTCTGTGTTAGATGACTGTAGTGAGCAGGAGGGTGCATGGTTCTGTAGGTTCTGTGGGAGTTCTTTTGTCTGTAGGAAGTATGTCGTGCTCAGAAATGCCACTATGTTGCTACATTTGGTGCTACGAGGTCCAGCATACAGTTTGGCAAAGCAAAGCTCCTGAGGGTGGATGAACTGGACTGAGCAGGTTTGTCTTTCGCACATCTCAGCTTTTTAAATTTCTTCTCCACTCTCTTCCTCCAGACTCCCTACTCTTGATTACTCCAAACTCTTGGCTAAACACCTGAGGGTTTGATCATTTCTATGAAAAACTTTCACAGGTTTCATCATTACTGGGCATTTTTCGGTGTGAAAAGATATTTTGCCAGTGAGAAGGAAAAGCTTTATGAATACAAATACAACCAGTCAGCATGACTGGATGCTAGTGGATGGTAGGGTGTGGACAAACGTTATCTGTCTTTTTCCCCAACTCACTTCTTCAGAACTGTTGGCCAATTTCTATTAAAAAACGTTTGCAGTTTCTCTTATTTTTCACTCCTCTGATAGCAATTTCACAATTTTATTCTTTTAAGCAGGAGTTAAGTCTTTTTCTGCCCCATCAGAGCACATACAAAAGTACTTCAGAACTCTGCACAGGGACAGTCAACAAATAAGGGAGTGAAGTAGATCATTCAGATCAGTGTTGCAGTGTTCAGGAGTCTGATGGCTCACCACAGCCTCTGATGTTTCCCTTCCCAACAGTTCTTTTCGTACTGTAATTTTTATTGTACTTTACTTGTGAGTGTGTGTGTGTGTGTGTGTGTGTGTTTTCAGATTACTCTTCTGCCATGGCTTTTCTGCCTGTTCCTCCTCTCCTCTGTGCTGTGTTTGCACTGAGCCTGGCTACAGGTCAGTAGTACACACACACACACACACTGCATTCACAGTGTAGTCTGATTCTGCAGGAGTTGCACACACACATACACTACATGTACACCATACACACTTACACACTCACACACACAGGCACACACCACATACACACTCACACACATAGAGTGTGTGAAGAAAGACCAGGAGTCTATATTTAATGTTTAGGTTTCAGAGTCAGATCAGTTCAGCATTCAAACACAGAAAGTCCCTCTCCATAATGCGTACCATAGGAGGTGGTGTGTGTGTGTGTGTGTGTGTGTGTGTGTGTGTGTGTGTGTACTGAAGTATGTTTTGGGAGTATCTATACCTCTCAATCTGTCAACTTTTACTTTTCCTCCAAAACATTTTCAACTGCCAGCATAATTACAAGCAGCAGATAAACTACATTTGGAGGTGGACTGAGTGACTGCAGATAAACTGCATTTGGAGGTGGACTGAGTGACTGCAGATAAACTGCATTTGGAGGTGGACTGAGTGACTGCAGATAAACTGCATTTGGAGGTGGACTGAGTGACTGTAGATAAACTGCATTTGGAGGTGGACTGAGTGACTGCAGATAAACTGCATTTGGAGGTGGACTGAGTGACTGCAGATAAACTGCATTTGGAGGTGGACTGAGTGACTGCAGATAAACTGCATTTGGAGGTGGACTGAGTGCAGCAAAGCTCTGGGGACTCGTCAGCGGACAAGAGCAAACAATCAGTTCAAGCTGTAGATGTGACACAGGCGCCATTTTTATTTTTATTCTGACTTTGTGTGTTTGTGTGATTTTTTTTTTACATTTTAAGTTTGTTGTTTTAACATGTTTTATACAGACACCTTTAGCCTACATGTTTTATACAGACACCTTTAGCCTACATGTTTTATACAGACACCTTTAGCCTACATGTTTTATACAGACACCTTTAGCCTACATGTTTTATACAGACACCTTTAGCCTACTTGTACTTTCCTTAATTACAAGTGAAGTAGCTTTAACTGCAGATTACTGCCTGTACTGGAGTAGAGTAAATAGGAGAGCCGTTCACCTGAGTGACATGCCAGTGGGGGAGTGACAGAGTAGTGGTCTGGTCTTTGTGTGTGGACCTCTGGATGCAACACTACAACACTGACTAAGATGCATCACGCTGGGTAAAGAGAAGGCACCGGTTAGTTTCTAACTCACTCACAAACACACACACACACACACACACACACACACACACAGCATCAGTAAGGTAAAACAGTAATCCCAAAGGTGTAGTTCCAAACACACACACACACACACACACACACACACACACACACACACACACAGAGCATCAGTAAGGTAAAATAGTAATCCCAAAGGTGTAGTTCCAAACACACACACACACACACACAGAGCATCAGTAAGGTAAAACAGTAATCCCAAAGGTGTAGTTCCAAACACACACACACACACACACACAGCATCAGTAAGGTAAAACAGTAATCCTAAAGGTATAGTTCCAAACACACACACACACACACACAGAGCATCAGTAAGGTAAAACAGTAATCCCAAAGGTGTAGTTCCAAACACACACACACACACACACACACACAGAGTCAGTAAGGTAAAACAGTAATCCCAAAGGTGTAGTTCCAAACACACACAAACACACACACACACACACACACACACACACACACACACACACATGTATGGAACTCTAAATATATTCAAGAAAGGTGGTGGGATGTATGGAACTCTAAATATATTCAAGAAAGGTGGTGGGATGTATGGAACTCTAAATATATTCAAGGTTCTTTTCAGTGTAAACAGTCATCACTTGGTGATTCTGTAGGCAGCATCCCTGGCTTTCAACAGCGCCCTCACCTCTGCAGTCATCCATGGTTTCTGGTTGGGGCGTGTGGTGATGATTTTGGAGACCGACACATCCTCTGTGCACTTGTTGATGTAGCTGGTCACAGTTGAGGTGTATTCCTCCAAATCAGTGGTGCCGTTGTAGGTGGCCCAGTCAGTGCGCTCAAAACAGTCCTGGAGTGCTACCATTGCCTCCTTAGGCCAGGACTTTGTTTCCCTCCGACTTGGTCTGATGCGTTTGACCAGGGGCTGATATGCAGAAATTAGCATAACTGTGGAGTGGTCTGAGTGTCCTAGGTGGGGGAGGGGCTCAGCTCGGTAAGCACCCTTGATGTTGGTGTAAACACAGTCCAGTATGTTTTTCCCTCTTGTGGGAAAATTCACATTCTGATGGAATTTTGGTAGGACCTTCTTTAGATTGGCATGGTTGAAGTCGCAACAATAAACAGTGCATCTGGGTGATCATTTTGTAGTTTACTGATGACCACTTCAGCCACCAGCAGCCTGTTACTGACACACCCCTCAGCTATTCAGATGGTAAACACCAGGGCAATCAGTCGCGTCACTGGGTCATTGTTTTGCGGCACAGGTGAGAACACGCCTCATTTCACCGGTTAGATGTATCCAGTGATGAGGGCAGAATAATGACATAGGACAATGGAATGTCGGTGTCTGCACCTTTAGTTTGTCTTTAGTTTATTGCCTGGTGCGTAAATGCCAAAAAAGGAACAGTGTCCAAACATATGGATGTTAAAAGAAGTATTATTATTATTATTATTATTAAATAGTAAATTAATATAAAATGAATGAATAGATAATAAATTATATATTTAATTTGTTCCATGCCGCCTTTCTAATCAGCCGTCTATTAGAAAGCATTACGGAAACAGCATGTGAGTGGGCTGGAGCACCTATGCAAGTTTAAAAAGTAGTTTGGGAGCAGCATATGAGTCGACCCTTATTCCCATGGTGGTCAGCCTGAGGTTTGGTTCTAATTCTGTGTTAGATGACTGTAGTGAGCAGGAGGGTGCATGGTTCTGTAGGTTCTGTGGGAGTTCTTTTGTCTGTAGGAAGTATGTCGTGCTCAGAAATGCCACTATGTTGCTACATTTGGTGCTACGAGGTCCAGCATACAGTTTGGCAAAGCAAAGCTCCTGAGGGTGGATGAACTGGACTGAGCAGGTTTGTCTTTCGCACATCTCAGCTTTTTAAATTTCTTCTCCACTCTCTTCCTCCAGACTCCCTACTCTTGATTACTCCAAACTCTTGGCTAAACGCCTGAGGGTTTGATCATTTCTATGAAAAACTTTCACAGGTTTCATCATTACTGGGCATTTTTCGGTGTGAAAAGATGTTTTGCCAGTGAGAAGGAAAAGCTTTATGAATACAAATACAACCAGTCAGCATGACTGGATGCTAGTGGATGGTAGGGTGTGGACAAACGTTATCTGTCTTTTTCCCCAACTCACTTCTTCAGAACTGTTGGCCAATTTCTATTAAAAAACGTTTGCAGTTTCTCTTATTTTTCACTCCTCTGATAGCAATTTCACAATTTTATTCTTTTAAGCAGGAGTTAAGTCTTTTTCTGCCCCATCAGAGCACATACAAAAGTACTTCAGAACTCTGCACAGGGACAGTCAACAAATAAGGGAGTGAAGTAGATCATTCAGATCAGTGTTGCAGTGTTCAGGAGTCTGATGGCTCACCACAGCCTCTGATGTTTCCCTTCCCAACAGTTCTTTTCGTACTGTAATTTTTATTGTACTTTACTTGTGAGTGTGTGTGTGTGTGTGTGTTTTCAGATTACTCTTCTGCCATGGCTTTTCTGCCTGTTCCTCCTCTCCTCTGTGCTGTGTTTGCACTGAGCCTGGCTACAGGTCAGTAGTACACACACACACACACACACTGCATTCACAGTGTAGTCTGATTCTGCAGGAGTTGCACACACACATACACTACATGTACACCATACACACTTACACACTCACACACACAGGCACACACCACATACACACTCACACACATAGAGTGTGTGAAGAAAGACCAGGAGTCTATATTTAATGTTTAGGTTTCAGAGTCAGATCAGTTCAGCATTCAAACACAGAAAGTCCCTCTCCATAATGCGTACCATAGGAGGTGGTGTGTGTGTGTGTGTGTGTGTGTGTGTGTGTGTGTGTGTACTGAAGTATGTTTTGGGAGTATCTATACCTCTCAATCTGTCAACTTTTACTTTTCCTCCAAAACATTTCCAACTGCCAGCATAATTACAAGCAGCAGATAAACTACATTTGGAGGTGGACTGAGTGACTGCAGATAAACTGCATTTGGAGGTGGACTGAGTGACTGCAGATAAACTGCATTTGGACTGAGTGACTGCAGATAAACTGCATTTGGAGGTGGACTGAGTGACTGCAGATAAACTGCATTTGGAGGTGGACTGAGTGACTGCAGATAAACTGCATTTGGACTGAGTGACTGCAGATAAACTGCATTTGGAGGTGGACTGAGTGACTGCAGATAAACTGCATTTGGAGGTGGACTGAGTGACTGCAGATAAACTGCATTTGGAGGTGGACTGAGTGACTGCAGATAAACTGCATTTGGAGGTGGACTGAGTGACTGCAGATAAACTGCATTTGGAGGTGGACTGAGTGACTGCAGATAAACTGCATTTGGAGGTGGACTGAGTGACTGCAGATAAACTGCATTTGGAGGTGGACTGAGTGACTGTAGATAAACTGCATTTGGAGGTGGACTGAGTGCAGCAAAGCTCTGGGGACTCGTCAGCGGACAAGAGCAAACAATCAGTTCAAGCTGTAGATGTGACACAGGCGCTGTTGTTTTAACATGTTTTATACAGACACCTTTAGCCTACATGTTTTATACAGACACCTTTAGCCTACATGTTTTATACAGACACCTTTAGCCTACATGTTTTATACAGACACCTTTAGCCTACATGTTTTATACAGACACCTTTAGCCTACATGTTTTATACAGACACCTTTAGCCTACATGTTTTATACAGACACCTTTAGCCTACTTGTACTTTCCTTAATTACAAGTGAAGTAGCTTTAACTGCAGATTACTGCCTGTACTGGAGTAGAGTAAATAGGAGAGCCGTTCACCTGAGTGACCTGCTAGTGGGGGAGTGACAGAGTAGTGGTCTGGTCTTTGTGTGTGGACCTCTGGATGCAACACTACAACACTGACTAAGATGCATCACGCTGGGTAAAGAGAAGGCACCGGTTAGTTTCTAACTCACTCACAAACACACACACACACACACACACACACACAGCATCAGTAAGGTAAAACAGTAATCCCAAAGGTGTAGTTCCAAACACACACACTCACACACACACACACACACACACACACACACAGCATCAGTAAGGTAAAACAGTAATCCCAAAGGTGTAGTTCCAAACACACACACACACAAACACACACACACACACACACACACAGAGTCAGTAAGGTAAAACAGTAATCCCAAAGGTATAGTTCCAAACACACACACACACACACACACACACACACACACACACACACACAGAGCATCAGTAAGGTAAAACAGTAATCCCAAAGGTGTAGTTCCAAACACACACACACACACACACACACACACACACACACACACACACACACACAGAGTCAGTAAGGTAAAAAGTAACCCCAAAAGTGTAGTTCCAAACACACACACACACACACACACACACACACACACACAGAGAGAGAGAGAGAGTCAGTTCCAAACGCTAGTCTTCAGGTCATGTCAGTCAAGCAAAACAGAAAAACAATAAAAAACAGCCCCTTCTCACTCAACAGAGGCCACCAAGCTTTGGTCCTCTTCAGTGAATTAGGAAGAAATGATCTCCACGTGTGTGTGTGTGTGTGTGTGTGTGTGTGTGTGTGAGTGTGTGTGTTAGAGGGAGCAGAAGTAGTGGTGAAGAGGCAGGGCTGTAGCTCCAGACAAAGAGATTCCCAGACTGTCCCCGACACTGGCTGCAGCCATGGAGAACTCACGCTCCCGATCACCAGTCTGCGCACGCACACACACACACACACACACACACACACACACACACACACACAGAAAGAAAGGTCAGAACAAACAAGTCGGATTAGACACACACACACACACACACAGAACATCAGATCATCAGGGCCACAGGGACAAAGAGAAGCTCCCTCAAACTTTCATTTCATGAGTGCTGCTTGACAAAAGAAAGGTGGTGGGATGTATGGAACTCTAAATATATTCAAGAAAGGTGGTGGGATGTATGGAACTCTAAATATATTCAAGAAAGGTGGTGGGATGTATGGAACTCTAAATATATTCAAGAAAGGTGGTGGGATGTATGGAACTCTAAATATATTCAAGAAAGGTGGTGGGATGTATGGAACTCTAAATATATTCAAGGTTCTTTTCAGTGTAAACAGTCATCACTTGGTGATTTTGCATCCTTTAAACACTGATGTGGACTTATGTGTTAAATGTTTACTTGTTAAATGTTCTCCTAACATACTGCTATTGACTATTTCCAGGCCTCCAAGTCATTCAGCCAAAGTTCTTCTGGAAGAGTTTGGTGAGCTGTTGTCAACCATTTGCTTAGAGTCTGACTGTCCTCCATGTAGACAATCCACTGCTGCCAGAGAGCTACTCAACATGCACAGGGGTCAACACACTCTCATGGTCACCCTTGACCTTGTTATCATAAAGGGTCTCACTGTCTCTACAGCTGTTGTTGACTCGGCCTTATCTGATCATTTCTGTGTTTTCTCTGATGTTCCTGTGTCCTCTCACATCCCCAACAGCTCCATGACTGTAGGTAGGAGAGTCAGAAACGATAACACAGGTGTTCTCTTTGAGAAGCTCTCTCACGGATCTCAACTGAAATGTCAGACTGTGTAGATGACTTACTGAGGAGTTGGATTTCATTTCATTTCATTTGAATTATGGATGATATTGCTCCATTTCAAATCAAAAGAGTAACTAGCAAACAGAAAGCACCACAGAAGGAACATCCAACTGTTGAAACTGCTGAAAAGAGAGAGCAGGAAGGCGCATATTTGGGCCAAGGGCCGAAACCCAGTTGAGCCCCTGTGGTGCACCCTAAAGCAGAAGGTGGAGGAGAGGAAGGAGTCTAACATCCACCAGCTGTGTGGTGTCATCATGAAGGAGTGAGAGAGGGTCCCAGTAGAAGCCTGTGCAGCTCTGGTCAATTTAAACCCGTAGGGTGTGTGTAGAATAATGGCGCTCACACTACTGACAGTTTGGACACAATTTGGACTCACTTTTGTTGCCGGCTGTTTAGAGGTTAATGTCTGTGTGTTGAGTTATTTTCAGAGGTTAATGTCTGTGTGTTGAGTTATTTTCAGAGGACAGTAAATCTATCCTGCTATACAAGCTGTACAATGACTCCTTTAAGTTGTATCAAAGCTGTACAATGACTCCTTTAAGTTGTATCAAAGCTGTACAATGACTCCTTTAAGTTGTATCAAAGCTGTACAATGACTCCTTTAAGTTGTATCAAAGTTTCATTTCTACAGTGTTGAGTGTAAAGATTACAGAATATTTGCAAAAATGTGAGGGGTGTACTCATTTTTGTGACACACTGTAGGTGTTGACACAGGCGTGTTACACGTGTGTTACACACACACACACACACACACACACACACACACACACACACACACCTCTTTGCTGATGAAATAGTAGGTGTTGACGTAAGCGGCTCCCCCCAGGAGACCCTCATACAGGACGATTGTGAAGACGATCCACACACTCGACAGGAACTGGTAATACACAGCTAATGTCAGCAGCACTGCGTTCACACACTGCAGGACAACACACACACACGCACACGCACACACACACGCGCACACACACACAAGGAAGTCAAGAACAGTGGCCAGGCAACTAGACCCACTTCTCTGGCGAAGAGACAGAAAAAACACAGTCAGACAGATTTACCACAGACAGACAGACAGGTAAACACACAAACGTACAGGTAAACAGACAGACAGACAGGTAAACACACAAACGTACAGGTAAACAAACAGACAGACAGGTAAACATACAGGCAGCCGGGTAAGCACACAGACCTACAGGTAAACATACAGGCAGACAGGTAGACAGACAGACAGGTAAACACACAGACAGACAGGTAAACACACACACAGACAGGTAAACATACAGACAGATAAACACACAGACGTACAGATAAACACACAGGCAGACAGGTAAACACACAGACAGACAGGTAAACACAGACATACAGGTAAACACACAGACAGACAGGTAAACACACAGACATACAGGTAAACACACAGACGTACAGGTAAACACACAGACAGACAGGTAAACACACAGACGTACAGGTAAACACACAGACAGACAGGTAAACACACAGACGTACAGGTAAACACACAGACAGACAGGTAAACACACAGGCAGACAGGTAAACACACAGGCAGACAGATAAAAGGGTATGACCTGTAGTGCGGCAAGGGCCCAAATCCGACGGATCTTCAGACAGAAGAGAGATGAGCGGGACACTAACACACCAATCTGGTACAAAGTTTGATACCTACGCACACACACACACACACACACACACACACACACACACACACACACACACAAACACAGTGAGAGGAGCGAGACAGATCAATCTAGTATAACACATATACAAACTCTTTCTCTCACACACACTCAAAGTCTTTCTCTCTCTCTCTTACACACACACACACACAAACTCCCCTCCCCTCTCTCTCTCACACACACACACACTCAAACTTCTCTCTCTCTCTCTCTATCACACACACACACAAACTCCCCCCTCTCTCTCTCTCTCTCTCACACACACTTAGGGCTCTATTTTGACGATCATATGCGCATTGTCTAAAGTCAGTCGCACAAGTTGCTTTGGGGGCCGGTCTGCTAGTGTGTGAGGTAAAAGCGTGTGAACAGGTTATCTTCGAGGATGGAAAGAATCCCCCCAAACCTCCACGGGTCAAGGAAGTATGGGAGGAAATATCCTCAGTTGTGTCCTCCGCCTTTGGCAAAAAAAGAACATCCGAACAGTGCCGAAAGCGGTACAATGATGTTAGAAGACGGGGGAAACAAAAGCTTTCAACACAAATGAATAAATATTGTGATATATGTTATGTACATTTATATTTCATATTTCCAGGGACTCCATAATTTTTTTCTCCACATGAAAAACTTTTGTATAAACCCTGCTGCGCGCTCCTGCTGATGACAGAAGCAGGGTGTGCGCACGTCGTACACGCTTTCATATCCCAAAGCGCTGTGCGCCCCTAAAATAGCTTTTCAGCAACGCGCAACTGACGACAGACCAGGGTTTTGTTGGTCACTGGCGGATTTAATTTTTGCGCCCTTATAATAGCATCTGGCACGCTTTGCGCCAGACCACACCTCTTCTTTTCGCTGACACACCCATGACGGCGCAGTGTCATCTGCTATCTAGACAACGGGATTTTTTGCCAGAAAAAATGAACGATGCGCTGGCACAGAATAGCAATGACACCATGCGCATGTCGCGAATGCACAGTGCGCCGCGGCATGATAGGGCCCTTAAACTTCTCTCTCTCTCTCACACACGCACGCACCCACACCCACACACACACAGGTTGTACCATCGATACTGCTCAGCATGGGAGAGAAAGATGCCCGGGAAGAACAACAGCTCCAACTGTCAAAGAGAACAATACACACTTATCAGTTATACCACACACACACACACACACACACACACACACTATACAGGCCACTTCTAATGGAAAACTAAATGTTTTACACCCATGTTGAAATCGGTAGGATCTCCTGTTTATTTTGATATGTGGTGTGTGTGTGTGTGTGTGTGTGTGTGTGAGATATTTATCCAAGATGAATGCGTATGAGATGGACGCAAAACTGTATTAACATGAGTATTTTTATATAAATTCAAAACTATCTTCCTGGTGAATAGTTCATCATGGCGAATAACACCACTGGAATATGTGATATGTGTATGATGTTTATATTTGGGGGGCATACGCGTGTGGTGTTTCTGTTTGGGGTGTGTGGTGGTGTTAATGTTTGGGGCGTGTGGTGGTGTTTTGTTTGGGGTGTGGGTGGTGTGTGTTTGTGTGTGGTGGTGTTATGTTTGGGGGCTGTGTGGTGGTGTTCTGTTTGGGGGTGTGTGGTGGTGGTGTTAATGTTTGGGGGTGTGGTGGTGTTAATGTTTGGGGTGTGTGGTGGTGTTTCTGTTTGGGGTGTGTGGTGGTGTTAATGTTTGGGGCGTGTGGTGGTGTTTCTGTTTGGGGTGTGTGGTGGTGTTTCTGTTTGGGGTGTGTGGTGGTGTTAATGTTTGGGGCGTGTGGTGGTGTTTCTGTTTGGGGTGTGTGGTGGTGTTAATGTTTGGGGCGTGTGGTGGTGTTTCTGTTTGGGGTGTGTGGTGGTTTCTGTTTGGGTGTGTGGTGTTTCTGTTTGGGGTGTGTGGTGGTGTTAATGTTTGGGGTGTGTGGTGGTGTTAATGTTTGGGGCGGGTGGTGTAGTCGTTGGTCTCAAGGGTCAGTGTAACATCTTGCACCCCTCCTATCATGTATCCATGCCCCTCAGTTTGAGAAAGGCTGAATTACTGTAAAACGTGTCTAATTACTGTAAAGCAAGTCTAACTGCAGTAAAAGATGTCAACTGCAGTGGAAAACCTCAGGGTGTCTTAGCAGCTCCTGACCATCAGAGGGCGCGAGAGGAACTCACCAGGCCCTGGTTGATGAAGTACTCAGCAAAGTAGACCACTGCCAGAGGCACTATGAACCGCAGCAGACCCTGAGGAACCCCCCCCCACACACACACACACACACACACACACGTGAATACAGATACACAAATGCTAGACACACTAGAATTTCAGCAAACAGACAGACACACACACACACACACACCTTGAGGATGACCAATTTCTCTGTGAAGCTGAGGGGTCCAGATGTCTTTCGTTCTGTCCACAGGGGGAGGACATAGTTAGGGTGACCTGTCTTACACACACACGCACGCACACTCACACATACATGCACGCACTTATACACACACAGACAGACAGACAGACAGACAGACACACACACACACACCTTTGTGCTCCTCCTCTTCCTCCTCGTTGCCATCGTCCTCCATGAGGGGGCGGCGCTCCTGAGAAGACCCGCCCACAAACACTGCTGGCCCCGCCTCCCCTTTGCACCACTGGGGGAACGAAGGCGGGAACACCAGCAGGCAGTAATAACTAAAACACACACACACACACACAGACACACACACACACATAATCGTCATACTAACTGACTCATCAGACAGAAGTTAGGAAGATGGAGGTCATGGTCTGATGACCATGACAACAGGGACCATTAGACATGACAAAGTGTTCTGCCAATACATTTTCCTATCAGTCCTCATTTTGGTCGTGGTGTGTGTGTCTCAGACTGTTGGTCGTGGTGTGTGTGTCTCAGCTAGTTAGTCGTGGTGTGTGTGTCTCTCAGACTGTTGGTCGTGGTGTGTGTGTCTCAGACTGTTGGTTGTGGTGTGTGTGTCTCTCAGACTGTTGGTCGTGGTGTGTGTGTCTCAGCTAGTTGGTCGTGGTGGTGTGTGTGTTGGTTGGTCATGGTGGTGTGTGTGTCTCAGTTAGTTGGTCATGGTGGTGTGTGTGTCAGTTAGTTGGTTATGGTGGTGTGTGTGTCAGTTAGTTGGTCATGGTGGTGTGTGTGTGTCAGTTAGTTGGTCATGGTGGTGTGTGTGTCTCAGTTAGTTGGTCATGGTGGTGTGTGTGTCTCAGTTAGTTGGTCATGGTGGTGTGTGTGTCAGTTAGTTGGTCATGGTGGTGTGTGTGTCTCTCAGCTAGTTGGTCATGGTGGTGTGTGTCTCAGTTAGTTTGGTCATGGTGGTGTGTGTGTCTTCAGCTAGTTGGTCATGGTGGTGTGTGTGTCTCAGTTAGTTGGTCATGGTGGTGTGTGTGTCAGTTAGTTGGTCATGGTGGTGTGTGTGTCAGTTAGTTGGTCATGATGGTATGTGTGTCTCAGTTAGTTGGTCATGGTGGTGTGTGTGTCAGCTAGTTGGTCGTGGTGTGTGTGTCTCAGCTAGTTGGTCGTGGTGTGTGTGTCTCTCAGACTGTTGGTCGTGGTGTGTGTGTCTCTCAGCTAGTTGGTCGTGGTGGTGTGTGTGTCTCAGCTAGTTGGTTGTGATGTGTGTGTCTCTCAGCTAGTTGGTCGTGGTGGTGTGTATGTCTCAGTTAGTTGGTCGTGGTGGTGTGTGTGTCTCTCAGCTAGTTGGTCGTAGTGGTGTGTGTGTCTCAGTTAGTTGGTCGTGGTGGTGTGTGTGTCTCTCAGTTAGTTGGTCGTGGGTGTGTGTCTCAGTTAGTTGGTCGTGGTGGTGTGTGTGTCAGCTAGTTGGTCGTGGTGGTGTGTGTGTCTCTCAGCTAGTTGGTCGTGGTGGTGTGTGTCTCAGTTAGTTGGTCATGGTGGTGTGTGTGTCTCAGCTAGTTGGTCATGGTGGTGTGTGTGTCTCTCAGCTAGTTGGTCATGGTGGTGTGTGTCTCAGTTAGTTGGTCATGGTGGTGTGTGTGTCTCATGGTCATGGTGGTGTGTGTGTCTCAGTTAGTTGGTCATGGTGGTGTGTGTCTCAGTTAGTTGGTCATGGTGGTGTGTGTGTCTCATGGTCATGGTGGTGTGTGTGTCTCAGTTAGTTGGTCATGGTGGTGTGTGTGTCAGTTAGTTGGTTATGGTGGTGTGTGTGTCAGTTAGTTGGTCATGGTGGTGTGTGTGTGTCAGTTAGTTGGTCATGGTGGTGTGTGTGTCTCTCAGCTAGTTGGTCATGGTGGTGTGTGTCTCAGTTAGTTGGTCATGGTGGTGTGTGTCTCAGTTAGTTGGTCATGGTGGTGTGTGTCTCAGTAGTCATGGTGGTGTGTGTGTCTCATGGTCATGGTGGTGTGTGTGTCTGTGTTAGTTGGTGATGGTGGTGTGTGTGTCTGTTAGTTGGTTATGGTGGTGTGTGTGTCAGTTAGTTGGTCATGGTGGTGTGTGTGTGTCAGTTAGTTGGTCATGGTGGTGTGTGTGTCTCATTTAGTTGGTCATGGTGGTGTGTGTGTCTCTCAGCTAGTTGGTCGTGGTGGTGTGTGTGTCAGTTAGTTGGTCATGGTGGTGTGTGTGTCTCAGTTAGTTGGTCATGGTGGTGTGTGTGTCTCAGTTAGTTGGTCATGGTGGTGTGTGTGTCTCAGTTAGTTGGTCATGGTGGTGTGTGTGTCAGTTAGTTGGTCATGGTGGTGTGTGTGTCAGTTAGTTGGTCATGGTGGTGTGTGTGTCTCTCAGCTAGTTGGTCATGGTGGTGTGTGTGTCTCAGTTAGTTGGTCATGGTGGTGTGTGTGTCTCAGTTAGTTGGTCATGGTGGTGTGTGTGTCAGTTAGTTGGTCATGGTGGTGTGTGTGTCTCAGTTAGTTGGTCATGGTGGTAGTGGTGTGTGTGTCAGCTAGTTGGTCATGGTGGTGTGTGTGTCTCAGTTAGTTGGTCATGGTGGTGTGTGTGTCAGCTATTTTGTCGTGATGTGTGTGTCTCTCAGCTAGTTGGTCGTGGTGGTGTGTGTGTCTCAGCTAGTTGGTTGTGATGTGTGTGTCTCTCAGCTAGTTGGTCGTGGTGGTGTGTGTGTTTCAGCTAGTTGGTTGTGATGTGTGTGTCTCTCAGCTAGTTGGTCGTGGTGGTGTGTGTGTCAGCTAGTTGGTCATGGTGGTGTGTGTGTCTCAGTTAGTTGGTCATGGTGGTGTGTGTGTCTCATGGTCATGGTGGTGTGTGTGTCTCAGTTAGTTGGTCATGGTGGTGTGTGTATCAGTTAGTTGGTCATGGTGGTGTGTGTGTGTCAGTTAGTTGGTCATGGTGGTGTGTGTGTCTCAGTTAGTTGGTCATGGTGGTGTGTGTGTCAGCTAGTTGGTCGTGGTGTGTGTGTCTCTCAGACTGTTGGTCGTGGTGTGTGTGTCTCTCAGCAAGTTGGTCGTGGTGGTGTGTGTGTCTCAGCTAGTTGGTTGTGATGTGTGTGTCTCTCAGCTAGTTGGTCGTAGTGGTGTGTGTGTCTCAGTTAGTTGGTCGTGGTGGTGTGTGTGTCTCTCAGTTAGTTGGTCGTGGTGGTGTGTGTGTCAGCTAGTTGGTCGTGGTGTGTGTGTGTCTCAGTTAGTTGGTCATGGTGGTGTGTGTGTCTCAGCTAGTTGGTCATGGTGGTGTGTGTGTCTCATGGTCATGGTGGTGTGTGTGTCTCTCAGCTAGTTGGTCATGGTGGTGTGTGTGTCTCAGTTAGTTGGTCATGGTGGTGTGTGTCTCAGTTAGTTGGTCATGGTGGTGTGTGTGTCTCATGGTCATGGTGGTGTGTGTGTCTCAGTTAGTTGGTCATGGTGGTGTGTGTCTCAGTTAGTTGGTCATGGTGGTGTGTGTGTCTCATGGTCATGGTGGTGTGTGTGTCTCAGTTAGTTGGTCATGGTGGTGTGTGTGTCAGTTAGTTGGTTATGGTGGTGTGTGTGTCAGTTAGTTGGTCATGGTGGTGTGTGTGTGTCAGTTAGTTGGTCATGGTGGTGTGTGTGTCTCATTTAGTTGGTCATGGTGGTGTGTGTGTCTCTCAGCTAGTTGGTCATGGTGGTGTGTGTGTCTCAGTTAGTTGGTCATGGTGGTGTGTGTGTCAGTTAGTTGGTCATGGTGGTGTGTGTGTCTCAGTTAGTTGGTCATGGTGGTGTGTGTGTCAGTTAGTTGGTCATGGTGGTGTGTGTGTCAGTTAGTTGGTCATGGTGGTGTGTGTGTCTCTCAGCTAGTTGGTCATGGTGGTGTGTGTGTCTCAGTTAGTTGGTCATGGTGGTGTGTGTGTCTCAGTTAGTTGGTCATGGTGGTGTGTGTGTCAGTTAGTTGGTCATGGTGGTGTGTGTGTCTCAGTTAGTTGGTCATGGTGGTGTGTGTGTCAGCTATTTTGTCGTGATGTGTGTGTCTCTCAGCTAGTTGGTCGTGGTGGTGTGTGTGTCTCAGCTATTTGGTTGTGATGTGTGTGTCTCTCAGCTAGTTGGTCGTGGTGGTGTGTGTGTCTCAGCTAGTTGGTTGTGATGTGTGTGTCCTCACCTAGTTGGTCGTGGTGGTGTGTGTGTCAGCTAGTTGGTCGTGGTGTGTGTGTGTCTCAGTTAGTTGGTCATGGTGGTGTGTGTGTCTCAGCTAGTTGGTCATGGTGGTGTGTGTGTCTCAGTTAGTTGGTCATGGTGGTGTGTGTGTCTCATGGTCATGGTGGTGTGTGTGTCTCAGTTAGTTGGTCATGGTGGTGTGTGTGTGTCAGTTAGTTGGTCATGGTGGTGTGTGTGTGTCAGTTAGTTGGTCATGGTGGTGTGTGTGTCTCAGTTAGTTGGTCATGGTGGTGTGTGTGTCTCTCAGCTAGTTGGTCATGGTGGTGTGTGTGTCTCAGTTAGTTGGTCATGGTGGTGTGTGTGTCTCAGTTAGTTGGTCATGGTGGTGTGTGTGTCAGTTAGTTGGTCATGATGGTGTGTGTGTCTCAGTTAGTTGGTCATGGTGGTGTGTGTGTCAGCTAGTTGGTCATGGTGGTGGTGTGTGTCTCTCAGCTAGTTGGTCATGGTGGTGTGTGTGTCTCAGTTAGTTGGTCATGGTGGTGTGTGTGTCAGTTAGTTGGTCATGGTGGTGTGTGTGTCTCAGTTAGTTGGTCATGGTGGTGTGTGTGTCTCAGTTAGTTGGTCATGGTGGTGTGTGTGTCTCAGTTAGTTGGTCATGGTGGTGTGTGTGTCTCTCAGCTAGTTGGTCATAGTGGTGTGTGTGTCTCTCAGCTAGTTGGTCATGGTGGTGTGTGTGTCTCAGTTAGTTGGTCATGGTGGTGTGTGTCTCAGTTAGTTGGTCATGGTGGTGGTGTGTCTCAGTTAGTTGGTCATGGTGGTGGGGTGGTGGTGTGTGTCTCAGTTAGTTGGTCATGGTGGTGTGTGTGTCAGTTAGTTGGTCATGGTGGTGTGTGTGTCAGTTAGTTGGTCATGTGGTGTGTGTGTCAGTTAGTTGGTCATGGTGGTGTGTGTGTCAGTTAGTCGGTCATGGTGGTGTGTGTGTCAGTTAGTCGGTCATGGTGGTGTGTGTGTCTCAGTTAGTCGGTCATGGTGGTGTGTGTGTCTCAGTTAGTTGGTCATGGTGGTGTGTGTCTCAGTTAGTTGGTCATGGTGGTGTGTGTGTCAGTTAGTTGGTCATGGTGGTGTGTGTCTCTCAGCTAGTTGGTCATGGTGGTGTGTGTGTCAGTTAGTTGGTCATGGTGGTGTGTGTCTCTCAGCTAGTTGGTCATGGTGGTGTGTGTGTCAGTTAGTTGGTCATGGTGGTGTGTGTGTCAGTTAGTTGGTCATGGTGGTGTGTGTGTCAGCTAGTTGGTCATGGTGGTGTGTGTGTCTCAGTTAGTTGGTCATGGTGGTGTGTGTGTCAGTTAGTTGGTCATGGTGGTGTGTGTGTCAGTTAGTTGGTCATGGTGAAGCTCGCTCATTCATTCATTCATTCATTCAAATTCTGGACTAAAGATTTTGCAGCACAAGGCGACTCAGCATCTGTGCCACACAGAATAGACCAGCCTAGAGATGTGTGTGTGTGTGTGTGAGAGTGTGTATCTGTGCCAGTATGTATGTCCTGATGGCCATGACAGTGGGCACCAGTAGCATGGTGAGGAGTGTCTTTGTGTGTGTGTGTGTACCTAATGGCCATGACAGCGGGCACCAGTAGCATGGTGAGGAGTGTGTGTGTGTGTGTGTGTGTGTGTGTGTGTGTGTGTGTGTGTGTACCTGATGGCCATGACTGCGGGCACCAGTAGCATGGTGAGGAGTGTGTGTGTGTGTGTGTGTGTGTGTACCTGATGGCCATGACTGTGGGCACCAGTAGCATGGTGAGGAGTGTGTGTGTGTGTGTGTACCTGATGGCCATGACTGCGGGCACCAGTAGCATGGTGAGGAGTGTGTGTGTGTGTGTGTGTGTACCTGATGGCCATGATTGCGGGCACCAGTAGCATGGTGAGGAGTGTGTGTGTGTGTGTGTACCTGATGGCCATGATTGCGGGCACAGTAGCATGGTGAGGTGTGTGTGTGTGTGTGTGTGTACCTGATGGCCATGACTGCGGGCACCAGTAGCATGGTGAGGAGTGTATTCTGAGGTGTGAGTCCAGCCTGTGTGAGTCCAGAGTAGAGTAAAGCTCCGCCCACACCTGCACCACCAGTGCCCGAGCCCCACCCACTTAACACCACCCTGAGAGAGAGAGGGAGAAAGAGGGAGGGAGAAAGAGAGAAGGGGAGAGAGAGAGGGGGAAAGAGAGAAACAGGAGAGATAGAGGGAGAGGGAGAAAGAGAAAGAGGGAGAGAGAGGAAGAGAGGGAGAAAGAGAAAAGGTGAGAGAGATAGAGGGAGAGGGAGAAAGAGAAAGAGGGAGAGAGAGGAAGAGAAGGAGAAAGAGAAAAGGTAAGAGAGAGAGAGAGAAAGAGAGAAGGGGAGAGAGAGAGGGAGGGAGAAAGAGAGAGGGAGAGAGGGCAATATGTTCAAACTATTTTTCAAAATCTGAGAAACTAGTCCAGTAGCAGCGCATCACAGTAATGCCAGAAATTAAGAGATTAACAGATTAAGATTAAGGGACAGCCAATGAGCTGCTTCATATTATGTTATTTCAGTTTCTATTTAATTCCATACACATTTTGTCCTTACAAATATAGCTACTTTTTTTGGTACAGGTCTATATGTGTGTGTGTGAGAGAGAGAGAGCGAGAATGTCCGTGTGTGTGTGAGAGAGAGAGTGTGTCGATGACTGTAAATGCCCATACAAAGAGTGTGTGTGTGTGTGTGTGTTTACCTATCAAAGTATACGGTCAATGACAGGAAAGACAGTTCTCCCAATCCTGAGCTCACACTGGCAAATATAACACCTGCATGACCACACGCACACGCACACACACACACACACATTGATTATGACAACACAACACTAATTCATGCAGGTTCGCTTTAATCTTCATGCAAAAAAGTTACTCTGTAGCTTGAGTGTTAATCCTCTTTTGTAAGTCGCTTTGAATAAAAGCATCTGCTAAACTCTGCTAACACACACACACACACACGCACACACAGACAGACAGACACACACACAAACACACACACACACACACACACACAAGCACACGCACAGACACAAAACCTCATCAAAGAAATCTCTTCCCTTCTCACATAAACACCTAATCAGCTCATCAGTTGTGCATTTCTCAGAAACTCAGTCCCATTGAAACAGATTTTCTGTTTGATACACTCACTCACACACCCATGCACACGTGCACACACACACGTACACCACCATGATAGAAGATCTTATTGCCTGTCAGCAACACAAGCACAGA
>PYXC01001042.1:115000-120000 GCA_015244755.2 Tenualosa ilisha
AATCTACGCATTGCATAGCCTGACAAACCAGACTAGAACATCAAGATGTGTAGTCTGGCTATGACCGACAGACTGGGCTCAATCCAAGGGGAGGAATCTTTCAAACTGCCTCCGCACTTGGGTAACCATAGCCTGGCCTTGCCTCCCTAGCGCTTCCGATGGATTAGCATCTCCCTACAATGCTAGTCTGGATTAGCATCTCCCTACAGTGCTAGTCTGGATTTGATCCCATTGAGCTTGTTGTCTCAGGAGGCATTTTAACTTGTCCATTTAGCGAACAGAGGCAGGCGTTGTGAATGCAGAGCTAGTCAAGGCAAGCTATCAGTCTGATCCAATCTTTTTAAACTTGAACACCTCAAGCAAGCAGTCAAATCTCACTACCTAATGTCCAGACCCTCTGTACGAAACAAAAGTGTGAACGTGGGTCTGGTTTTATTACCAGGAAAGTGTGTGGGGAGTAACTCCTGAGATAAGGCCATTATCTCTGATCTGCTGCATAATCCACATTTCAGTTTCATAACCAATGAGGGCAGTTCTCAGCATGGAAAAAGGTTCTCTGCCATGTTCTAACACACATTCTCAGTGTGGGAAAAGGTTTCTGCCGTGTTCTAACACACATTCTCAGAGTGGGAAAAGGTTCTAACTCACTTCTTAGCATGAGAAAAGGTTATAACCCATGTTCTCTGTGGGAAACCGTTCTAACTCACATTTTTAGCATGGGTAGAAGTTCTCTCTCCAGATGGGATGATTCTCACTGTACATAGTAAATAAGCTGTTTAGTAATTTCCTCTTAATGATAGGGCTCAATTGTACCTTTGGTGTTGCAACATCACAAATCTATAATATAGGCCTTTGTGTGACCAGGTGACATTTTAACCTTCAAGAGGAAACCACTTAAACAGCATTAACTATGTTTTCTAAAAGCCTATACCATCTCTAGGTGATCTACAGTAACATGCACTGAGGCCACATGATAGACTAGGCATACAGTAACATGCACTGAGGCCACATGATAGACTAGGCATACAGTAACATGCACTTAGACCACATGATAGACTAGGCATACACTAACATGCATTGATACCATATGATAGACTAGGCTTAGTCCTGTGATGTTGCTGAGTGTGAAACATGCTGATCTCCACTGGGCAGCTCCAGCTCTTCATGGGGCTAAAATAGGTTGGGTGAGAATTTCTAATGTTAACGTGAACATAAAGGTCATATTCAGCATGGCCAGACCTTTTGAAAAAAGGTTTGTTTCGTTGGGAGGTGTGTGTTTAGCAGCCTATAAGTTTTGAAATGTTTGTATTGTTTATTGATTGTTTACAAGTTTTGAAATGTTTGTATTGTTTATTGATTGTTGATTTAAAAAAAACAATTGGTGCACAATAGCAGAACAACGTTGGCTTGTAGGTGTCAAAGTGGTGCTGATAAACATCAGGACAGCTTTTCTATAATGTGTGTGTGTGTGTGTGTGTGTGTGTGTGTTTGTGAGAGTATCTGTGGTCTCCATCACTTGCATTTTTTGCAAACTGAACAACTGTGTGTGTGTGTGTGTGTGTGTGCACGTACGCAAATGTGTGCATGTATGCAGATGAGTGTGTGCCTTTCTCTCACACTGACAGTAGGAGACATCAGACTGCAGACATGGGATCCTGGACTTTGCTGTGTGTGATCGTGTTCCTGTACAATGTTACAGGTGAGTGAGCGTGTGTGTGTGACCATGTTCCCCTACAATGTTACAGATGAGTGTGTGTGTGTGTGTGTGTGTGTGTGAGAGAGAGAGAGAGACTGTGTGAATAGCATGCAGGCCTATGAAAGCATCCCGTCTTCATGCGCTGTTGAGCTGGCTGTTGCTCTGTGTCTCTTGAAGTGTTTCATTCACAGGCACACAACAGTGGCTTGGAACATTTCTTCACGACGCTGCCAAAATCCGACAATCCGGCCGTTCCCCTTCCCTCGGGTAGATGCACTATAGGCTAGTTATCAGGAAGAGGAAAAGCCACATGTGTAGATTTTTTTTTATTTATTATTTTGGCTTGATATCGCATAGACTGTAGATGGCAAAAAGGGGCCTGCATTCTCATGTTGCTGTTTTCACAAGTAGACTGGCCCTACAGGCTACTGTTTATTTTGGCCTGTTTCAAGCCACCTTCTGACCGTACAGATGGTCTACAAAAACTCCCAAGCAAAGTTGTCTGTAGACTGTAATCTCAAAATGCTGCTTAAATATGATGAACAATCAGAGAGCAAGAACTCTCACGCTGATGTGGACGTAGCTTACCCTACTGGCTAAAAGATTTGCCATGTAGACAGAGCAGCCTCATCCCAACTCAACTGGCCTTAATCACTGAAGCCGGTATCAGTGTTACAGGAATCCACACTGGAGTCCTAACATTCGTCCACATGTTTGAAAATGACATTACACAATTATCCAATACAGTGTTACATAGCAGCATTTCTTTTCTGGGCAAGTCCATGTTATGTGTGGGACAGAAGATGAGCAAGCATAGTGTTATTTAAACATTTTAAGATAGCCTGTAGGCTACAGTAAATCCTCAAATTCCATTGGCTAGTCATTCATTCAAATAGCCAGGTATTTAATCGGTCTTATGGTTGTCACCAAAAATTAAAAGGTCTATGCCAATAATCACTGAATGAGCGAGAATGAGTGAGAGTGGGAGTGAGAGGGAGAGTGAGAGTGGGAGGGAGAGTGAGAGGGAGAGTGAGAGTGGGAGGGAGAGTGACAGTGAGAGGGAGAGTGACAGTGAGAGGGAGAGTGAGAGGGAGAGGGAGAGTGACAGTGAGAGGGAGAGTGACAGTGGGAGGGAGAGTGAGAGGGAGAGTGACAGTGAGAGGGAGAGTGAGAGAGAGAGGGAGAGTGGGAGGGAGAGTGACAGTGAGAGGGAGAGTGGGAGGGAGAGTGAGAGGGAGAGGGAGAGGGAGAGGGGGAGGGAGAGTGACAGTGAGAGGGAGAGTGGGAGGGGAGAGGGAGGGAGAGTGGGAGGGAGAGTGAGAGGGAGAGTGACAGTGAGAGGGAGAGTGAGAGGGAGAGGGAGAGTGACAGTGAGAGGGAGAGTGACAGTGGGAGGGAGAGTGAGAGGGAGAGTGACAGTGAGAGGGAGAGTGAGAGGGAGAGGGAGAGTGACAGTGAGAGGGAGAGTGACAGTGGGAGGGAGAGTGAGAGGGAGAGTGACAGTGAGAGGGAGAGTGAGAGTGGGAGGGAGAGGGAGAGTGAGAGGGAGAGTGACAGTGGGAGGGAGAGTGACAGTGGGAGGGAGAGTGACAGTGGGAGGGAGAGTGAGAGGGAGAGTGACAGTGAGAGGGAGAGTGAGAGTGAGAGGGAGAGTGAGAGAGGGAGGGAGAGTGACAGTGAGAGGGAGAGTGACAGTGGGAGGGAGAGGGAGAGTGAGAGGGAGAGGGAGAGTGAGAGGGAGAGTGGGAGGGAGAGTGACAGTGAGAGGGAGAGTGGGAGGGAGAGGGAGAGTGAGAGGGAGAGTGAGAGTGGGAGGGAGAGTGACAGTGAGAGGGAGAGTGAGAGTGGGAGGGAGAGTGACAGTGACAGTGAGAGGGAGAGTGAGAGTGGGAGTGAGAGGGAGAGTGGAGTGAGAGGAAGAGGGGGAGTGAGAGACAGACAGTGGTTGGAGCGTGATTAAAGTGATAAACTATTATAATAACTTTACATATTTGTGCATGGCAGATTGCCCTGAGTCTGAAAATGTCAGAATCATGATCTTTGGCTATTCTATGGCAAATCAATTGGTCAAAATAGAATCTTCCAGAATGCCCAAATGAATTTCTTCACTCTGGTTGGACACTGATCCCTTGTGTTCATCCTCCAGTATCCAGCAACTTTTAAATCCCTGATTCTTTCTGGAAGGCAAAACCACATTATCCATTTTGGAAATCTTTAGTTGTGTAGTGTCATGTGATTCATGTGCATTATGACAGAAAGATGAAAGCTTTAGTTGTGTAGTGTCATGTGATTCATGTGCATTATGACAGAAAGATGAAAGCTTTAGTTGTGTAGTGTCATGTGATTCATGTGCATTATGACAGAGAGATGAAAGCTTTAGTTGTGTAGTGTCATGTGATTCATGTGCATTATGACAGAAAGATGAAAGCTTTAGTTGTGTAGTGTCATGTGATTCATGTGCATTATGACAGAGAGATGAAAGCTTTAGTTGTGTAGTGTCATGTGATTCATGTGCATTATGACAGAAAGATGAAAGCTTTAGTTGTGTAGTGTCATGTGATTCATGTGCATTATGACAGAGAGATGAAAGCTTTAGTTGTGTAGTGTCATGTGATTCATGTGCATTATGACAGAAAGATGAAAGCTTTAGTTGTGTAGTGTCATGTGATTCATGTGCATTATGACAGAAAGATGAAAGCTTTAGGTTCAGTGTTTGCTGTGTTTTCCTGCTAAACTGATGTGTGTCTATTTGAACTTGCAAGCACTTCAGCTTAGCTTCAGAGGAGCGCTGGGACTAATGTGAGATTGGAACCATATTAATAAGCCTGGGAGAAAAGGCATGTATGGTGTGACAGAGTGGGGACCTGTGTGTGTGTGTGTGTGTGTGTGTGTGTGTGTCACACTCAATGCAATGAGACTTGAGAGCTCTAAATGCCCACAGTTTTGTGTATGATAGTGAAATATATGTGTGTGTGTGTGTGTGTGTGTGTGTGTGTGTGTCACACTCAATGCAATGAGACTTGAGAGCTCTAAATGCCCACAGTTTTGTGTATGATAGTGAAATATATGTGTGTGTGTGTGCGTGTGTGTGTGTGTGTCCTACAGGCGGTGTGTGTGCTCGTCTGCGTAACTCGATTGTCGGGGGCAAAGACGCACACAAGGGGGCGTGGCCATGGATGGTCTACCTGGAGATGCACAGCCAAGTAGGACAAACTATGTGTGGAGGATCACTGGTCTCAAACCAGTGGGTCATGACTGCAGCACACTGCTGGAGGTACTGTGTGTGTGTTTGTGTGTATGTGCG
>PYXC01001042.1:125000-130000 GCA_015244755.2 Tenualosa ilisha
GTTTCTCCTCACAGCATCTGAAAGTGACAACACACAGACAAAGAAAAACAAACTGAATTAATCAATTTGTTATATAAGAGCTACAACACCCTCCCGAATTACTGGGACACTTGGTTGAATGGCATGGTGATGTAGCACCTGTTAAAGCGTTACGTACAGTTAAAACACCGTGCCTACTGCCTAAACTTTAAGTTTGGAGTTTAAGTGTGAACTGTTTCCATGCGTACACATTGAAACTGTAAGGACAATCTAAAGTAAACTGAAAACCTTGCCCTATTTTGTGTGTAGTGGTGTAGTGGTAATGTACTGTACTGTAGTTACTGGTAGTATTTGAAGATATCAAAATGCACTTACCTTCTTCAGTGATTACGCTGGAGAAACTGAAGTACTCGGGTTGCCAAAATGCAACCCAAGTACGTCACGATGCTGTCCTGCTCTTCAGCCAATCTTCGGGTTGACTTGACATGGGCCATAACTCAGCCATATGATGACTCACCACTGGCGCCTGTTGATGTATTATGGTTAGCCATAATCACACCACAATGAAGCCAAATGCCAGGATTTTGGCAAACCAGACATATGCCATAACTCACTGACGCCTTTTAGTCTTTTTTGGTAAACCATAACCATGCCAAAGTTTAGCCAAAGCCTTAATGTTGTGCCAAAATAAATCCAAAAAATGCCAGATGTATGCCAAACCACAGCTATCTGGGGTGTGTGTGTGTGTGTAAACTGTCTACCCAAGAGAATTCCTTTGTGTGTGTGTGTGAACTATTCTACCCAAACTGGTGATTATTAGACCGGCTTGAGTAGAGTCACTGCACTGCAGCAGATATACTCTCTATTCTACACTCTATATTCTCTATTCTACACTCTCTATTCTACACTCTATACTCTCTATTCTACACTCTATACTCTCTATTCTACACTCTCTATTCTACACTCTATACTCTCTATTCTACACTCTATACTCTCTATTCTACACTCTATACTCTCTATTCTATACTCTCTATTCTACACTCTCTATTCTACACTCTATACTCTCTATTCTATACTCTCTATTCTACACTCTCTATTCTACACTCTATACTCTCTATTCTACACTCTCTATTCTACACTCTATACTCTCTATTCTACACTCTCTATTCTACACTCTATACTCTCTATTCTACACTCTATACTCTCTATTCTATACTCTCTATTCTACACTATATTCTATACTCTTATCAGACACACAAATATCAATCAAAACACAACAGCCACACACAGGTAAACTCAGAGGCCCACACACACACCATGTGTCACCCGCCGACCGCTTCGCTCCTCTAAGGAACGTTTTCTAGCACGGCCAACACCTTGTGCAGATCAATCCAGACTCTTCTCATGTTTGGTTCCACGCTGGTGAAATGACCTTCCAAGTGCAACCAGATCAACTGATCCCCTCTCCACCTTCAAGAAACTCTTGAAGACCCAGCTCTTCCAAGAATACCTCCTGGCCTAAATTTTGAGAATGCACTTAACAACTTATACTTGATTTCTCTTTTATACTGCACTTTATTACACTATTGCACTTTCAACTCAAAATAGTGCAGTTTTTAAGTCAGCAATATGCACTCTTTGTTAGTTTCTTTCATTGAGTTGTAGCTTAAATGTTCTCCTCTTTTGGAAGTAGCTTTGGATAAAAGCGTCTGCTAAATGCATAAATGTAAATGTAAACACCAATAAACTCATAAGCCCACACACACACACACCAGTAAACTCACAGCCCCCCCCCCCGCCCCCCCCACACACACACCAGTAAACTCACAGCCCCCCCCCCCGCCCCCCCCCACACACACACCAGTAAACTCATAGGCCCACACACACACACACACCAGTAAACTCACAGGCCCACACACACACACACCAGTAAACTCACAGGCCCACACACACACACACCAGTAAACTCACAGGCCCACACACACACACACACCAGTAAACTCACAGGCCCACACACACACACACCAGTAAACTCACAGGCCCACACACACACACACCAGTAAACTCACAGGCCCACACACACACACACACACACACCAGTAAACTCACAGGCCCACACACACACACACACACACCAGTAAACTCACAGGCCCACACACACACACACACACACCAGTAAACTCATAGGCCCACACACACACACACACACACACCAGTAAACTCACAGGCCCACACACACACACACACACACACCAGTAAACTCACAGGCCCACACACACACACTCACACACCAGTAAACTCTTAGGCCCACACGCACACTCACACACCAGTAAACTCTTAGGCCCACACACACACACCAGTAAACTCTTAGGCCCACACTCACACACCAGTAAACTCATAGGCCCACACACACACTCACACACCAGTAAACTCATACATCAATTTACAAATCGAAAGCAGTCAGATCAGATCCAGGTGACCAGGAGGAAACAGGCGTCATATTTTAATGAGATGGGAACAGGAGTCACGTTTTTTTATGTGATGGGAACAGGAGTCACGTTTTAATGCGATGGGAACAGGAGTCACGTTTTAATGCGATGGGAACAGGAGTCACGTTTTAATGCGATGGGAACAGGAGTCACGTTTTAATGTGATGGGAACAGGAGTCACGTTTTAATGTGATGGGAACAGGAGTCACGTTTTAATGCGATGGGAACAGGAGTCACATTTTAATGCGATGGGAACAGGAGTCACGTTTTAATGCGATGGGAACAGGAGTCACGTTTTAATGTGATGGGAACAGGAGTCACGTTTTAATGCGATGGGAACAGGAGTCACGTTTTAATGTGATGGGAACAGAAGTCATGTTTTAATGTGTTTGGAACAGGAGTCACGTTTTAATGCGATGGGAACAGGAGTCACATTTTAATGAGATGGGAACAGGAGTCATGTTTTAATGTGATGGGAACAGGAGTCACGTTTTAATGTGTTTGGAACAGGAGTCACGTTTTAATGCGATGGGAACAGGAGTCACATTTTAATGAGATGGGAACAGGAGTCACGTTTTAATGAGATGGGAACAGGAGTCACGTTTTAATGCGACGGGAACAGGAGTCATGTTTTAATGCGATGGGAACAGGAGTCAGGTTTTAATGCGATGGGAACAGGAGTCACGTTTTAATGCAATGGGAACAGGAGTCACGTTTTAATGTAATGGGAACAGGAGTCATGTTTTAATGAGATGGGAACAGGAGTCACGTTTTAATGAGATGGGAACAGGAGTCACGTTTTAATGCGACGGGAACAGGAGTCATGTTTTAATGAGATGGGAACAGGAGTCATGTTTTAATGCGATGGGAACAGGAGTCAGGTTTTAATGCGACGGGAACAGGAGTCATGTTTTAATGCGATGGGAACAGGAGTCAGGTTTTAATGCGATGGGAACAGGAGTCAGGTTTTAATGAGATGGGAACAGGAGTCACGTTTTAATGCGACGGGAACAGGAGTCATGTTTTAATGCGATGGGAACAGGAGTCAGGTTTTAATGCGATGGGAACAGGAGTCAGGTTTTAATGCGACGGGAACAGGAGTCATGTTTTAATGAGATGGGAACAGGAGTCACGTTTTAATGCGACGGGAACAGGAGTCAGGTTTTAATGCGATGGGAACAGGAGTCAGGTTTTAATGCGATGGGAACAGGAGTCATGTTTTAATGCAATGGGAACAGGAGTCACGTTTTAATGAGATGGGAACAGGAGTCATGTTTTAATGAGATGGGAACAGGAGTCATGTTTTAATGAGATGGGAACAGGAGTCATGTTTTAATGAGATGGGAACAGGAGTCATGTTTTAATGCGATGGGAACAGGAGTCATGTTTTAATGAGATGGGAACAGGAGTCATGTTTTAATGAGATGGGAACAGGAGTCATGTTTTAATGAGATGGGAACAGGAGTATTCAAGATGACAGAGGATCAGGCAACCATGTGCAAGGTTGATAAAACAGCAGTGAGGCTGACAGACTCAGTCTTTCTACAGAACAGTTTTCACAAGACCACAACTCACACACACACACATACAGAGACACAAACACACACACACAAACACACACACACACACACAGAGACACAAACACACACACACATACAGAGACACAAACACACACACACAAACACACACACACACACACACACATACAGAGCCAGAAACACACACACACACACAGAGACACAAACACACACACACACACACACAGACACAAACAAACACACACACATACAGAGACACAAACACACACATACACACATACAGAGACACAAACACACTAATTTACACATACAGAGACACAAACAAACACACACACATACAGAGACACAAACAAACACACACACATACAGAAACACAAACACACACATACACACATACAGAGACACAAACAAACACACACGCATACACACACACAAACACACACATACACACATACAGAGACACAAACACACTCATACACACATACAGAGACACAAACACACTCATACACACATACAGAGACACAAACAAACACACACACTTACAGAAACACAAACACACACATACACACATACAGAGACACAAACACACACACACAAACACACACACACGCACACACACACAGAGACACAAACACACACACACATACAGAGACACAAACACACACACACAAACACACACACACACACAGAGACACAAACACACACACACAAACACACACACACACACAGAGCCAGAAACACACACACACACAGAGAGACACAAACACACACACACACATACAGAGACACAAACAAACACACACACATACAGAAACACAAACACACACATACACATACAGAGACACAAACAAACACACACACATACAGAGACACAAACACACACATACACACATACAGAGACACATACAAACACACACACATACAGAGACACAAACACACACACACACACACACACACACACATACAGAGACACAGACACACACATACAGAGACA
>PYXC01001042.1:142500-145000 GCA_015244755.2 Tenualosa ilisha
CCCACAGAACAAGTGTGTGTACATGCCCCAGACTCCTAAATCCAACAAGTGTGTGTACATACTATCAGCAGTGACTGATACTTTAACGGTTTAGACCTAAAACAAACGTCCATCTAGAAATCAGAGCAGAATCCAATTCAAGTCCAGGTCCAGTTTCAGGATTCTCATTGATATGCTGCTGTCTGGGGAACTGGAATGTTATTGTTTGCAGTATTTATTCATTTGTATTTCATCATGTTTATTTGACAGCAAAAAACAAAGAATTCAAATGTTGGCTTGCTGTTGCTGAGAAAAGTAAGTAAATGGCCAATTGTGGGGGTGCTGTTTGGGCCCCCGGGCCCCCCTCCTTTGGTGACTGAAATAGAACACTAAGGCTGTGTGTCATTGGTCACTTCTGTCAGTGTCTTTTGTGGATATTTGCAAATAAGTAAGAATTTTGGCCAAGGCCACTTCACATATGGCCTGTGTCTTCAGTAAGGTGGGTAAGGGGCTGCAGTTAATTAAATGTATACATACAGACACACACACACACACACACACACACACACACACACACACACACATATACATACATACAGAAGTACAACACACACACATACATACATACATACATACAACACACACACAACAATATTCATTCAAGACAGGCTGTCTTTTCATGAAAGTACTTGTTTGTGTGTGTGTGTGTGTGTGTGTGAGTGTGTGTGTGTGATGACTCACCGGGTACAGCGGGGGGCACAGTGCGGCGCAGGGCGGTGACGGTTGCCATGGCGATCTCCTGTGGCGTGTTCTTCTGGCTGCAGGAGTGTCCGGCTGTAACCATGTTGGGTTTCAGCAGGGTTCCCTCCAGGTACACGTGATGGTCCGACAGGGCCTTATACACCGCCGCTAGAACCTATGGAACACACACAGAACCTTGTACACCACCAGTAGAACACTTGAACACACACAGAACCTTGTGCAGTCCTGCTTAATACACAGGGCTTCTGGATGTGTGTATGTGACTCTCAAACACACTACTGGAGCCTTTATTTCATTTTGAGATGAATAAAGTATAAATCTCCACTGCAGTAAGAACCTACAGAACACACACACACACTGCAGTAAGAACCTACAGAACACACACACACACACACGGCAGTAAGAACCTACAGAACACACACACACACAGCAGTAAGAACCTACAGAACACACACACACACACACACAGCAGTAAGAACCTACAGAACACACACACACACACACACAGCAGTAAGAACCTACAGAACACACACACATAGCAGTAAGAACCCACAGAACACACACACACAGCAGATAGAGTTTATGATATGTGCCGTGTCATGCAAAGACAGGCTCATCTCACTCCTATGGACACCTTCAAATCCAGTGTTGCCGACTCAAGGAAAACTGCCCAATAACTAAATGACCAGCTGGACACGGAGAGGGGTTGATTGCTTTTGTCTTGTTGAATGGCTCACTGCCAGCCAAACGGGAATTGATTAATAAGGCCTTGGTATCTCTGCTCAGAGGTAATCATCAGTAACAGTGCTCTATAATTGATTGCTTTTGTCTTGTTGAATGGCCCACTGCTAGCCAAGGGGAGTTGATTAGGGATAGATTAACTGGGCCTTAGTATGTGTACTCTAAAAGCCCAATCTGACACAAGCCTGTCTGATCCGATGTGTGTGTGTGTGTGTGTGTGTGTGTGTGTGTCAATACTAACCTTCTCAGTAACATACTGGCACCTGGCTAAGTCGTGGTCTCCGTCGGGGAGGATCTCAGGTTCTACGATGGGTACAATACCATGCTGCAGAGAACACACACACACACACACACACACACAATACCATCAACATAAGTATACAAGCTTATAAAAGGTGTGGAAATGTAGGTGTTGATGTGTGTGCATGTGTGGGAGAGAGGTTATGTGTGTGTGTGTGTGTGTGCGTGTGTGTGTTAGAGTGTCCGTGTGTGATTCAGAGAGAGAGAAAGAGAGTTGATTGAGTAATGCTCAATTTAAACTCCCACTCCATCAATACGCAGACATGCAAGTTTGCCTGCAGAGACACAGACCCTTCCCAGCATGCTCTTTCAGGGCTGACTGATACCTCCCTGATTTCCCAACTATCTGTCAAAACGCCGCTGACCCCTTGGACAGAGTGAGCGTGTGATTGGTCGGCTCGCTTCGTTTTGGCTTCTTGCTCCCCACCGTAGGTATAGTTAGCAACATGCTAGTTTGGTCAGCGTTTGGTCAGCAGGCAGTTCTTTGTAGGCAGGTATGTGGGGAGTTCACATGCTAACAGAACAACTGGCTGCAGAAGAGTCGTAATTTGTCCATAAATAAATAATGTGATGACGTGATAATGTGATGACATGGTAACGTGATGACGTGATAATGTGATGACGTGGTAATGTGATGACGTGATAATGTGATGACGTGATAATGTGATGACGTGGTAATGTGATGACGTGATAACGTGATAATGTGATGACGTGGTAA
>PYXC01001042.1:150000-202500 GCA_015244755.2 Tenualosa ilisha
TGACACTTTAGGCGAGAACTTACTTGATAGTCACAGCGAAGAGCGGAAGAGACGCAGGTCGTCAGCGAACGAGGAAGAATGACTCGACTGGCGCAATCGTAGGAAATGAGCGTCCGCTCAGTTTTAACAAACAACGCCAACAACGAGAGGTGTGTCTGAACGACGGGAAATAATGAAATGATCTCTGTGTAAATCACCAGAGCATTGGCCAATGAGAGCGAACCCTTACTGCAGAGCGACCAATAGGAAAGGGTGGATGCTAGTGCGATTTTCTGTGATTGGCCAGTCTGCTTGTGAAGGCGTGTTTGTGAGGATGACGGTAGACCATAGTGGGGCTGCTGTGGGAAGAGGAATAGTACTGGCTTACGTGACGGAGCTCACATGCTGCTCTCATGCGCAATGAGCGAGCGATGAAAAGTCACGTACAGGAGAGGATGCTGATCGAAGTCATCATCTGACTCAGGCGGCTGGAAAACACTCATTAGCGGATGCTGCGCTGGTTAGGCTACTGAAACTGCGCATAACTGTGCGCCAACTGCGCTAGAGGCCAATCACACATTTGTTACCCGAGGTATTATATTCGTTTCCGCACCGGCCACACCTCTAAGCCTGTCTGTGCTGCACACAGGGCTTATTTTCTTTGGGAAACCTGTTGCGCACGAAAGCCAGTCTGCGCCAAAATATTATCGAATGGGTATTCCGGCCCCGTCCTCGCCTGGTGGACAGAGAGAGGGAGAGGGGACAGGGGGCGTCGCCTTCATCCTGTGAATGTATAGATGTTTACGTGCAGAGGGAAAGCGCATCACCAAAGCTCTCCAGTCCATCCTTATCCCTCGGAGCGGCCTAAATTTACCCGATCGGCCCAAAGCCTACATGCGCGGTGGTCATGCTTCAGCTCGCCTTGGCCAAGGTATCTTTAGACGGGAAAAGCGTGGGGGCACGTCCAGGGTAAATGACGTCTGCTTAGTAGTACCGTCACACACACAGGCGTCGTCTTTAGCTCCGTTTCAGGCGGCGATTATGTCATCCGCAGTTAGCCTTGGCTTCCTGGGCACTTAGACTACTGGCCATAGTTACGTAATAAGTAGCACTGCTGCTAACTGAAGACAAAATTATAACTAAGCTTCTCTTTTCGATACCCCCCCCCCACACACAGAAATAACACATCCGCCTGCCTCGACTCGTGTCCTAACCGATGTTCTATGCACCCGTCTGGTTTAACATCTTTCATCACACCATCCATCAGTATCAAAGAGCTTCGTTTCTCCGTTATTAGTGCAACTGTTATGGCTGAAGACTCCTACCGTTCGTCAGCAGGTGTGGACAGGAGACACGACGGGAGAGGCGAGAGGGCTGCAGTAGAGGGATGCGCGTGAGCTGTATACGGAACCCCTATGTGGCTGGGAACGCGCTATTTATGCCCAGCGCCAAACACACACACACACACACACACTTCCTGTGGGTGGGCCAACATGGCAGACAGCAATGGAAGGGCACAGCGACATTCAGCTCTGTGTTTGTGTGTGTGTGTGTGTGTGTGTGTGTGCGCACGGGATCCTTCTAGAAAGTAACAGGATAAAAGGGAGGTCATTTCCAACACACAGTCTGAGCCATCAGTGCCAAGAAAAATAGTTGTACAGATACCAGCAGTGTCTGAGAAATAGCAAGCGCACAAACACACACCCATGCACACAGTGAGCAGAGGGGATGATAACAAACACACACACACACAGTTAAAAGAAAAGAGCCAGGCTTTGCTATCATGTCTTCACATAGGCACACACAGTATGGGCGTCTGTCCAGTACTGAAGGCCAACATCATAACTGAGAGAGAGACTTCAGCTTTCATCTCTACACATTTCATGTCAGGACCGACTCTCCATCATAGAGGCCCTTCCTGGACGCCCATGCTGGGTCCGACTCCCCTTCCTTGAGGCTTTGTGATTGACCCGCCTTCACAATGGCACTGTCAAATGGACCCTTACTGTTACCCCCATGACCCATCTCACTCCTTTGAGTCTGACACTATGTCTGGCCGCTGCTACACTATCTAGCCACAATTCCTGATAACCACCTATAGACTGACTACCATGTCATGTAAAGTGGGATAATACTCTATTATGAACTATTATGAACCTTAGCTAAAACCATAGGCAACTGGTAGTCTATCATGGTTACTACTGATTGTAATTTTTCTGCATGACCCCTGGCAGTTGGGTTAGCCCCTTGAGTCGTGGATCTGCCCAAGGTTTCTTCCTAGATTAACTGAACATAAGGGAGTTTTTCCTGCCCCTGTTGCTCTTGGGTGCTCCTTCTGTGAAACGCCACGAGACAATACTATTGTAAAAGGCGCTGTAGAAATAAAACTAAATTAGCCTAGGTTTAGCTCCTAGGCTATGAGCATATCCAGGAGCTCTAGGCATGTCTGTTCCTGTGTCAGGTGTTCTAGAATCAGTGCAGATGTCTGTTCCTGTGTCAGTGTTCTAGATCAGTGCAGATGTTGTTCTGTGTCAGTTTTAGATCAGTGCAGATGTCTGTTCCTGTGTCAGGTGTTCTAGAATCAGTACAGATGTCTGTTCCTGTGTCAGGTGTTCTAAAATCAGTGCAGATGTCTGTTCCTGTGTCAGGTGTTCTAGAATCAGTGCAGATGTCTGTTCCTGTGTCAGGTGTTCTAGAATCAGTGCAGATGTCTGTTCCTGTGTCAGGTGTTCTAGAATCAGTACAGATGTCTGTTCTGTGTCAGGTGTTCTAAATCAGTGCAGATGTCTGTTCCTGTGTCAGGTGTTCTAGAATCAGTGCAGATGTCTGTTCTGTGTCAGGTGTTCTAGAATCAGTGCAGATGTCTTTCTGTGTCAGTTTCTAAATCAGTGCAGATGTCTGTTCTGTGTCAGGTGTTCTAGAATCAGTGCAGATGTCTGTTTCTATCAGTGTCAGTAGCCAGCAGCTCCAGCATCAGTAGGAATGATCAGACATCAGGCCTGTAGCACGAGCAGTTCAGGGAAATAAGAAAAGACTTTACTGCCACACAAAGTTGTGGCATCAGGCATGTCAGGAGTAGCATGGCCAGTAAGGGAGACTGGAGCCGAGGCTGTGAAGGTGACGGTGAGGAGCGGCGTAGAGGTTCATTCACCCGTGGCTCCAGTGGGGGCCATGTGCCTACAGAGGGCTAGATTCCGCTGGCCAGGTTCGGAGGAAGCGGCCCTGCCTACCCATCGTGTTGGCTGTGTGGTGATCTCCATTCGCACATGGGTGGGCCAAGTAATACCACCTCTATATCCACCTTGGCTAAAGACGATAGCCTATCCCATATGTGATGTCACTCCTCCGTCCCAACGTCAAAGCAGCCACAGTCTCTGGATGATGGACACAAACTGATTAACCACGTCTGGGTCTGTAGACTACATGCATCCTGATCCCATATGGACTAATAACTAATAACAAACTAAAACCACGTCTGGGTCTGTAGACTACATGGATCCTGATCCCATATGGACTAAAACCACGTCTGGGTCTGTAGGCTACATGATCCTGATCCCATATGGACTAATAACTAATAACAAACTAAAACCACGTCTGGGTCTGTAGACTACATGGATCCTGATCCCATATGGACTAAAACCACGTCTGGGTCTGTAGGCTACATGATCCTGATCCCATATGGACTAATAACTAATAACAAACTAAAACCATGTCTGGGTCTGTAGGCTACATGGATCCTGATCCCATGTGGACTAATAACTAATAACAAACTAAAACCATGTCTGGGTCTGTAGGCTACATGGATCCTGATCCCACGTGGACTAATAACTAATAACAAACTAAAACCATGTCTGGGTCTGTAGACTACATGGATCCTGATCCTGATCCCATGTGGACTAAAGGCCAATTTATTTGATTTTGCGTTTGCTGTGTCTTACTTTTTCTCTTTTATTGAACTAATCCTCTCATTTATGCAGTTTCACTGCAGTCTTCCATTAGTATTTCAGTGCATGTGACAAATAAACTTCTTGATCCTTGTACTGGTGCAGGGGGGCATCAGCAGAGGAAGCTCAGGGTCACATCGAATGTGGCCCGGACTGGTCATGAGGAAGCTGCTGCTGCTGTGATTGGATGGGACTGGTCATGAGGAAGCTGCTGCTGCTGTGATTGGATGGGACTGGTCATGAGGAAGCTGCTGCTGATGGTGTGTGATTCTATGTTGCTGGAGAACTCTGGGGCCACTGAGAGACGAGATAGCCTCCCTACCGGACATATGTGTGTGTGTGTGTGTGTGTGTGTTTGTGTATGTATGTGTGTGAGGATCACCCAGCCTGACCTCAGAACAGTGCTCCACTCAAAACCTTCACAGCAGCACCGAGTCCAGTTAGCCCACAGCACATAAATGTGACATAGTTTAGTTTCATTATGACATGATCTGAAAACGCTTTATTAAAGTCAGGCTCACTGGCCCTGGGTCAGCAAGTTACCATTGACAGTGACATGACAGCACATAAAAACACATGAAATCATGTCGTAATCACCTGATGATCACCTGTGTGTGACCAGCGCCTACATCACGCCTGTCGGCTCAGAGGTCAAAGGGCTTGGCCAGATGTTTGTATAATCTGAATGTCTAGTGTGTGTGTGTGTGTGTCTGGGTTTTAGCATGCTCTTTGTGTGTGTGTGTGGGGGGGGGGTTTAGCATGCTCTTTGTGTGTGTATGTGTGTGTGTGTGTGGGCTTTAGTTTCATGTGGTGAACAGGTAAAATGAACTGAACAGTCAAGCTTTAATCAGCTTCTACTGTATGTGCTCAGTCAGGTTCTACTGTATGTACTCGGTCAGGTTCTACTGTATGTACTCAGTCAGGTTCTACTGTATGTGTTCAGTCAGGTTCTACTGTATGTACTCAGTCAGGTTCTACTGTATGAGTTCAGTCAGGTTCTACTGTATGTACTCAGTCAGGTTCTACTGTATGTACTCAGTCAGGTTCTACTGTATGAGTTCAGTCAGGTTCTACTGTATGTACTCAGTCAGGTTCTACTGTATGAGTTCAGTCAGGTTCTACTGTATGTGTTCAGTCAGGTTCTACTGTGTGTGTTCACTCAGGTTCTACTGTATGTACTCAGTCAGGTTCTACAATATGTGCTCAGTCTCTTTCATCACTGAAACCATTTTAGGACAATTTAATCTGCCATAATCTGCTGGAATCTGGAGTACAGTGCTGAGTCATACTGTCAGACTGCAGCACACACACACACACACACACTGATTATGAAACATGTATTTCCGATACAAAATGAAAATACCAACAAAACTAAAATGGAATACAATTATTGCATTTAGAATGAAACAGGTGTCACTGTGCAGGTGTCTATCCATGGGGCCCTAGTGTGTGTTGGGACGGAGAGCACTGGGCAGGGTGTGTCTGAGAGTCTGAGTGAGTAGCACTGACCGTGTGTCTGAAAGAGCAGCACTGACCGTCTTTCCCATTCTAGAGGGTGAGGGACTTTCAAGCCCCACCTGTCTCCCAGCACCCCAACAAAATGATGAGGTAAGGTCTGATGGTCTGATGGGACTGTTTTAGGTTGAACACTGTGGGTACGGTGTATGGTGCACATACACTTTATCAATCAGGACAAGTAAAGCATCTCTATCTATCTACTATAAGAAACCTCCTCTGTCCTTGAAGCAGCAACACAATTTCTCTGTGTGTGTGAGAGAGTCTAATGTAAACGGTTAGAGGTTTGAAGATTTTGAAGCATCAGAGGTTGCAGAGATCATGTACTGATGGCTGAGATGCGCACAACTAAGTGCACTGTGTGCGTGTGTGTGTGTTTGCACGCGTGAATGTGTGTGCGTGTGTGTGTGTTTGCACGCGTGAATGTGTGTGTGTGTGTGTGCACAGGTAATAACCTCCTTCAGCTCAGGTAGCAAAGCCTAGCCAATCAGGGAGCAGGACCTTGGCATATCATGTGTTTAAGCCAATTAAAATAATCGGTTTTGTGTTGAGGTGTGTGTGTGTTTTAGAACACACTGCTCGACTGCACAGGAGCACACCATACTGCTCTGCCCTTCATAGCGTGACAGAGAGAGAGAAAGAGAGATAGAGTGTGTGTGTGTGAGCTGAGGCCACACTGCTAAGTTGGGCTGGGAATTAGGTCGTGCTTGTGATCAGTCAACACTGCATGGCAAATACTGCGTGCACACGCACGCACACGCTCATACACACACACACACACTTACTCACTCTCACAAGAACACATACACACTTTCTTACTCACACGTGCACGTGTACACACAGACACACACACACATAGGTCTGAGAGAGTGACATGCCAACATGTAATTACATAAAAATGTTTAATCTTGGTGCCACAGGACAGAAAGTACCAAAGAATATAAAAGAGAAATGCTCAGCAGTCTGCTGCTATGCCCTTAGCAGGTCCACATGCAGCAGTCCAAACCAGCCGGCTGGACACCAGGTCTATGTGCTAGTGCTAACGCTAGCCTCTGTGCTAGTGCTAGTCTATGAACGATGGGTGCCTGTCGGCCAGATGTATGCCGTTTCTGATGCACCTGTACATCTGATCTATCCTGGTTGGAGGGTGGCTGTGCATCTGGTCTATGCTGGTTCTGGGATGCCTGTAGACCTGGTCTATGCTGATCCCAGGGTCTATGATAGCTGCTCTGATATGGCCATAGACTCTCTCTGCTGAGAGCTTGCAGGCATCTGGAGGTTCATACAAACAATAACACAAATAAATTAAAGGAGGTGTGTGTGTGACTGAATGTGGATGAGGTGGATTTGAGCTGCACTGGACACTGACTGGACTATATGCACTTGTGTGTGATAAGTTAGGATAAGGGCCGCCAAGGTGTCCCCATACGAGTGAAGAATGGCATGACGGCGAAGGCCAAGTTCAATGTATGAAATGTATGTCGGGACACTTCGGCGGCCAGTATCCTTACATTTATCTATCTAATTATTTTCTTTAAGCAGTGATCTACAAAAAACAGTTTGTAGCTTTTATGTAGTCTAAAGGCCAATTCAGACCGAAGTTTCGCGACAAGATCAGACCGTTTTAGACAGGAGTTGCGGTGGTGTGAATGAAATGTTTAATGTCGCAAGCAGTTTCAAGCCGACGCTAAACATTCAACATGTCAAATCGCGGTTTCAAGGTTTTAGGATGTTTTTACCTCACAGCTTCCTGACGCAATATCCCTCAATCAGTCCAGCAGAGATGTCAGCGCAGAGTTGCGTTGAATGGTTATTGCTTAATAGCTCCTTTTAATGAAACAGCAGTCTGTGCAAATTTGCAGTTAGCTAAACAGTTTGACTTTGTTTGCTAACTAGCCAGCTTGCTAGTTTATCTGGACGCTGTTATGGAAACCTTGGTCCCGTTGCGAGTTGTTGCACCGGTGCGAATGCTTCAGTTCTCAGAAAGAACGTTTCAGCAAGTTGTTGGTTTTAGAATTTTGCAGCTCGTCTCGTCGTGAATCTTGGGTTTGAACTGGCCTTAATGCTTCTTGGGAAAGTAGATCCACAAGGCTAATTTGGTTTATTTGGTTGTTACAGTTACCATTCTAAAGAGCATTGATATGGAACAGTGATTAAACTTTTACCAGATCTACGTCATAGGTGTCCCATTATTGGGGAATAACGGACACCCTGTCAGCCATCAGAAAACAGTATTTAATTACCCTGGGTGATAAGAAACAAAGAAAAAAATATAAATATGCAGATATGGCTTAAAGAACACAGTTATAATTTTCAAAGTCATGATTTCCTGCTCTGATGGACTGCTCATTTTTCAGATTTCCTGATGGCAGTCATTTGATGGGTGTTACCATGGAGACGTGTCCCAAAAAACGATCCCAAACATTAGGGACACCGTGAGAGGGGTCCTGGTGGACACAGAGCAAGGCACACGTGTGCACGCACACACACACACGCAGGCACACACATTTGCAGACAGGCTGCGGTGGAGCAGTGGTAACGGCGCCAGCTGACTGGTTGGTTGGTTGGTTGGTTGATTGGTCGACCCAGGTTCCATTCCCAAACCCGGACTTGATGATCTTTTGGATAAAAGCTGCTGATCTAAAGCTCATCAATCAGATTCTTTGTATCAACATGGTTGTTTCACAGGGTCTGGATATGGTGCAGAATATCTGACAAACAGCCCACAGGGTTGGGTTATTGGGATGCTGGGTTGTCTGGTTGGGTTACTGGGTTGTTGGTGTTGGGTCACCTGAAGCGTATCTCCAGACAGCAGCAGTTGATCATGTCACACTGAGGGCGCTGACACGTGCAGCTTAGATCCATATGTTCACAAGGCCACTGCACAAACACACAAAAACGCACACACGCACACACACACACACACACTCAGTAAGACATTACAGTACTGTCCTGTTGTACATGAGTGCAGTATAGACACACTGTATACAAACACATTTTCCCTACTGACTGGAATCAAACCCCGCCCTTGAGTTCTGCATCTGAGACTCCAACCAGCGGCCCACAGCTACCCACAAACATGGCCACAGACATGGCAGAGATTAGGGCAGGTAGATGGGGGGCGCCATGAGTGTGTGTGTGTGTGTGTGTGATTCTGTGTGTGTGTGTTACTCAGAGAGGAGCAGAGCACTGAGGCAGGAAGCGGGGGACACCATGAGTGAGTGTGTGTGTGTGTGTGTGTGTGTGTGAGTGTGTGTGTGAGTGTGTGGTACTCACAGAAGGAGCAGAGCACTGAGGACAGGAGGGCGGGGACACCATGAGTGAGTGTGTGTGTGTATGAGTGTGTGTGGTGTGATGAGTGTGTGTGTGTGTGTGAGTGTGTGTGTGTGTGTGTGTGTGTGTGTTACTCACAGAAGGAGCAGAGCACTGAGTGAGTGGTGTGTGTGTGTGTGTGTGTGTGTGTGTTACTCACAGAAGGAGCAGAGCACTGAGGACAGGAGGGCGGTGAACACCATGAGTGAGTGTGTGTGTGTATGAGTGTGTGTGTGTGTGTGTGTGTGTGTTACTCACAGAAGGAGCAGAGCACTGAGGACAGGAGGCGGGAACATGAGTGAGTGTGTGTGTGTGGTGTGTGTGTGAGTGTGTGTGTGTGTTACTCACAGAAGGAGCAGAGCACTGAGGACAGGAGGGCGGGAACACCATGAGTGAGTGTGTGTGTGTGTGAGGTGTGTGTGTGTGGTGTGTGTGTGGTGTGTGGTGTGTGTGTTACTCACAGAAGGAGCAGAGCACTGAGTGAGTGAGTGTGTGTGTGTGTGTGTGTGTGTGTGTTACTCACAGAAGGAGCAGAGCACTGGACGGTGAACAAGTGAGTGGTGTGTGTGTGTGTGTGTGTGTGTGTGTGTGTTACTCACAGAAGGAGCAGAGCACTGAGGACAGGAGGGCGGGAACACCATGAGTGAGTGGTGGTGTGTGTGTGTGTGAGAGTGTGTGTGTTACTCACAGAAGGAGCAGAGCACTGAGTGAGTGAGTGTGTGTGTGTGTGTGGTGTGTGTGTTACTCACAGAAGGAGCAGAGCACTGAGTGAGTGAGTGTGTGTGTGTGTGTGGTGTGTGTGTTACTCACAGAAGGAGCAGAGCACTGAGGACAGGAGGGCGGGGAACACCATGAGTGAGTGTGTGTGTGTATGAGTGTGTGTGTGTGTGTATGAGTGTGTGTGTGTGTGTGTGTGTGTGTGTTACTCACAGAAGGAGCAGAGCACTGAGGACAGGAGGGCGGGGAACACCATGAGTGAGTGTGTGTGTGTGTGTGTGTGTGTGTGTGTGGTGTGTGTGTGTGTGTGTGTGTGTGTTACTCACAGAAGGAGCAGAGCACTGAGGACAGGAGGGCGGGGAACACCATGAGTGAGTGAGTGAGTGTGTGTGTGTGTGTGTGTGAGAGTGTGTGTGTTACTCACAGAAGGAGCAGAGCACTGAGTGAGTGAGTGTGTGTGTGTGTGTGAGTGTGTGTGTTACTCACAGAAGGAGCAGAGCACTGAGTGAGTGAGTGTGTGTGTGTGTGTGTGTGTGGTGTGTGTTACTCACAGAAGGAGCAGAGCACTGAGTGAGTGAGTGTGTGTGTGTGTGAGTGTGTGTGTTACTCACAGAAGGAGCAGAGCACTGAGGACAGGAGGGCGGTGAACACCATGAGGGCTCGTGGCAGGCGGTAGAAGGGCAGTTGTTGTCCAGACAGGATCGCAGTGACGGCACGGAGCAGTTGAACGTCTCGGCACACACGTAGCAATACTCACACATCGACACACTCCCACCACCACCACAACACCCACAGCAGTCAGGACCACACTCAACCTGCAACAGTGCACAAGGGTGTGTGTCCATCAGGAAGAATGTGTGCGTGCACTTTAGAGTGTGTAATATGGACATTTCAAATATGTACAGTATATGTAGGCTACGTAACTTGTGTGTGTGTCCTTGAGGAAGAGTGTGTGAGAGAGTGAAACGCTGCTACTACTGTAGTTCTAGCATACTGACTGGTTCTACTTCTCATACACTCTGTCTCTCATCTTAACACAGATGTCATGTAAGAAGGTTCATATTTAGATTGCTATATCAATATAAACATTTTTGTCCAAGAACATGAGACCTGAGACACTACCCTCCTTTGTGTTTATACTTTAACAGAGTGCAGTGGCGTGAGATCTCTGACTGTGATTGGGCGTGCGCTGGCAGAAATACCTTAAAGCAGTGTCGGCCCCACAGCGCCACCCCGAGGACGAGCATGTAAGCACACACAGCTATGAGGAGCACAGCAGGGAGTGGGAGGGACAGGGCCCACACTGGGATCACCTACCGGGAGGAACAGCTAGGTTACAGGAACTGGACTCACACACACACACACACACACACCACACACAACAGACAACACACACACATGCACACAATACACATACAACACACAAACATGCACGCAACACACACACACACAAACAACAGACAGACAACACACACACATGCACACAATACACATACAACACACAAACATGCATGCAACACACATACAACACACACAATACACACACACAAAAGCCAGGGAATACTAAAATGACATTGTGCTGTGCTATTTACTGCATCAGACATGGAGAGTACCACTGTGTGACTTTTTAGTCCAGAGAATTCACTACACTTAGGTTGTTTTCTGAATAGATAGATAGACAGACAGACAGACAGACAGATAGATAGATAGATAGATTAGATAGACAGAAAGATAGATAGACAGAGAGACAGATAGATAGATAGACTGATAGATAGATAGAGAGGTAAATAGATAGACTGATGGATAGATAGAGAGGTAGATAGATAGAGAGGTAGATAGATAGACTGATAGATAGATAGAGAGGTAGACAGATAGATAGACAGACTGATAGATAGATAGAGAGAGATAGATAGAGATAGATAGATATAGAAGGTAGATAGATAGATAGAGAGGTAGACAGATACTCCAGAGGGCCCTTAACTTCATAAAGTTGAAATAAACAGATAGGCCTACTCTATAGATGTAACATTAGACAAATGAAACGTAGCAGTGGTACACCCTAGGCTTCATGCAGGTTGTGTGCAGTAAGATGGCTCGTTTGAGATGGCAGTATGTTTGTCAAGGACTTTATTAGTAAATATGAATAATGTCAATGCCAGGACAAACACATATTTGTGTAGCCTAGGTATTTGGCTTCAAGGAAAAATAGATACTTTTCAAGATATACTTAAGTCACCAATAGCAGAATGAAATTGTAAATGAATTATGGATTTTTGCGGATTTTTGCAAGGTCTTGAAAGAGGTAAAGCAATGCATTCTGGGAGGCAACGGGTTTTTTTCATTGGGCAAAAGTCTGCCACGCTGCTTTCAGCGTGGACATCTGCCCAACAGGCCCTGAAGCACAGCGGGATGCCATTTTTGGGAAAAGCAGCCTATGACACATCAGTACACACTAGACTGCCCCACACGTCCAAGGCAAGCCTTTATACCAGTCAACGCGGCGGAGAGTCGCAGATAATGGCAGAAAACAGCCACCATTAACACAAGACCTCCGACAGATGGGGCTGAAGGACAGGCATTCTCAAGTCTACACGTCCGTCAGCAAAGAGTCATAACCTACATTTCGATCACCTAGCCAGATTTAACAAGATGGTACCGAGGGGCCATGCAAATAAATTACGGATATACTATCAGGTATCCCCGCAAGTCTAACGTCAACATGGTTAAGAAAATCAAAGCCTCGTCATATAAAAAGACTCACCATAATTTAGTAAGTTTCCCCCGCAGGTCTTCAATAAACAACGTAAGCGGGCGCAATGTTAACGGTTAAATGGTAACATAACTTGTTTGGACAGACGTTCATACAGTCATAACCAGATTATAGATATAAGGTTAACTTAGCCATCAATAACATAAGCGTTATCATGACGACGTTACTCAAATTGGGACACCGTAGAACGCTAACCTATCCACAGAGTGGGCTAGCAACATCATACAACTCAACAGCTAGCTAGTCGTCTCAGTGATTTCTAATGGTTAAATCAAATAGCATTTTCTAAACGGTTAGCAATAGCTAATGTTAGCGGTGATGTTGTTGCCAACAACAGTCAGCGACATTGACCGTTACCATTCTCAGTTGTTACATTACGCTCACGCTAAAACTGCAGTATTCGCATATGGCTATGTTAATTAAGACTAAGGAGTAAGCTTTTCATGGTAACTCATAGGTTTCCGCGCTACATTATCGATAGCCTGCTCAGTTTTGCAGCCAAAGTGGAATTGCCATAGCAACATAAAGTACGGCTAAAACGAAAGGACAAACCGAATAAACAATTCGCTCAAACTACTGCTTTGCATAAAGGGGTCCATTCTACTATTAAGTAGTTATAATGCGTTTACTTATCATTTACTTAGTATTATTTATTATTATAGTGATAATAATAAGAATTCATTCAATTCAATAATAGTTCATTATACAGTAACAGTAGGCTACTGTACAATTCAAAGTAAGCACTAAAGTACTGTTACCCTTTTAAGCCTATTTAGTCTTTTTTTTGTTTGTTTGTTTATTAATAATGATTACTAAAAGCATTTGCAAATTCCCACAAAATATCCCTGTTTATTTTTTATTTTATACAGAAATGTACATTTTCTTAAGACAAGGCTTCAGTAAAACTCATGTGCAAAACAGGGCCATGTTCCTCTCAGTGCTGTTCATCCACTTTGTTGCAGTCAGCAATGGATTACCTACAGTTTCATCCAGTCCGTGTGTGAGTCAGTGTGTGATATGCAGTCATCAGTGAAAAGTGAATCTGTAAGGTGATAAACACACATCCATGTGGGGTACCAGTGTTTATGTGCTTGACCTTCTCTCTCTCTCTCTCTCTCTCTCACACACACACACACACACACACACACACTCACACGCAGAATCCTACTGTAGAGACAATTTTACAGCAGATGAAAGAATGCAGTATGGCTGCTTTCATGGTTCCTGTTATTTGAGCATGTCTATCATACCTGATTTAATTGCCTGTATGTCTGAGTTTGTCAAACATGTAACCCTACCTAAAGAAATTCTCCTGTGTGTGTGTGTGTGTTACTCTGAGTCATGGTACAAACTGTAAATATTTTCGAGCCCTGATCGCCAGTGACTGGGGTGAATGACGGTAAGTTCACATCCTTGTTAAGAAGCTCCCACTGGTACTACCGGTTTTCCAAGGAAATAAAGAGCCACAGGAACCACACCGCGCTGGTAGACAATTAACTTGAATGTCACTGTAGACAATGATGAACTTAGAACTTGAACTTTTTTCTTCCTGTGGCCACTGTCTAGAGCTACGGTTGAAAGTTAAAGGTTACAGCTGGAAAGGAGGGGTCAGAGGTCGGGCATTGGGAAGGGAGGAGGAAGATTCCCTGAGACGACATAGACAGACTTAAATAATGCATAAATACAGGACTTCTAAATGGCACAGGGTCCAGTCTTTATCCTGTGGAAGTGCAGCCACAACCACAACCCAGGGAGGTCAGCTAGGGGGTCAGTGTGAGGAGGAGGAGGAGGAGGAGGAGGGACAGGGACATGTAAGAATGGCGCCCCCCACTGGTGGCTGTCGTTATGGCAGCAGTGGTAGTGGCGGTTGTTGTGGAGTTGCTGGGGTCGCTGGGGGCAGAGGTGGTGTTGGTGCTGTTGGTGGAGGTGGTGTTGGAGGAGGTCGAGGTCGAGGGGAAGGAGAAGGCAGACAGGAAGCTGCTGAAGCGAGACGTCCGCGTGAACACCTGCACTGTGTTGCGATCTGATTGGTCAAAAGCTCTGGAGGTGGAGTTTGAAGAGGTGGAGTTTGATGTGCTGTTGCTGGGATTGATGACGGACACCTGGAACCAGGAGTTCCCCTGTTTACACATGAGAGGACTTCCTCTATCACCCTGGAGATGGACAGAGAGGGATGGAGAGAGAGGTAGTAGGAGTCAGAGAAAGAGATGGAGAGAGGAGCAAAGTTATACAGGGGATTATTGAGGTTTTTCTGATGACATGTTGAGCCACTGTGACGTCCATCATTTATCCCTTGGTGCTCAATAGAAGTCTCTCTTATCAGCCGTTGTTTCTATAATTCATGTGGTCATAATTTCATTGCTGTGAAAAATGTGTCAAACCTTGACAAAAGTGAAAATCCTGAAAGGCTCTCACATATTGTAGCATTGTAACAACCTTTCACCGTATTACTTCACTATTTAATGGGCACTCAATGATTATTGCTTGAAGCCAGAACGGTAGGCTGTGTGTACAGATTCTCTATGGCTGTAGAGTTAGTTAGTTACCTCCTGTAGTTGAAGAGTGTTGGTGCAGATGTCACTGGCAGAGGTGGAGGCTTTTCCACAGGCAACCACTGATGTCTGCACTTCCTGTAGGGGGAGCCGGTCTGGAGAGGAGAGGGGGAGAGAGAGAGAATGAAGGAGAAGGAGGGGGAGAGAGAGTGAAGGGGAGGGAGAGTGAAAGAGAGGAGAGAGGAAGGAAGGGAGAGTCTCACACACACACACACATACACACTCTCTCTCACACACACATGCTTACATGTAGACTCACTTGAGCACACTCACACACATGCTCACACACAGACACACACACAAACACACACTACCACATACACACACACACACTAACACACACACACACACACAAACACACACTACTATATACACACACACACACACTCTCACTCACCTCCAGTCCCTGCCTGTTCCCAGCCTGCAATCCAGCAGCTGGTTCCCATGGTGATGTTGGCCCCATCCTGGTCCACACAGATTGGCTGGATGAAGTTGGAGAGGGCGGGCTTACTGGACAGCTTCAGCATGGCCACGTTATCACCTGATAGGTTGCTCAGTGTGATGTTGGCCACGCCCACTGTAACCTCACTGGAGTTAGGGCCCTTCTGTAGTAGGCGGCCCAGGATCACCGTCCAATTGGACGGCGAGGGGGAACTGGGGGAGGAGTTAAAGACAGACTTGATTAAAAGATCAACTTCATCAGGTGTTTGTTTATTTATTTCTTTATTTCCACATGTGCTTTTTTCCTCTGATGGCACAAAAAGCTCTGCTTTGCTTTTCTGAGTCTGGAGCATTCGTGGCCTCTGAGAGACATTTCCAGAGAGGCCTGCCTGGTCTGCCCGGAAAAGTCTGCCCCAGGTGTGTGTGTGTGTGTGTGTGTGTGTGTGTGTGTGTGTGTGTGTGCGCTCCTACCTGGAGAAGCAGTCTGCTGAGGTGAGGACGAGATCCTCGGCGACCAGAGTTCCTCCACAGACGTGCGTCCTACGTCGCTGCACACTGGCCACCCACGGCCACAACCCCGCCGACACGTCCGATCCACCAATCAGACGAGAGTTCAGAGACGCCCGACCGCACACCACCGCTACAGTGGGACAGACACACAATTTAACAGTTGCAACAGTTTCTCAGACACACACACACAGGAGACACACACAAATACACACACACACAGAAATGGATGAGAAAGGAGAGGGGGAAATGGAGGAGAGGGACGGACAGAGAGACAGAAAGTGAGACACTTATCATTTTATTATCACTTCCTGGAAAGGCAGAGAGACAGACAGAGAGACAGACAGGCGGACGGACAGAAAGACAGAGACAGACAGGCAGACGGACAGAAAGACAGAGACAGACAGAGAGACACTTAACGCTTTATTATCGCTTCCTGGAAAGGCAGAGAGACAGACAGACACACTGAAAGACAGATAGACAGAGACAGACAGACAGATGGGCAGACAGACAGACCTAAAGACAGAGGCATAAATGGGGCATAATGATGAGACATTGGCACTTCAATTGGCACTTCAAAACCAAACACACACACACACACAGGGCCATAGTCAGTTTGGCTGGGTTCAACATGGAAATGGACATGTAATATTCCACACACCACCTCAAGCTGAGGAACGTTTCGGTATTACTGTAGCAAATGCACTTTTTTGGACACAATAACATGATACACCACTGCATGATCCATCCCTACACTTTACTGCAGAAATGTAACATTTTAGAGACATCCATTGCAATATATATATTAGTGGATTAGTGTCATTAACGCGTGTGATTAATGTCTTCATTTTAAGGAGTAATGTGAATTAATGGTGCAGACACACACACACACACACCTTGGCTTTGACACACAACTGACCGAAATGCGGTCGGCACAGTCTGCAGCTGCTGTAGTGAGTCTTTGGTCTCTTTTCTCCTCTAAGGTAAGGTAAAGTAAAGTGTCCAAGTCACTATGCAGAAGTTCAATTCAATATTCAATATGTTTATCTGAAGGTTAACTGTGCACTAATGTGAGATGGCAAAGAAGCCTACAGTAGCCTAGTCTCAAGTTCTTATTAACATTTGAAGAGCTCTGTCTGGGGATGAAAGAGTTTGTCTTTGATATTATTCATTGAATACAAGCAGCATAATGACACTTGTAGATGTTTCATAATATAGCATTTTAAAGAGCTGATATATGGATCTATATCTATCTATCTATCTATCTATGTATATAGGGTGCGATTTGTAGGGGGGGATGGGAGAGATCATCCCCCCCTCTGGTTGATGTGAAATCATTATTGTTACGTTTTACAGACCGATCCCATTAGGCTAATGTTCCTCTGCCAATCCTCTGACATGTTCGCGTGATCGGACCTTATCCATGGTTCTGAAGCCCTAGTAAGCCATCACATCGTGGCCGGCACAGAAAATGAAATGTGTCATTACTTTTTAAGTTTGCATTGAAGATGAACGCTCATCTGTTCATAATTTAGGCACATGGGTTCTACCATTGACCTAAAAAAGAATTAAACCTGTTGATTGCTTATTTTTTCATGATTAAAAAACAACAAAAAAACATCCCCCCTCTCTGTTTTTTTGACAAATCGCACCCTGTATATATATGTGTGTGTGTGGGAGTGCTGTTTATTGTGGGATTATAATCTCTGTGTTACAGCAATTGGTGTTGAGGTACTACTCACTGAAAGAGTTGTTAACGTGTGCCTTATAGACAAGCCATGGTCCAAGATGATCAATTCTAATTTTTCAGAAGAAGGAAAAGTTCACCTGACACTTTCCTCCCACTATATACACTTTCCTCCCACTATATACACTTTCCTCCCACTATATACAATGACAAATATTTTTGGGGGTAGAAGTTCAATATAATTTTTTTAAGAATCGGGTCAATGGGTTTTCAACAGGATGGCTCTCAGGTTAGGAGCGCTACTGCTAAGATCACTGTTCACTTTCCCTCTCTACATAACACCAAATATTGGAACAATAATGCCCACGGACAGCCAGCTCGATCATAAGTGGGGCCACGCTTCTGCTGTCTGGGCAGGAACAGCTGCAGTACTTCTGGGGCAGCTGCAGTATGAGTGGGGCAGCTGCAGTACTTCTGGGGCAGCTGCAGCACTGGTGGGACAGCTGCAGTATGAGTGGGGCAGCTGCAGTACTTCTGGGGCAGCTGCAGTACTTCTGGGGCAGCTGCAGTATGAGTGGGGCAGCTGCAGTACTTCTGGGGCAGCTGCAGTACTTCTGGGGCAGCTGCAGTACTTCTGGGGCAGCTGCAGTATGAGTGGGGCAGCTGCAGTACTTCTGGGGCAGCTGCAGTACTTCTGGGGCAGCTGCAGTACTTCTGGGGCAGCTGCAGTACTTCTGGGCAGCTGCAGTATGGTGGGGCAGCTGCAGTACTTCTGGGGCAGCTGCAGTACTTCTGGGGCAGCTGCAGTACTTCTGGGGCAGCTGCAGTACTTCTGGGGCAGCTGCAGTACTTCTGGGGCAGCTGCAGTACTTCTGGGACAGCTGCAGTATGAGTGGGGCAGCTGCAGTACTTCTGGGGCAGCTGCAGCACTGGTGGGACAGCTGCAGTACTTCTGGGACAGCTGCAGTACTTCTGGGGCAGCTGCAGTACTTCTGGGGCAGCTGCAGTACTGGTGGGGCAGCTGCAGTACTTCTGGGACAGCTGCAGTACTTCTGGGACAGCTGCAGTATGAGTGGGGCAGCTGCAGTACTTCTGGGGCAGCTGCAGTACTTCTGGGGCAGCTGCAGTATGAGTGGGGGCAGCTGCAGTACTTCTGGGGCAGCTGCAGTACTTCTGGGGCAGCTGCAGTACTGCAGTGGGGGGCAGCTGCAGTACTTCTGGGGCAGCTGCAGTATGAGTGGGGCAGCTGCAGTACTTCTGGGGCAGCTGCAGTACTGGTGGGGCAGCTGCAGTACTTCTGGGGCAGCTGCAGTACTGGTGGGGACAGCTGCAGTATGAGTGGGGCAGCTGCAGTGCTGGGCAGCTGCAGTACTTCTGGGGCAGCTGCAGTACTGGTGGGGCAGCTGCAGTACTTCTGGGACAGCTGCAGTACTTCTGGGCAGCTGCAGTATGAGTGGGGCAGCTGCAGTACTTCTGGGGCAGCTGCAGTACTTCTGGGGCAGCTGCAGTACTGGTGGGGCAGCTGCAGTACTTCTGGGGCAGCTGCAGTACTGTGGGCAGCTGCAGTATGAGTGGGGCAGCTGCAGTACTGGGGCAGCTGCAGTACTGGTGGGGCAGCTGCAGTACTTCTGGGGCAGCTGCAGTACTGGGGCAGCTGCAGTATTGGGCAGCTGCAGTATGGTGGGCAGCTGCAGTACTGTGGGGCAGCTGCAGTATTGGGGCAGCTGCAGTACGTGGGGCAGCTGCAGTATGAGTGGGGCAGCTGCAGTACTGGTGGGACAGCTGCAGCCCCTGAGCCAGGGTGCCACCAGGGTGCCACCAGGGTGCCACCAGTTCAACAGCGGCAGCTGCAGCACATCAGCCCTACACTTCACACACCTTCCTTAAGATTCGGTTGGACAGATGTCCCCTCTGGGCTTCTGAAAGTTGCTTAACCTGCTAACCAGCAAGTACCATCTGAAGTCCTCTTTGCATCTCTCTGTGGCAATCACCTCCATCCACACACACACACACACAGACACACAGACAGACACACACACACACACCTACATGCACACACATAGACACACACACACACACAAAGACACACACACACACATAGATACACACACACACTGACACACAGACACAGACATACACACACACACAGACACACTCACACACACATACACACACACACACACAAACACTCACACTCACACACACACGCACACACACTGAAGTCCTCTTTGCCTCTCCCTGTGGCAGTCACCTCCATCCACACATACAAACACACTCTCTCGCACTATCTCTCTCTCTCTCTCTCTCACACACAAACTTGCACAGCATGATGGCGTCAGATAGACTCAACAGAGAGATTTTGAACTGTGTTACTCTAAGTAACTAAAGCTGATTTATTTAAGGCTGTATACAGTAACACCCCCAATGTAAAAAGATGGGCGTTTTGTACTCACATGTTATCTAGATATCATCTCAACTGCCAGCTGTGTGTGGTGATTAGTGTTTGGCTGGTGTGTTGTGTGTTGTGTGTTGTGTTTGGTGATTGGTGTTTGGCTGGTGTGTTGTGTGTGGTGATTGGTGTTTAGCTGGTGTGTTGTGTGTGGTGATTGGTGTTTGGCTAGTGTGTTTTGTGTTGTGTTTTGTGTGTGGTGATTAGTGTTTGGCTGGTGTGTTGTGTGTGGTGATTAGTGTTTGGCTGGTGTGTTGTGTGTGGTGATTGGTGTTAAGCTGGTGTGTTGTGTGTTCTGTGTTGTGTGTGGTGATTGGTGTTAGGCTGGTGTGTTGTGTGTTGTGTGTGGTGATTGGTGTTAGGGTGGTGTGTGTGTTGTGTGTGGTGATTGGTGTTTGGCTGGTGTGTTGTGTGTTGTGTGTGGTGACTGGTGTTAGGCTGGTGTATTGTGTGTTGTGTGTGGTGATTGGTGTTAGGCTGGTGTGTTGTGTGTTGTGTGTGGTGATTGGTGTTAGGCTGGTGTGTGGTGTGTTGTGTGTTGTGTGTAGTGATTGGTGTTTGGCTGGTGTGTTGTGTGTGGTGATTGGTGTTAGGCTGGTGTGTTGTGTGTGGTGATTGGTGTTTGGCTGGTGTGTTGTGTGTTGTGTGTTGTGTGTGGTGATTGGTGTTAGGCTGGTGTGTGGTGTGTTGTGTGGTGTGTGTGTTGTGTGTGGTGTTTGGCTGGTGTGTTGTGTGTTGTGTGTGGTGATTGATGTTTGGCCGGTGTCTTTTGTGTTTTGTGTTGTGTGTGGTGATTGCTGTTTGGCTGGTGTGTTGTGTGTTGTGTGTGGTGATTGGTGTTAGGCTGGTGTGTTATGTGTGGTGTGTGGTGATTGGCGTTTGGCTGGTGTGTTGTGTGTTGTGGTGGTGTGTGTGTGTGTGGTGTGTTGTGTGATGTTTGTGTTTTGTGTTGTGTGTGGTGATTGGTGTTTGGCTGATGTGTTGTGGTGGTGTGTGTGTGTGTGTAGTGTGTTGTATGTTATGTGTTGTGATTGGTGTTTGGCTGGTGTGTTGTGTGTTTTGTGTTGTGTGTTGTGTGTGGTGATTGGTGTTAGGCTGGTGTGTTGTGTGTTGTGTGTTATGTGTTGTGGTGGTGTGTGTGTGTGTGTGTAGTGTGTTGTGTGTTATGTGTTGTGATTGGTGTTTGGCTGGTGTGTTGTGTGTTTTGTGTTGTGTGTTGTGTGTGGTGATTGGTGTTAGGCTGGTGTGTTGTGTGTTGTGTGTTATGTGTTGTGATTGGTGTTTGGCTGGTGTGTTGTGTGTTTTGTGTTGTGTGTGGTGATTGGTGTTAGGCTGGTGTGTTGTGTATTGTGTATGGTGTGTTGTGTGTTGTGTGTGGTGATTGGTGTTTGGCTGGTGTGTTATGTGTTGTATATGGTGATTGGTGTTAGGCTGGTGTGTTGTGTGTTGTGGTGGTGTGTGTGTGTAGTGTGTTGTGTGGTGTGTGTTGTGTGTGGTGATTGGTGTTTGGCTGGTGTGTGTTGTGTGTGGTGATTGGTGTTTGTGGTGTGTGTTGTGTGTGGTGATTGGTGTTTGTGGTGTGTGTTGTGTGTGGTGATTGGTGTTTGGCTGGTGTGCGTTGTGTGTGGTGATTGGTGTTTGGCTGGTGTGTTGTGTGTTGTGTGTGGTGATTGGTGTGTGTGGTGTGTGTTGTGTGTGGTGATTGGTGTTTGGCTGGTGTGCGTTGTGTGTGGTGATTGGTGTTTGGCTGGTGTGTTGTGTGTTGTGTGTGGTGATTGGTGTGTGTGGTGTGTGTTGTGTGTGGTGATTGGTGTGTGTGGTGTGTGTTGTGTGTGGTGATTGGTGTTTGGCTGGTGTGCGTTGTGTGTGGTGATTGGTGTTTGGCTGGTGTGTTGTGTGTTGTGTGTGGTGATTGGTGTGTGTGGTGTGTGTTGTGTGTGGTGATTGGAGTTTGGCTGGTGTGTTGTGTGTTGTGTGTGGTGATTGGTGTGTGTGGTGTGTGTCGTGTGTGGTGATTGGTTTTTGGCTGGTGTGTTGTGTGTTGTGGTGGTGTGTGTGTGTGGTGTGTTGTGTGGTGTGTGTGTTGTGTGTGGTGATTGGTGTGTGTGGTGTGTGGTGATTGGTGTTTGGCTGGTGTGTTGTGTGTTGTGTGGTGTGTGTTGTGTGTGGTGATTGGTGTTTGGCTGGTGTGTTGTGTGTTGTGTGTTGTGTGTGGTGATTGGTGTTTGGCTGGTGTGTTGTGTGTTGTGTGTGGTGATTGGTGTTTGGCTAGTGTGTTGTGTGTTGTGTGTTGTGTGTGGTGATTGGTGTTTAGCTGGTGTGTTGTGTGTTGTGTGTGGTGATTGGTGTTTGGCTAGTGTGTTGTGTGTTGTGTTTTGTGTGTGGTGATTGGTGTTTGGCTAGTGTGTTGTGTGTGGTGATTGGTGTGTGTGGTGTGTGTTGTGTGTGGTGATTGGTTTTTGGCTGGTGTGTTGTGTGTTGTGGTGGTGTGTGTGTGTGGTGTGTTGTGTGGTGTGTGTTGTGTGTGGTGATTGGTGTGTGTGGTGTGTGTGTGTGGTGATTGGTGTGTGTGGTGTGTGTTGTGTGTGGTGATTGGTGTGTGTGGTGTGTGTTGTGTGTGGTGATTGGTGTTTGGCTGGTGTGTTGTGGACCTAAAAGCTCAGGCTGTCAACTGATCCGTAGGCTCTTGAGATGCTGTGTGTCCTGACACTCGACACGCACAGCTAGGCTCGCTGTCATCTGCATCAGGGTGGTGTGTGGTGTGTAGTGGTGCTGGTGCCACATAAGAGTCTTACGTGTTTGTGTTGTGGTGGTGGGTGCCACTGTGGTGGTGGGTGCCACTGTGGTGGTGGGTGCCACTGTGGTGGTGATGGCAGGCAGGCCGGTACAGCTGGCACTGAGGTCCGAGTCTGTCCCGCTTGAAGTGAACGTGACAAAGCCGGGCTGGTCGGTGGTGATCCGGGACTTGATCCAGCTCTCGTACTGAGACACACGTGTGTACACCCCTGGGAAGTCTGCCTGAGCACAGCCGATACCGAAGCTCACAACGCCGGACTGGACCCACCTGGTACCCTGCTTATTCACCATCGGACCACCAGAGTCGCCCTGGGAGACGGGTCAGAACAGAATAGCGTTAGCGTCCCATAACTGCAGAGGCCCAGTGAAAGGCTTACCTGACACAGGTAAACCGTCACATGATCACCTCACACTGGTAAATAGCCATATTGGTCACCTGACTCAGGTTAATAGTTTTATAGTCACCTGGTCAATAACAGTCACATGATCACCTTAGTCAGGTAGTCACATGATCACCTGATCATGTTGGGCTGGTTTGACTTGGCTAACTGGCTAACTGGCTAACTGGGCATCCATGCTGTAGGCAACATCCAGACTCTTGCCCAAAGAAAAAGCCCCTCTCACTGCCCCCCAGAAGGCATCGCTTTAAGCCAGACAGCCAGGTCGAACAAGCCCATGATCACCTGACACAGGTAAATGGTCACATGAAGGTCACCTGACAGGAGTCTTTGCCACCCTCGTCCCTCCCAGAGCAGATCATGTTGTCGGTGATGGTGATGCCCCGCACGCTGTACTTGCAGAAGCAGTTCCTGTTCCCCACGACGGGCACCTCCACCTCTTGAAGCGTCTGTGGTGAGGGGAGGGCCACTAGGAGATACAGCAGCCAATCACCATAAATATGCAACATTTCACAAGGATAATGATGCTAAAGCAAGTTAGCATGGTGATGGCTATACACAGGCTAATATAACTCAAGTTAGCGTGCACACAATCAGGATGTGGGCCTGTGCTTGTGTCTGTTCACTCAGCTCTTAAACCGATGGCACCCCAGGCCATGGCCCAGATGTTGGTGTCCCTGTCAAGGGTGTGTGTGTGTCTGTGTGTGGTGCTCACCTCCTGATCTGATGTTGCCCCAGCCGGTCACCCAGCTGTTGGTTCCAGAGCTGAAGGTGCTTCCAGCGGCTGCCAGGCAGACGGGGCGGATGTAGTTGGTGAAGGTGACGGAGGAGGAGAGGCGGAGGAGAGAGATGTCATTGTCACTGGTGGCGCTGTTGTAATTGGGATGATTGATGATCTGAGAGACGGTCCTGGACACCTCGTTGGCGTTGGTGCCCTCCTGAGTCTGACGGCCGAGGGAAACAACCAGGCCAGAGGTGCTGGTGCTGCAGAGGGAGAGGAGGAGGATGCAACTGGTGTGAGCATTCACACACACACACACACACACACACCACACACACACACACTCCCACTCACTCCCAGACAGATCTATTTATTGTCTGCTTTGAGCATTCAGACACAGACATACACTAGAATTGGGAACACACACAGACACACACACACATACACACACACAGTCTCAGTGGGCAGCAGACATCACCCAGTGCTTGTTGATGAGGGATATCCCCAACTCTCACACACATGCATACACACACACACACATACACACAGTAACACACACACAGTCTAACCTGCTGAAGCAGTGGGCAGCAGACATCACCCAGTCCTTGTTGATGAGGGACCCTCCACAAAAGTGGCGGCCACTACGCTGGAGGCTGGCCTGCCATGGCCACGCCCCCGCTGGAGCATCCTGCCCGCCCACAATGCGGGTGTTGAGGGGGGGCCGCCCACACACTGGACAGAAGCAGAGGATCAGACAACTGTGTTTGTTTGAATAGATATGTGTGTGTGTGTGTGTGTGTGTGCTGCCCTGCCCACACACTGGATGGAGAGTATCAGACGTGTTAAGTGTTTACAAGTCTGTGTGTGTGTGTGTGTGTGTGTGTGTGTATGATTGTATGACTGAAGGAGAGGATTGGTATGTTTTGACATTAGGGTTTTTTTAATCGCTAACAAGCTTTTGTCCAACCTTTAGCCTCATTTTTAAAACTCGAAATACAATTAGCAATTAGCACACCAGTGCACTCAGACTCTGACTTGCAAATGCTAACACAGCATGCCAGAAATGTAAATGCGATGTCCAAAACCTTCAATACAGAACAAAACCCTTGATTCGGAAATAACAGCCACACAATGGCTACATAGGTGATATTTCTTAAAAAAGCACTGAACAGATCATTAAAAAAAAAACGACAAACCATCTCCAATTTCAACTGCACTTGGAGAAGCTGACAGGTGTTGACACCAGGCTGCTGGTTTGTTGCACTGACTGGACAAAAGCATGTTAGCAGCTGGAATAACTGCAGACCTAAGCATCTGCAACAGTTCCTGAAGAATTTCTCTGGAACATTTATGGTCTAATGTAAGATCATTTTTGCACACATCACTGTAAACACACACAAATATAACTGGTAACGTTAATAAAAAGTTTGAAGTAAACTGTAAAGTAACCAGAAGTGGGGTTTTGAAGCCAATGTCTCCATGAAGTCATGGATTTGAAATACATGAAAATGAATGTAGCTTCAGAAAAGCCATGAGATGTGTGTATTTTGAAAGATAGTGCACTCTGACTGACTACATGTTCACTGTGCAATAAAAACACACATGATAGTGCACTCTGACTGCCTTATTTTGTACTTTTCCACCTGGGTTGTCATATTGTGTGTGTTTGTGTGTGTGTGTGTGTGTATAAGTGTGTTTTTGTGTGTGTGTGTGTATATGAGTGAGTTTGGGTGTGTGTTACAATATGAGACTTACCATCCAGTTGTGAGAGGGATCCTGAGAGGCAGAGAGAGATCACAGTTAGTCACAGGTGGATCATTAATGTCCCCCTGCCACCTCTTGGACCACACACACACGCACAAGTACACACACACACACACACACACACGCACAAGTATACACACACACACACACAGATGAATAAATGTGGTGTGTGTGAAATAGGTCAGGAATGATATTAATGCATAAATGATCTGAATGATTATTTTTCTTTCCTTCCATCTCTCTGAGTCATGATTGCTGAGTGGAATCCCAACAGGGGCACCTGGGCCAAGGCCATCAGTCTGTTTGGTGACATTTGGAAAGCGGACATGACAGGAGGCACACATATTTGTGTCTGCATTTGGAAAGCGTACGCGACAGGAGGCACACATATTTGTGTCTGCATTTGGAAAGCGTACGCGACAGGAGGCACACATATTTGTGTCTGCATTTGGAAAGCGTACGCGACAGGAGGCACACATATTTGTGTCTGCATTTGGAAAGCGTACGCGACAGGAGGCACACATATTTGTGTCTGCATTTGGAAAGCGTACGCGACAGGAGGCACACATATTTGTGTCTGCATTTGGAAAGCGTACGCGACAGGAGGCACACATATTTGTGTCTGCATTTGGAAAGCGTACGCGACAGGAGACACACATATTTGTGTTTGCATTTTGCTGTGGAATCCTCCCAGGAGTTTTAAAGCGGGTCCATAGTTATGCTAACGTTATTTGTTGAGTGGTGGAAACAGATTAAAAGAGCTCACCTCAGACACATGACTGAATGGGTATAAAACTTATTGTATCACAGGATAGAAGTTTGTGCGTGTGATGGGCAGAAAGCAGGGCAGAAAACAGTAATCAGGTAAAAATGTGTGCGTCCAATAAACTGGAAGCAGGATAAAAACTAGTGATCTCAAACTGTGGGTTTGACGAGTAGCCTAGCCTACACACAGAACGCTTGTATTAAGAATTCAACCGTCTTACGACCCCACAATGGTGCAGTACAAGGACTGAGCGTCAGCAAGATCCCTGCAGTGTCCCCCTCATGCCCTGTCAGCAGCTACAGCCAAAGTTAGCCAACCACCATCTTTACATTTCAGCAACTATCCAAAATGCTACAGGGAGGATCAGACATGTCTCATCGCTGTTTGCTTTCACAAACTCACTGAAAGACATGATGAGCTGTGGGCAGCACAGTCTCTGGCTTGCCAAGAGCTCACAGAGTTTAGTCGTTGAACCCAATTAGTCTTGATACCACAATTTCATGGAAATGGCAGAATTTGAGTGAGAGAAAAGTTTGTTGCATTAAGTGAGAATGCGTCCGTCGCCTCACGCACTGACAGCAGGCATTTCTAATCCAGCCAGATTATTGTTGCTGGGAGGTGCATTTGATTGAATTTCTAATATATTACTGAAAAAGACCCATCAATATAGTGTACTACTGATGATGATTATGCGTGGTAATGCAGAATAGAATGGGTTTCTCACGGATAGGAACACAGACTTTCTTTTCAGAATTTGAGGATTCCATTTAGCACCGCACGGGTTCCACGTAACACTGCACTGTTCTCACTGTTCCCACTATTCGAGCTCTAAAACTGGGTTGTCCTCAGTGGTACACACACACACACACACACACACACACACACACACACCTAGGGATTGTTTAAATGTATCTAGATATTTTTATAAATGGATATTTTTTATCTGTTTCTTATTCTTTAATTGCATTTATAAAAGTATCCACAGAATCCAGCGTTGAATTATCTTCACTTTGGAAAAAAATATCGTTTGAGGCGGCTAAAATTCAGCTTATGTGTAAACGAAAGGCCCAAATGAATAAAACAGGAGGTGTTTATAAAAATATCTAGGTACTTAATGGGTCGGCTCATCCAAAAAGAAAAGTCCAAAAACTGATCAACACACACACACACACACACACACTTAGTACTGAGAGGGATAACTGAGCAGTGTAGACTAGTCTCTAAAACAGGAATTCAGAACACATTGCAGACGCTTCCTTCCTCTCTCAGATGAGGATGGCTTTGAGTATTTCTGGTAGAGCAGCACTCTAGAATATCTGCACAGTCAGGTCTCGTACCAAATTTCATGTTGGTACTCCTCACAGAGACAAAACTGAGGGGCTTTTTCCTAAGGAACTATTTTAGAAGTTGGTAATTCAGTTAACACGGAAGTCTGAAATAAGATAGGAGATCTGAGATAAGATAGCACACAGCCATGAGTTTAGGAACCGCTTCAAGGATCAGAAAATAGGATTGAAGTGAAGTGAGGATGACCTGTAAGGACCTCATGTCTGTAATGAGCACTGGAGCCCTTGTGCCAAACAAAAAGCTCCTGATGGAACTGGAAGGAGCAACAACGATATTCACACTTTGATGCATTTCTCAATGAATTGACTAGTTGTTTACTCAATAAAGTATGTTTAAATGGTTAAAATGATTTTAAAATCTTTTCAAAAATCTTTTTTTCATAATGGAGAAACACACGTGTAAAACACACATGCTCAGAAATGACTATCAGATGAAGGACACATGGGCACACACACATGCTCGCACAGACAAACAAATGTGCACACACATTGTGTGTGTGTGTGTGTGTGTGTGTGTGTCTTACCTCTGGGCAGTAGAAGAATCACTGCAAAGACTCTGAATGCTCCTGGTGATGCCATGGTGTGTGTGTGTGTGTGATGCTGAGCTGCTGCTGCGTGCTTCTTCAATATACCTATCATGTCTGCTGACACGCCTACTTACACCTGTACCTGAGCACCTGTGTGCGTGCGCACACTCACACACACTCACACACAGTTATTAACATATGTGCGACATGCCCTTCTGGATTGATTTAACTGCAAAGCAACAAAAGAATGTGCATGCAAACACACAGGCGCACACACACACACACACACACACACACACACACACACACACACACACACACACACACTAATGCCCGCACATCCTTTTTTTTATGAAATCCACAGAAAAACAGAGATAGAGAGATAGACTGCTATCGAGTACACACACACACACACACACACATATGAGCAGTGTGAGACTCTGCCTTCAAACCTGTCGGACTGATTTGCTTTGGGGACGATCAGATTACCTGGAAGATTTGACATGTTTGTGTTCCATGCAGACTGCTATCGAGTACATACACACACACACACACACACACACACACAAACACATGAGCAGTGTGAAATTCTGCCTTCAAACCTGTCAGACTGATTTGCTTAAGGATCAGATTACCTGGCAGATTTGACATGTTTGTGTTCCATGCAGGGCTGAAAAGCAGTCTGACATTCTTCCTGATACTGTTCAGTGGAATCGCTGCTAAAATGTTAAGTAGGCTTCATTAATACTGTTAGTTCTGGAACGCTGATCAGAGCCTGAACCTCTATTCCCCTGCATAAGCCTCCAGGAGGCTCTCAACTCATGGTCCTGTTTGTTTTCTATCATCTAAACAAGTCAGTGTGTTGCGTTATTTAAAGGCCTGTCTGTAAACACAGTGTCGGTGCCTTTAGTGCGCATTCCACATGCACATCCACACACACACATCATTCACGTAGTGGCAAAAACAGGTTTTGGTTTTTCCTTTAACCTCTTATTTCCTTTCTGTTTAAACCACAAGTAGAAAGCGGATGATGCAGTGTCAGACTCACAACTCCTATCCCTGAAATCCAAGAGAGAGAGAGTTTGACTGTTTTACTGTTACCGGTAATTTATTGCAAATAAATAAAATACAAAAGAAAAATGAAGTGGTTTGCAATGTCTTTCAATAGTCCAACAGAAATCCAACAGATAAGCAGGCAGCGTGGTTCAAAGGCCCAACACCCAACACAGGCCAGATTTGCAGCAGCATAAACGCAACGTGCAGCAACTGAGGGAGCTGAGGTCAATGACGGTATTCTGCTGTTCCGCCTTCTCCAGTCATGCGCTACCAGCGTCATTTTATGGGGTGGCACCATCACCACCTGTAGAGGGTGCAGTCTCACAAAATTCCAGAATACAGAAAAAGTATAAGTAAATAGGGAAATATAAAAAACTTGAATGTGGCTCCTACACACTGGCCCCTAATTGTTCTTAAAGAATCAATTACTTTAATACATACAAAAGGAGCCATAAACATAGTGATCACATTGTTTTATGTGATGCAATACGTAACGGAATTATGTATACATTACTTTCCTTTACACTGAAACCAGGAACATCATGGTCCTTCATCAGCCTCAAGGATACGGCACAGCTTGGTAATAGGCCTCTCATAGGACTGATGTCTTTGTCTTGAGCTTCACAGATCTGACCAGGCCTCTTCCATCAGGTTTGGTCTCCAGCACCCTTGCTAATGGCCAGGACCCTCGTGGAGCAGTGGGATCGACCACCAGGACAATGTCTCCAACGTTCAGGTTCCTTTTCACGTCCATCCATTTCTGCCTCTCTTGAAGTAGAAGAAGGTATTCCTTAGTCCACCTGTGCCAGAAAAGATTGGCCATGTACTGGACCTGTTTCCAGCGGCGTCTGGCATAAAGGTCAGATTTCAGGAAGACTCCAGGGGGCAGAATGGGCTTGGTTTTCAGCAAAAGGATATGGTTTGGGGTCAATGGTTCCAGGTCTTGGGGGTCTGAGGACACTGTGGAGAGGGGGCGGTTATTCAGGATTGCCTCCGCTTCGCAGAACAGGGTTTGAAGACCTTCATCATCAATAGATTGCTGATGCAGAGTGGAGTTTAGCACCTGCCGGACGGATCTAATGAGTCTTTCCCAGACTCCGCCATGATGTGACGCAGCTGGTGGGTTGAAACTCCATTCAATGCTATCAGGAAGTAGTGCATCTTGGATTTTCCTCTCATTGAGGGACATCAGGGCCTTCTTCAGTTCTGCATGGGCACCCACCAGGTTTGTCCCATTGTCAGACCTGATGCACTTGACTTGGCCTCTCCTTTTGATGGTGCTTCTCCCTCGCTTCACTTCAATCGGGCTAAAATAGTCCAATCCGACATTAGTAAAGGGTGGAAGGTCAGGTAGGATTCTTTCCAGTGGCAAATCTGCCATCTTCTGCTCACCTGCTCTGCCTCTCGCACGACGACACACTACACATTTTGAGAGCACCTTTCTTGCTACCGAGTTGCCCTTTACAATCCAGTACTTCTTGCGGAGCTCTGAAAGCATGTGGTTTCTGCCACTGTGACCACTGCGTTCATGAATGTGTCTTAACAGAAGAACTGAGATGTGTGACTCTTTGGGCAAGATGCAGGGGTGTTTAGTTTCCTCAGGCATTGCAGATTTATGCAGGCGGCCACCTACTCTTAGGGTGCCCTTGTCCAGCACAGGATCAAGCCTGCACAACTTACTGGTCTTTGGCACTCTAGGAGGGGTCATCTGCAATGAAGATATTTCAGGAGAGAAGACTCGTCTCTGAACATAGAGGACAACTGACATTTCTGCATCTGCCAGGTCTTTTACTGTGAGGAGCTGTCCACCAACATGGGTTCTCAAATCTTCAACCTTAAAGCTGCCCTGTTGCCTTTTTGAGTGGGTGCTTATCTGAGATGAAGAAAGCTCCTTTTTTCTTCTCACCATCAACATCAAAGCACTCTTCAGTCTTAGGTACCAAGCCACAGCCTTTAGTAGCCTGATCCAATTTGAAAAGAAAGAAATAAGCTGGTCTGTAGGCGTTTCAGTTTTCACCACTGCTGTGAACACAGTAGTGGCTCTCCTGACCTCTGGATCGTCCTGAAACATGGGGCCCAGTGCCTCTCCTACTGGCCAACTTTCCTCTGGTTTCCACAGAAATTCAGGTGCATGGATCCATCTCCTCTGCTCCATGAACTTTCTTGCACTCAATCCTCTTGAGGAATCATCAGCAGGATTGTCTTTACTGCCTACATATCTCCACTGTGACAGTTCGGTGTTGTCCCGTATCAATGAGACTCTGTTTGCCACATAGGTCTTAAACCTGGCTTGGTCATTAGCAATATATTTCAGCACTGTTTGGCTGTCTGTCCAGAAAACTGAGGGCTTTAGTTCAAGGTGGAATTCTCTCCTCAGCATTCTGTCCACTTGCACCAGCTCCAGTCTTGGCACTGTGATGTTCTTTAGGGGAAGAACTCTGGATTTGCCTAGGGCAAAAGTGACATGTATTGTCTTTTGCGTATTTACCTGTCTGATGTAGCTCACAGAGCCATAGCCACTCTCACTGGCGTAGCTCACAGAGCCATAGCCACTCTCACTGGATTTGCCTAGGGCACCATAGCCACTCTCACTGGCGTAGCTCACAGAGCCACAGCCACTCTCACTGGCGTAGCTCACAGAGCCATAGCCACTCTCACTGATGTAGCTCACAGAGCCATAGCCACTCTCACTGGCGTAGCTCACAGAGCCATAGCCACTCTCACTGGCGTAGCTCACAGAGCCATAGCCACTCTCACTGGCGTAGCTCACAGAGCCATAGCCACTCTCACTGGCGTAGCTCACAGAGCCATAGCCACTCTCACTGGATTTGCCTAGGGCACCATAGCCACTCTCACTGGCGTGGGCAAAGTGGTGCAATTCAGCACATCTGGTCACTCCAAAGCCTTCTGGTTTCAGACAGCGTGGCACACTGAAGCCTTTTATCATCTCCAAGCTGCTGGTCCATTCCATCCATCGCCCTGATATGGCCTGTGGCAAAGGCTCATCCCATCCAAAGCCCTTCTGGCAGAGTTCCTGTAGCAACGGCTTGGCTGGAAGAATGAGAGGAGCAAGAAAGCCGAGTGGATCAAAGATTGAACTGACAACAGAAAGTATGCCTCTGCGGGTGTGTGGCTTGTGACTTAGGTTGATGTTAAATTGGAAATGGTCAGAGTCTACACACCACTGCAGTCCCAGGGCTCTTTCAACAGGCAGACTGTCTTTGTCAAGATCCAGTGACTTAATTCCCTTTGCTTTGTGTTCTTTGGGAATCGATGCCAACACTGCTCGGCTACTGCTGACCCACTGAGTGAGCTGGAATCCACCTTTACTGCACAGTGCAGTGAGATCTTTTACCAACTGGATGGCTTCAGACTCTTTTGCCACAGACTTGGCACAGTCGTCCACATAAAAGTTGTGTCGGATGGTCTCAGCCACCTGAGGGGGAAAACAGCTTTCATTGTCAGCAGCAGTTTTTTGCAGCGCAAAGGTTGCAATACTTGGGGAAGACACAGCACCAAATATGTGCACAAGCATACGGTGTTCCTTTGGGGTCTGACTGGTGTCACCTTGTGGCCACCACAGGAATCGCAGGTAATCAACATCAGAATTTGCCACTCTTACTTGATGGAACATTGATTTGACATCAGCCATAATTCCAATTGGCTCTTTGCGAAATCTCAGGATGACTCCAATGAGCGAGTTAGTCAGATCAGAACCCTGAAGTAGTTCTATGTTGAGGGACACACCTTGGAAAGAAGCAGCACAGTCAAATACTATTCTTAGCTTTTTCTTTTTAGGGTGGTACACCCCATGGTGTGGCAAGTACCATACTTTTCCTGGTGGCTGTGCAAGTTCCCCCTGTGGGATCTCCTCAGCATAGTTATTCTCAAAGATGTCATTGAGAAATGCAACATATTCCTGTTTGAACTGTTCATCCCTTTTCATTTTCCTTTTCAGGCTATGCAGGCGCTGTTCTGCAATTTGCCTATTGCTTGGCATGAACACATTGGGTTTCCTAAATGGCAATCTCAAACTGTAATGTCCATTTTCCAGCACTGCCTCATTGGCTATCTTTAAGAACATTTTGTCCTCAATAGACATTTCGGTCTTTTCCTCTGACGCAACTTCATGAAAATCTTGATTATACTGTGAAACCAGCATCTCTTCCAAACTCGCCACTGAAATCCTATTCACAGTCACACTTTCTCCACTGCCAGCAGCACATCTCAGTGGCCCATTTACAACCCACCCCAATAGGGTTTTAACTGCATAGGGACCCCCATTTTGACTATTAATTACCTCCCATGGTTCTAATAGGTTTGGAGCATTTGTGCCAATCAACAGCTCTACCTTGGAACTAATGGAAGGGATAGTCACTTTATTCAAGTACGCCCAATGCGCCAGGTCATTCTGCTTGGGGATGCTGCTGGTGGTTACTGGCATATCCTTTTGAGTGAAGGTGTCAGGGAGAGTTAAGAAAGTATCACTGCCCAGTGCTGAAACTTCCAGTCCTGATACAACATGAGTTGGAACAGATGTTTCCTGGTTCATCGTGCGCAGAAGAATGTGTGTCTTTTTGCCTCTCAGATGGAGACGTGACATGAGCTCTTCAGAACAGAAAGTGGCAGAAGACCCAGGATCCAGGAGAGCATACACCTTTATGACATGGCTGCCCTTTGCTGCCTTGACTTTAACTGGGACAATAGAAAGCACACTCTCATGGTCTCCGGCCCCTATATGACCACATAACTCTGCTGATGCACTACCTATAACATCAGAAGGCCTTTCTGCTTTCTTGGTCGCATCGCCTTTGGGCTCAATATGGAGGGTGCTTGGATGGGCTTTGTTGCACATACTACAGGTAAGACGCTTTTTGCAATCTCTGCTAATGTGCCCTGTGGAGAGACATCCAAAGCATATGCCCTTACTCTTTAAAAAGCTAAGCTTATCTCTATGGGCCTTTTTCATAAACGTCTTGCATGAGTCCAGTGTATGCTTGGAGCTACAAAAATGGCATGAGGGTTCGGACATTGTCTCTTTATGGGGAAGCGCCACACTTGTGACATAGCTACTGCTGGATGACTTAGAGGTCTGTGCTTTAACAGGGGCTCTAGACTTTCCTCTAACAGCTGTCTGGTCTTGAAGGTCACCAAAGACTGGATCAGCTGCTATACGAGACTGTTTTTCAATAAAAAAGACAAGATCTAAAATTCTTACCCTACGGTCACGCTGTTCTTGCAGCTCATAAGCCTTGTTGCGCCATTTCTCTCTGAGCTTGTATGGTAGTTTTAGGATAATGCTCTTCATGGTGGATACAGTGTCCAACTCCTCCATGTAGGACATTTCCTCCATTGCATTACAACAGCTCCTGAGGACATGGCATAATCCTGTAGGGACTTGGAATCCTCTGATTTTATCTGTGGCCAGGAGAGAGCTTTGTCCAAGTAAGCACAGGAGATCTTGTATTCATTTCCAAAGTTTTCCTTCAGTAATTTCATTGCCATTTGATAGCCTCTATCTGGTGCCATATACTCACAGCTCTTAACTAGCCTTTGTGCTTGGCCTTTAGTGTACTGAATAAGAAACTGCAATCGGTCTCTATTGTTTTGCGCTCAATCATATTCTGAAAAGAATGAATGAATGACTTGTACTCCAGGACTTGGCCATCAAATATTGGAATACTGCCTTGAGGTAAAGTAGTCAAAAGTTGCTGTTTCATAAGCATTCTTGTTAATTCACTTTGATTTTCCAGAACCTTGATCATATGAGTTTCATGCGGAAAGCTAGGTGTAGAAGGTGTATGAACCTTGATCATATGAGTTTCATGCGGAAAGCTAGGTGTAGAAGGTGTATGAACCTTGATCATATGAGTTTCATGCGGAAAGCTAGGTGTAGAAGGTGTTCTAGGCTGAGGCTGAGGTACAGTAGACTGAGTGCCTCGAGCTAAGCTTGCGGCTGGCTGAGTGACAGGAGGAATGACAGAAGAACCATCATAGGGAAAACTATGAGATGAAGTGTGTTGTAATTGTGGCCAGGTATCACTAGAGGGCCTAGGATGAAATACAGGTCTGCTATGATGGTCAACTACCCCTGAATTAAGCAGGGGAAACTGAACGTGAGTATGTGCTTCGGGTCTGACTACTGGGGCATTTTCAGGAAAGGGAAATAAACTGTCCACCCTGTCATCCAATTGTGCATCTGCTGAGGTTTTCACTGCTTCTGCTCTCAATACAGACATATGAACTGGGACCGAATCAAATTGAACAGGATTCGTCATATTCTTTTCAGCACTTTTCAGATAGTTAATTTTTGCATTAGTGGCTTCAATTTCAACATTCACCTCCAATGTTTCTCTCCTTTTCCTTAATAATTCCTCTTGCTCCTAAATAGCATGTTTCTCCTGTAATTTGGAGGCTTTGGTCAATAAAGCTGCTCGTTCAGCCTCTGCATTAATGCGCAATGATTTAGAAGATGCATTGGATTTGTTGGAACCACTGGACCGCTGTGATTGCGCATCGAGGTAGTCGTCTGCCTTTTCAACAAATAATGGGAAAGAATTCGCGACTGGATCGGCAGAAGTAGTAACTTCAGCTGAGCCAGGGGAACTAGGATTTTCTGCGGCTGAAATCCATTTGTCTACATTCGCCATAAAAGCAGTGATATGTGAATATCTAGGCTGATACCATTTTTCATTATCTTCATCGCGTGTCCTTTCATCAAGCTTTTCAACATAAGATGCATGCAACTCTTTAAACTCACCAAGAAATTCATTAAACTTAAACATGTTATCTTTTACTTCATCAAGAAAATCCTTTTCAGCCATTAAGCTGTTCAGTATGTTCATTCTCCGCGTTAAGTGAGACATTTTTCCTGATCTTGCTGAGCGCAAACGCGCCACCGCTTCATCCGTGCTTGGGACTTGGGTTACTTCGGATTCGGCAGATTCGGCCATTGTTCTCAAAAAATAAACATCCAAAGTTTACACAAAAAATGTTTATCTTCTTTTACTTAATCCAACAGTACTCAAAAACTTCAAAAACAGTTAATTTTCTTTTCAAAACTTAGAGTCGCGTTCATTCAAAGTGGGCCGCGGTTTCACCGCTTTGATTTGTTTGGCCACACCAATTAACTCGACAAACTAAGGATCAAGTTGTCAAGTTTCGCAAAAACTATGAATGCAACTTGTTTCTAAAATTTTCCAATATTATTGTCCAACGAAAAAATCTTCAACATTGTAGCATTTGACTGCACAAACCTCCAACGAAACGTTTTTTTGTTGAATATCAATCAGTCCAAGAATATCAAAATCTACGATAGGAGGAAGAGCCTTTTGTTACCGTGCACCCCTCCTGTGGAATAATCTCCCCCCCCACATTCGACAAGCGGACACTCTCAATATCTTTAAGTCTAGACTTAAAACCTTCCTCTTTACTGTTTCCCATAGTTAGGGATGGTGCATGGCAAATCATCACTTCTCATGGGTCTTTTGGAAGGGACTGCCTCTGCTGTTGCCCCCAGTTGCGAGGCATGGCAGCCACTGACCATCCCTGCAGTGGTGCTGGTTTACCATGCATCATACCTTAGTTATGCTGCTATAGCCTAGCGCCGCCGCACAACCTTCATGTGTCATGCCGTACAACTCCATCTCTCTCTTCTTCAGCTCTCTCTCAATATTTATATGTATATATATATATTTTATACACATGTATGTATGCCCAAATTACACATTTGCTTTCTGATGTGTGAGCCTGGCCTAATTCACTATTTTCCTCTGTCCACAATTATCTTTGCTGAGTGTCATCCCTGCCTCATTCTGGCGGACTCCTCTCACCCTCCCCTCCTGAGTGGACTACAACCAACACTACGGGAGGCCCATGTCAGGACCGACTCCCCATCACAGAGGACCTTCCTGGACGCCGATGCTGGGCCCGACTCCCCTTCCTGAGGCTTCGTGATTGACCCCCCCTCACAATGGCGCTGTCAAATGGACCCTTACTGTTACCCCCATGACCCATCTCACTCCTTCGAGTTTGTCACTATGCCTGGCCGCTGCTACATTGTCCAGCCATAATTCCTGATAACCACCTATAGACTGATTACCATGTAATGTAAAAGTGGGATAATACTCTATTATGAACTATTATGAACCTTAGCTAAACCATAGGCAACTTATAGTCTGTCATGGTTACTACTGATTGTAATTTTTCTCCATGACCCCTGGCAGTTGGGTTAGCCCCTTGAGTCGTGGATCTGCCCAAGGTTTCTTCCTAGATTAACTGAACATAAGGGAGTTTTTCCTTGCCCCTGTTGCTCTTGGGTGCTCCTTCTGTGAAGCGCCATGAGACAATACTATTGTAAAAGGCGCTGTATAAATAAAACTGAATTGAATTGAATTGAATTGAATTTTCCACGCGTTAGGCCGACACTTCCTATTGTCTCCGATGCGCGTAATTCCACAAGTTTCTTCCGAAAGGAATCCACAGCGCGTCATTGACGAATTGTAGTGGCAAAAACAGGTTTTGGTTTTTCCTTTAACCTCTTATTTCCTTTCTGTTTAAACCACAAGTAGAAAGCGGATGATGCAGTGTCAGACTCACAACTCCTATCCCTGAAATCCAAGAGAGAGAGAGTTTGACTGTTTTACTGTTACCGGTAATTTATTGCAAATAAATAAAATACAAAAGAAAAATGAAGTGGTTTGCAATGTCTTTCAATAGTCCAACAGAAATCCAACAGATAAGCAGGCAGCGTGGTTCAAAGGCCCAACACCCAACACAGGCCAGATTTGCAGCAGCATAAACGCAACGTGCAGCAACTGAGGGAGCTGAGGTCAATGACGGTATTCTGCTGTTCCGCCTTCTCCAGTCATGCGCTACCAGCGTCATTTTATGGGGTGGCACCATCACCACCTGTAGAGGGTGCAGTCTCACAAAATTCCAGAATACAGAAAAAGTATAAGTAAATAGGGAAATATAAAAAACTTGAATGTGGCTCCTACAATTCATATTCAAATATAAGACACACACAAAAATGCTCTTTCTCTCTCTCACTCACACACACACACACACACAAGACAAAGGCACATATACTCCAGGTGTGTACACATAAGACACCAGGAGTGTTAGTGACGCACATGACGCTGGGTTCTACACCAGGTGTGTTAGTGAAGAGCATCATGCTGGGTTCTACACCAGGTGTGTTAGAAAAGCACATGACGCTGGGTTCTACACCAGGTGTGTTAGTGAAGAGCATCATGCTGGGTTCTACACCAGGTGTGTTAGTGACGCACATGACGCTGGGTTCTACACCAGGTGTGTTAGTGAAGAGCATCATGCTGGGTTCTACACCAGGTGTGTTAGTGACACACATGACGCTGGGTTCTACACCAGGTGTGTTAGAAAAGCACATGACGCTGGGTTCTACACCAGGTGTGTTAGAAAAGCACATGACGCTGGGTTCTACACCAGGTGTGTTAGTGAAGAGCATCATGCTGGGTTCTACACCAGGTGTGTTAGTGACGCACATGACGCTGGGTTCTACACCAGGTGTGTTAGTGACACACATGACGCTGGGTTCTACACCAGGTGTGTTAGTGACGCACATGACGCTGGGTTCTACACCAGGTGTGTTAGTGACACACATGACGCTGGGTTCTACACCAGGTGTGTTAGTGACGCACATGACGCTGGGTTCTACACCAGGTGTGTTAGTGACACACATGACGCTGGGTTCAGATAGTGGTGTTGGGTCATGTAGTTCATGATTAGTTCATGATTAGTTTCCATGATTGGCTTCATCTAAAATGTCAAAATGTGTCGTCAGCAACTCAGGCATGACCAGAGGTGACCAGACCTCTGAGATGAAAATCGTTTCCCTGAGTCTTCCTTGGGAACCAGAGACGTTCCTGTTTCTACAGAATAAGGAGTGTTTCAGCTTCCTGTTTCTACAGCCAATAGAATCATTAGAATGTGGGGTTTCTTGCTCTTGCACAACTTTGACAAAACCCTTTTTAAACACCACTTTGCCCATCACTAACGCACACACACATTGACTCACACACACATTCCTTCGGTTTACTGACAATACGTGTGTGCAGAATGGGTGTGTTTTTTCATCATCATTTTTCATCATCATACACCTGGACTTTCCACCCTGTGGCAACTGAATAAAGATCATCTGTATACGATTATAAACAGTAAGACTCGACTTGAGGGGGTCGACGCAAGAGCGACATGAGCCTGTCATTCACATGGCGTGACACATATCATTAACCTGTCATAAACATGACGTGACACATATCATTAACCTGTCATAAACATGACATGACACATATCATTAACCTGTCATAAACATGACGTGACACATATCATTAACCTGTCATTCACATGGCGTGACACATATCATTAACCTGTCATAAACATGACGTGACACATATCATTAACCTGTCATAAACATGACGTGACACATATCATTAACCTGTCATAAACATGACGTGACACATATCATTAACCTGTCATAAACATGAGATGACACATATCATTAACCTGTCATAAACATGAGATGACACATATCATTAACCTGTCATAAACATGACGTGACACATATCATTAACCTGTCATAAACATGACGTGACACATATCATTAACCTGTCATTCACATGGCGTGACACATATCATTAACCTGTCATAAACATGACGTGACACATATCATTAACCTGTCATAAACATGACGTGACACATATCATTAACCTGTCATAAACATGAGATGACACATATCATTAACCTGTCATAAACATGAGATGACACATATCATTAACCTGTCATAAACATGACGTGACACATATCATTAACCTGTCATAAACATGACGTGACACATATCATTAACCTGTCATAAACATGACGTGACACATATCATGAGCACATATCATCAATGACGCTTTCATGTTTATGACTGCTGTCATTACACGTCATTTTTTTTTTTTAAAACAGTGTCAACTTTGCATTACAAATTACAATTACACCCAATTACACACACAAACACACACACACACACACACACACACACACACACACACAAATGAAATTCTATGAATACTGTGTAAATACTAATGGTGATATCCACATCATGTTGCAAATGATGAAGCCTGGCAATTGTGTTCCAATCTTTCCTCGATCACATGGGCTTCTGCCAAAATGTAAATACACATCAAGGTAACCACACCACTGATCTTGTGCTAACTTATGGAGTACAAATAGAACAAACTGCAATCTTACATCAACACCCACCACTAACTGACCACTACTTAATGACTTTAAAAATCACATTAGACTATGATGCACCTAACTTGACTTACTACTGCACTCGAAACATAACACCCAAAACTACAGATGACTTCATAGCAAAAATTCCCTGTCTCCTCAACCCTTTACTGACCCAATATGGGCCTACATTAGAAGACTCTACTCCAAGCCCAACCCAAGTTGATCAATTGACTGATAATGTTGTAAATATCCTACATTCCACGTTCAACACCATTGCATCACTTAAAAAAAAAAATAGAAAGTAAAAACTGCCACGTGGTACACAGACTCGCTCACTGAAACAAGCTGCATCTAGACCACACAGACTCACTGAAACGAGCTGCATCTGGACCACACAGACTCACTGAAACAAGCTGCATCTAGACCACACAGACTCACTGAAACAAGCTGCATCTGGACCACACAGACTCACTGAAACAAGCTGCATCTGGACCACACAGACTCACTGAAACAAGCTGCATCTAGACCACACAGACTCACTGAAACAAGCTGCATCTGGACCACACAGACTCACTGAAACAAGCTGCATCTGGACCACACAGACTCACTGAAACAAGCTGCATCTGGACCACACAGACTCACTGAAACGAGCTGCATCTGGACCACACAGACTCACTCACAGAAACAAGCTGCATCTGGACCACACAGACTCACTGAAACAAGCTGCATCTAGACCACACAGACTCACTGAAACGAGCTGCATCTAGACCACACAGACTCACTGAAACGAGCTGCATCTAGACCACACAGACTCACTCACTGAAACAAGCTGCATCTGGACCACACAGACTCACTCACTGAAACAAGCTGCATCTGGACCACACAGACTCACTGAAACAAGCTGCATCTAGACCACACAGACTCACTCACTGAAACGAGCTGCATCTGGACCACACAGACTCACTCACTGAAACAAGCTGCATCTGGACCACACAGACTCACTGAAACAAGCTGCATCTAGACTTGGAAGTAAATGGTATGCAACTAAACTTGAAGTGTTGAAAATAATCCCAAATTCCTTTTTAACACAGTATCCTGTCTAACAAAAAGTAGGATTGATGTCTCCCCGTTCCAATAACTCTAAGCAGCAATGACTTTATGGACTTTTTTAATGACAAAATTGAATCTATAAGACTTAAAATAAACAACTCCTTTGTAACCTCAAATCCAGCTGGACCCCATGTAATGTGATACCTTGATTCATTCACACCCACCAATATATCAGAAATGACGTCTTTGATCTCCTCAGCTAAAGCCTCTACATGCTTACTGGATCCAATCCCAACAGAGGCTTCTCTCCCTCTACTGGCTGAGATGATACTTGAAATTATAAATGACTCACTCACAGCTGGGCATCCCATAATCTTTATTATATAATGCCATATGCCATAATCTTTCAAGACATCTGTTATTAATCCATCTATTTAAAAACCTAACCTTGATCCTGATGTCCTGGCTAACTACAAACCCATATCTAACTGATATCTAACTTTTGTGTGTGTGTGTTTGCATGTGTGTGTTTGCGTGTTGGTTTGTGTGTGCTTGTGTGTGTGTGTTAGTGTGCGTGTGTTTGTACGTGTGTGTGTGTGCAGGAGTCTGTCTGTGACCCACAGCATATTGCAGGGCAACGCATCATTAAAAGGATGTGACTGGTTGGACATGATGACTGATCTAGTCATTTATGGCTACTTTGACACTCTGCAGTGAGTGGGAGGGGGAGAGAGAGACTGAGAGACAGAGACAGTAAGATTTGTGTTTGTGTGTTTGTGTGTTTGAGTGTTTGTGTGTGTGTGTGTGTGTGTGTGTGTGTGTGACCTGAAGGTCATACAAACCCCAATTCTGAAAAAGTTGTGACTTTGCAAATGAAAATTTAAAATGTACAACATAAATGCTATAATTGTCAAAACAAGCAAGCAGCATATTCACTTCAGAATAGTGCAAGAACAACCTATCGGCTCATATCAGGGAACAGAAAGAAGTCATTAATATTTGGGATGTTTACATTCATTTCAAATTTGCATATCACCAGCATGTCTTTAACCCAGCACCGGCTCACAGCTGTCAACAGGCAGGTGTCTCCATCATCATGTTTTCCTTTTGATGATGCACAAAATGTGACTGATTTCACCTGCAAGCCTATTTCAGCATCTGGACTCGCCTACGACGGCGCTACACAGTTGTAACTTTGGACAGAATGCAGTTAATCATTGTTTTACTGGGATATTTGAGACCTGCCTTGAAGATATAGTGTCTGGATGGCAGATATATTGTAGATTGATTGATATACATCACTGAATATTAATTCTTACACTTTATATGTGCAAGATACCCATAAAAAATGTATGTGTGTGTGTGTGTGTGTGTGACACCTAAGCCAGTGACCTGAATTTCATACACTCCATGGCAGAAGTGCAAGAGCAGAGTGGAATAGTCAGCTCCAAGTTCAGTGATATGCATAATGAATAATTAAAAAAGAATTCTAATTAACGAACACTCCCTCATGCAATCGATGTGTAATAAACCAGTACTCACTAGTGCAATCAATGAGTTATTAACCAGTACTCACTAGTGCAATCAATGAGTTATTAACCAGTACTCACTAGTGCAATCAATGAGTTATGAACCAGTACTCACTAGTGCAATCAATGAGTTATGAACCAGTACTCACTAGTGCAATCAATGAGTTATTAAGCAATGGAATAATACAATGCAATACAAACAAGTGGAAAGATGAACAAACTCATTAATTTAATTTCATGGTCATTCTTTTATGCATACAAATCCTCTATAATAGAATATTCACAGGACAAATATTTAATATATAATATTGATAATCACCAAAATAATGACAGTCCAAATACTCTGAAATGGCATTTAAAAATCACAAAACCAACCCCTCAATTACAGATCACAGATATTCATCATACACATAACAGGAGAAAAAGGGATTTGGTAAGAGACACAGTCTTGGAGAAAGTTCTGTCGAGCAGCACACTGTATGCATACTGTGTGTGTGTGCGTGTGTGTGTGTGCGTGTGTGTGTGTGCGTGTGTGTGCGTGTGTGTGTGTGCACATGTGATAGTGCAGGCAGCTGTATTGGCATCTACAAAAGGACATTTTTGGCTTTTCTTGTCCTGTTCAAGTATCTTAAATAGCTGCATTAGCTTCATTAAACACATAAACACACACACACACACACACACATACTCTACGGTCACAGAGAAAAATAAAAATTTGATCTTTGACTAACTGCTACATACGAGCTTAATGGATCCTAACTGTTAGCAATAATGTGTAAATAAAGTGTTTTAAAGTGCTGCAGCAGAAGCCCCTGAGATGTGCATTACCTTACACAGCTAAAGTGCTACTGCATTAATGGGCTCCCAGTGCTAACTTCCCAAGTAAGGAAAGTACATGTTGTCCTAGAATGAGCTTTTTAATGCAATGACAACACACCAACAATAAGAATTATTTGGTTTTAAATAGCGACTTTCATAGCTTTGATGTTGGCTGGCAAAGCATTCGGACTGCACTTAAAACCCTAAAACAGTGCACTTAAAACCCTAAAACAGTGCACTTAAAACCCGCTGTAAGTTGGCCTAAAACAGTGCACTTAAAACCCGCTGTAAGTTGTCCTAAAACAGTGCACTTAAAACCCGCTGTAAGTTGTCCGAAAACAGTGCACTTAGCGCATAGAGAAGCACATTTTTAAACCCTCAGTATACTTTTGAAAAATGAGCTTTCTGCACTTCTTTTCCACCTGAGTTGACAGACTTGATCCCTGATAGATGTCCACAACCATGGATGAGGTGCCCTGGAGCAAGACCCCTAACCCCTGACTGCTCCCTTGAGCAAGGCCCCTAACCCCTCACTGCTCCCTTGAGCAAGGTCCCTAACCCCTGACTGCTCCCTTGAGCAAGACCCCTAACCCCTGACTGCTCCCTTGAGCAAGGCCCCTAACCCCTGACTGCTCCCTTTAGCAAGACCCCTAACCCCTGACTGCTCCCTTGAGCAAGGCCCCTAACCCCTGACTGCTCCCTGGGTGCCACAGCGGCAGGCTGCCCTTGGCTAGTGTGTGCTGCACCTCACTGTGTGCTGTGCTTGTGCCTGTAGATGTAGTTTAACATGCAGACGTGTCCCAGCCTCCTCCATCCCATCCCATGGCCTGTCCAGAGTTTCCTAATGTATTTCAATGGAATTAAAAGGCTCTGGAAACAATGGTTCTCACTGGGCATGGCTGAAACAGGTAGTGCATCTCCACATGTTCACATTCAGCATGGCCAGAGCACGCAAAAACAGCAGGTTTCATGAGGAGGTGTGTGTGTGTGTGTGTGTGTGTGTGTGTGTTGGGTGCCCTCCAACCCTATCTGGCCTGCGGCCTATGGCCTATATATATATCTATATATATTTCCCTCATATCGGAGGTTAATGAAACACTTCATGTGGGACTCATCAAAGAGATGAGCCATTTGTTTGACTCGACTGTGGACTAGAGGACAGAGAGGTTTAAGGAGAGAAGATCAGACAAAAACACATAGCAATGGCCCAGTGCTCCTACTGCTGCTGTTACTATTGCCCCAATGGCCCAGTGCTCCTACTGCTGCTGTTACTCTTGGTGTTATTGATGATGTTTGTGTTGTTGTTGTTTCATGGTGGGTTAGGATTTGGGTTGTTGTTGACGTTATACTAACTAAGCAGTGTGTGGGGTTTATTGGTAATTGCAGCAGTGGATTGTGGGTAGTCATGAGGGTCAGTACAGGCAGGCCAGCTGAGGGGTTAGGACGAGGAGAAGGAGGGGGAGGAGGGAGAGGGCCACACATGAGTGGCGCCCCCTACTGGCCGTTGTGGTGCTGGGGGTGGTGGTGGTGTTGGACGAGGTCGAGGTCGTGGGGAAGGAGAAGGCAGACAGGAAGCTGCTGAAGCGAGACGTCCGCGTGAACACCTGCACTGTGTTGCGATCTGATTGGTCAAAAGCTCTGGAGGTGGAGTTTGAGGAGGAGGAGTTTGATGTGCTGTTGCTGGGATTGATGACGGACACCTGGAACCAGGAGTTCCCCTGTTTACACATGAGAGGACTTCCTCTATCACCCTGGAGATGGACAGAGAGGGATGGAGAGAGAGGGATGGAGAGAGAGGGAGAGAGGGAGAGAGAAGGCAAAAGTGAAGTGATGTAAAGGAGAGAAAGAGGCCCAAGATTACATAACATGTCAAACATACTTAGATTTAGTTCTTGTGAGGGAGAGAGAGAGATTATCAGTTGTAACAAAGATTTTGGTGTAAAGAGCGAGAGACAGAGCAAAAGAATGAGAGATTTTACAATACATGTGAGAAATGATTTAGAGGGAGAGAGATGGAAAGAGTGAAAGGGAGAGAGAGAAGGAGACTGAGAGATTACATGTAAGATTTGGAGGGAGAGAGATGGAAAGAGTGAAAGGGAGAGAGAGAAAGAGACTGAGAGATTACATGGAAGATTTAGAGCAGTGTCTGAATTAGGTGGGAGCCTGTGGGGGTCTCTGAGATGATGAATAATGATAATAATAATAATAATAATATATTTGAATCATAAATGATATCCAACCCCTTAGCGTTGTGTTAAAGCACAGCTGCATTTCACCACAACACCACACTGACCCACTAACTGCAAACAATCAATTTGGCAGCTCAGACTTAATCTGGAGAAGACGCTTCACCTTGCTGTCAGCGTTGAAAGTGCTTTAGAGTCAGATCAGTAGGCTACCACTAAACAACAAATAGCTTGTCAATGTCCACCATGCTACTGAAGAAAGGTCATTGCAGCTTAATAGCAAAAAAGCTTCAGACAGAAAATATTACCCTAGCATTGTGAAACTGATTTGAAATGTAGGCTATGGGAACTGTAATGTAGCCTTTGGGAACTGTAATGTAGGCTATGGGAACTGTAATGTAGGCTATGGGAACTGTAATGTAGGCTATGGGAACTGTAATGTAAAATCAATATTTTCAATGACAGCAAATTGAAATCCATGTGTATATAACATATATATAACAACTCATTTGCATGTGTGAAAATTGTGTGTTTTCCTCTCCATAGCGCCCATTAGATAAAAAGCGTTAATCTCCAAGATCAGTCACCACCAACTCTCTCAGGAACATCACTAGCCGTGCCCTCCCTCACCTCTCCAAAACCACAACCCAACCCCACTTTAAGGGTCCATATGATGACTGAAAGTCAAGACAAGGACATTATTAGTAAGGTGTTTTAAGCAAGACTTACCCATTAGAGGTTTGGTGTTTATGGATCGTTGTTTTGGGACATAAAGTCACATTAAAGTCACATTACTTATACTATATGAGGAAGAAAAGCGTAGGCCAGTGGAGATGAGCCTAACTCTCATAGGGCTCTATTTTGACGATCATATGTGCATTGTCTAAAGTCTGTCGCGCAAGTTGCTTTGGGGGCGCGCCCGACACAATTTGGTATTTTGACGGCGGGAAAAGCGAACATTGCGCCAGGCGCATGGTTCAAAAGGGTTGGTCTTAAAGTACTTCATTAGTCATGGGTGTGTTTTGGGCGTAACATACAATTAACCAATCAGGATTTATACTCTCATTCCCTTTAAAAGCCAGCAGCGCATTTTCCATGGTGTGTTGTTATTACGATGGCGAATTTACCCGGAAGACAGGAGCGTTTTTCGATGGAGGAGACCGATCTGCTAGTGTGTGAGGTAAAAGCGTGTGAACAGGTTATCTTCGGAGATGGAAAGAATCCCCCCAAACCTCCACGGGTCAAGGAAGTATGGGAGGAAATATCCTCAGTTGTGTCCTCCGTGTTTGCCAAAAAAAGAACATCCGAACAGTGCCGAAAGCGGTACAATGATGTTTGAAGACGGGGGGGAAACAAAAGCTTTCAACGCAAATTATTAAATATTGTGATATATGTGATGTACATTTATATTTCATATTTCCAGGGACTCCATAATTTTTTTCTCCACATGAAAAACTTTTGTATAAACCCTGCTGCGCGCTCCTGCTGATGACAGAAGCAGGGTGTGCGCGCATTGTGCACGCTTCATATCCCAAAGCGCTGTGCGCCCCTAAAATAGCTTTTCAGCAATGCGCAACTGACGACAGACCAGGGTTTTGTTGGTCACTGGCGGATTTCATTTTTGCGTCCTTATAATAGCATCTGGCACGCTTTGCGCCAGACCACACCTCTTCTTTTCGCTGACACACCCATGATGGCGCAGTGTCATCTGCTATCTAGACAACGGGATTTTTTGCTGGAAAAAATGAACGATGCACTGGCACAGAATAGCAATGACACCATGCGCATGTCGCGAATGCACAGTGCGCCGCGGCATGATAGGGCCCATAGTGTTTGTTTTGGTTGGATGTTTGGAGAGATAGGCCTAACTCTCATAGTGTTTGTTTTGGTTGGATGTTTGGAGATAGGCCTAACTCTCATAGTGTTTGTTTTGGTTGGATGTTTGGAGAGATAGGCCTAACTCTCATAGTGTTTGTTTTGGTTGGATGTTTGGAGAGATAGGCCTAACTCTCATAGTGTTTGTTTTGGTTTGGATATTTGGAGTGATAGGCGTAACTCCTGTAATACTGCTGTCATTTGGATATTTGGACAGGTGAAAGTAGCCATGATTAGTGATGGCCGTTAGAAATTTGGTGATGATTGGTGATGATTGGTGATGATTGGTCGCCATTTCGGGACATTAAAATACGCTACAATTTCAACGTTAACAATTTTAGATTGTTCCCGCAAAAAGCCTCTCCCTGTAGCCTCTCAGTCCAGGAGAACTCACCAGGGCTATTTATCTACAGGGTACTTACACAACTTTAGTTTTTTTGTTTTGAGATAGAGACCCCCTCTGAGACTATGTGATCTTTTTTTGTTTTGAGATAGAGACCCCCTCAGAGACTATGTGATCTTTTTGTGTTTTGAGATAGAGACCCCCTCTGAGACTATGTGATCTTTTTTTGTTTTGAGATAGAGACCCCCTCAGAGACTATGTGATCTTTTTGTGTTTTGAGATAGAGACCCCCTCTGAGACTATGTGATCTTTTTGTGTTTTGAGATAGAGACCCCCTCTGAGACTATGTGATCTTTTTGTGTTTTGAGATAGAGACCCCCTCTGAGACTATGTGATCTTTTTGTGTTTTGAGATAGAGACCCCCTCTGAGACTATGTGATCTTTCGAAACCTGATTCAGAGATAGAGGCAGGGCTTTCATTCCTCACCTGCTGAAGCTGAACAGTGTTGGTGCAGATGTCATTGGAAGAGGAGGATGCGTTGCCACAGGCAACCACTGACGTTTGCACTTCCTGTAGGGGTTGCCGACCTGGGGGGTGGGGGGGGCAAGAGAGGTGTCAAAGTCAGTTGAGATCATATAACTATACAGTATATTAATATTACATCTCCCATCCTCTAAGCTTTTAGTCACACACACACACACACACACACACCTCCAGTCTGTGCATCTCCCCAGCCTGCAATCCAGCACCTGGTTCCCGTGGCGATGTTGGACCTGACCTGGTCCACACAGATTGGCTGGATGAAACTGGAGAGGGTGGGCTTACTGGACAGCCTCAGCATGGCCACATTATCACCTGATAGGTTGCTTAGTGTGATGTTGGCCACGCCCACTGAAACCTCATTGGGGTTGGAGCCATTCTGTAGCAGGCGGCCCAGGATCACCGTCCAATTGGATGGCGAGGGGGAACTGTGGGAGGAATTAAGGAAAGACGTCATCAAATGCTGCCTTTAAGTTCTTCTTCTGTGTGTGTGTGTATGTGTGTGTGTGTGCGTGTGTGTGTGTGTGGTGCTTATTGTAAGCTCGTACCCCTAATTTAGGGATTAGTCAGTGTTTTTTGTTGTAACTGAAGCAATATTATGGGAGTGCTGCTCTCGGGCCCCCACAGATTGAATGTGTAATTGTCAGCTGCCGTTACTGTTGAAAATGATTGTGCGTATGTGTGTGTTTGTAACTGTCCATTATCAATGTTGTAAACAGTCTCCCAGAGACTATGCACTGATATGGCAAATCCAGAAATTTTAGACAAGAGGCAAGAGGCACTGCTGTTTATGCTCATGTGTGCTGTGGCAGGCTGTTTGTGTGTGTGTGTGTGTGTGTGTGTGTGTATGTGTATGTGTGTGTGTGTGTATGTGTGTGTGTGTGTGTGTGTGTGTGTGTGTGTGTGACAGCTCAAGTGTGCTCTGGCAGGTTTTGTCACAGAACCCACAAGTGGAAACGCCAGTAAGCCACAAGGTTTTTGTTATCTGAGTGCAAAAATGATTCACTACAGGTTTCAACAAGAAATCCCACAGTGATCATAGTGGCCATAGTGATCATAGTGATCATAGTGACTATAGTGATCATAGTGACCATAGTGATCATAGTGACTATAGTGATCATAGTGACCATAGTGACTATAGTGATCATAGTGACCATAGTGATCATAGTGACTATAGTGATCATAGTGACCATAGTGATCATAGTGACTATAGTGATCATAGTGATCATAGTGATCATAGTGACTATAGTGATCATAGTGACTATAGTGATCATAGTGACCATAGTGATCATAGTGACTATAGTGATCATAGTGATCATAGTGATCATAGTGACTATAGTGATCATAGTGACTATAGTGATCATAGTGACCATAGTGATCATAGTGACTATAGTGATCATAGTGACTATAGTGATCATAGTGATCATAGTGACTATAGTGATCATAGTGATCATAGTGGCCATAGTGATCATAGTGATCATAGTGACTATAGTGATCATAGTGATCATAGTGACTATAGTGATCATAGTGACCATAGTGACCATAGTGGGCTCCAACCTAGACACAGCACACGTCTCCACAACTTTAACTTGAGTAATGTCACGCCACAGCACACATCAGTGGGGCAAAAGCTGTACAGAGCACCATAGGCAGCACTGCTAACAGCACAAATAAGCAGTCATTAGGCGGTGCATCATCCTTCCAATACACAAAATGAATATGATGGAGTTTATGCTGCCATTTGTGTACTTCTCTACGTGTAGAATGTCTACCTGAAGAAGAAGTAGGCTGAGATGTAGGTGTGTGTGTGTGTGTGTGTGTGTGTGTGTGTGTGTGTGTGTGTGTAGGGTGGGGGGCACCACACAGTTACCTGGAGAAGCAGTCTGCTGAGGTGAGGACGAGATCCTCGGCGACCAGAGTTCCTCCACAGACGTGCGTCCCACGTCGCTGCACACTGGCCACCCACGGCCACAACCCCGCCGACACGTCCGATCCACCAATCAGACGAGAGTTCAGAGACGCCCGACCGCACACCACCGCTGCAGGTGGACAGGGATGAAGAAAAATGGTCACACACTCACACAGGTGACACACACTCATACACACACAGGTGGGACACACACACACACAGGTGACACACACACACACACAGGTGGGACACACACACAGGTGACACACACACACACACACAGGTGGGACACACACACACACACACACACACACACACACACACACACACACACACTCAGGTGACACACATACACACACACACACAGGTGACACACACACACACACACACAGGTGGGACACACACACACACACACACACACACACACACACACACACACACACACACAGGTGACACACATACACACACACACACAGGTGGGACACACACGTAGACACATGCATGGCAAGATGGGGAGTAAAGAAGCAGCACTCTGCATAAGAACATTCCAGATCATCCTATTATCACAGAGATGACAGGAAACATCCCTGGCCGTTCCGATGCGGTTAACGCCCCTCTTCAGGGTAAGGAAAGTAGAAGCACGTCGTTCATTTGAATGGGAATGAGGGGAAGCAGTTACGCTGACCAGAATGTGTGCATCAGCTGCCAAACTCGCCTGCAGTATCCTGATGTTGCTGAGAGACAAGCGCAGTAGTGGTTTGTCCTTTTTCACTGGGATATTAGTAGGCAGAGTGAGTAATTCGTATTTAGAATGGCTCTGATAGAAAACCTCCGTAAGTCGTGCGATCGTGCACATTTCATTGGCCAGTGGGAGAAGCAGTCGGAACAAGCAGCCGAAGCAGCGGAAGTGAGCGATGAGGAGACGAGAGAGGCTGTGTGAGATTTTTGCAGATATACCTTAACAGACGACCTCTGTCTCCAAGCCTAGAAATCTAGACGCACCCTTGCGATAGCAAATTTTCCCCCAGCGGGTAGGTCTGCCACGTTTGTATCGGTTGTAGCATCGACTTGGAGCTCGGCCTGGGCCAGGCTGTAGATAGGCTGTAGATCTCGCTCAGTCCAGTAGGAAGCCACCCAGCAATGGGAACATGACATTGCTCTTGTAGTTGTAAAGCCATTTATTAATTGAAAGTAAGAAGATCATAATTTCTGGGAACAAACACTGACACTGAATGAGCCAGACACGAACAAATGGGTTGACATGAACTTTTGTGAGCTGGAACGTGAACTAGTCTGAGACTAGCTTATAGCCAGCCTCTACATGCTATGTCAAACATGCTGAAATACCCAAGTCATTTGCAAGTAAGCATCACAGTTAAGAGACAGATCGATTAAAAAAACATTGAATGGGCATTCAACATGTTTGCCAATTGACCTGCAAATTTATTAGCATAAATCTTCTGCTAGCGTTAGCCAGTGCACTACCGCCACCCTCTGGACAGAGTGGAGACTTACTTGCGTTCAAGTTTCCCAAAGAAGGAATTAAACGTTATTGATCAGAAAAAAATCATATATCAATCACGATTTATAATACGGTAATGACGTCCTTGTAGCGCTGAAAACGGGGCAGTTTGACATTTATTGTTGAGAATTGTTATTGTACGTATTAATGTCTCGACACATATTTATGGGGTCATGAAAGACAAAACCTGTTTCATTGCAAGTTGATTTTCCTGACA